>CM054062.1:51315948-51843971 GCA_028641055.1 Alopecurus myosuroides | reverse complement strand
GAGAATTTAAAGTTTGTCTGACTTTGTAGTGCTGGTAATCAAATGAAAATAAATTGTATGAGCCGGGCTACTTTGCGTGTAAATCGATACGTTCTTTTTTCCTTAGGTCTAACCCTTTGTTTTCAATAGCAATTATGAACTTATTCCTTCAGATGTACTTTTCAGTTAGTGTGACTAAACAAATTCTATTACAAAATCATGTGTTTTCATTTTCTATAATTTCAATATGTCTTGTTGTCCCAATTGTTTTTTCTTAGACGGAAGACTCAAGACGAGGCCGGTTTTGAATTAACGAAGCCAACAACCGGCCAGGGGATACACAAGGCCACACTTACAAACACCCACACAGAGCATACCGGCCGAACGATACAGTGGAGCACCCCGCTTAGCTTACAACACACCGCTACAGCAAGCACCAAAGAAATACAAATGGAAACCACAGCTTGTAGAAGCCAAGACCACCGAGCTCCGGAGCCGCGGGCAACGATAAGAAGAGGCATGGCGAGGCACTGTCTTGAGACAAGTTGGAGTCTTGATCGGAGGACACAACCCGGACCGAAGAACCGAAAATCACCTTTCTAATCTCATGACGAAGAGGGACCCTTCCCTCTCGCCTAGGCTCGAAGGCGTCGAACAGAGATGCTCACCCGAGAGCAGGAAAAGCGGTGGACTCAGATGTCAGGAGCATCCCAAGAACACGACCACCATGAAGAGAGAGCTCACTAAACCGGCCACCCGTCGAAGCCAATAGCCACCCGAGTCGCAGTTGTAGAGGAAGGGACACTCAAAAGCCACCCAAAGATGTCACCTTGAACTCTTCTTATTCGCAACCCTAATCCCCCAGACGGCGCCTCCAAGGAGGAGACGATGCGCAACGCGCCGATGCCGCCCAATCATCAATGATTTTGAGCTTTCACCCGGGAGATTGGGCCTGGATTGTGTGTAACCGTAACTGCAACCACGCCTCCAAGGAAGGAGAACAGGCCCAAGGGAGTCGCTGTCGCTGGGCCGGACCAGCCAGCCTAGGGTTTCCCTGGTCCCCGGTTACCCACCCCGCCCAGCAAGCCACACAGCAGCGGAACTGGTGGGGAAGAAGAGTCGGGGCGAGATCCTACCTCAGGTCTTACGGGGGAAGGGAGTCCTGCATCATAGCTGCAGCCCACCGCCGCCACAACCCCCATGGGGTCGAGGCCGATGGACAGAATCGCCCACAACGAAGCCAGATGGGGCGATGCTGCTTCGCCTGCAAGGGCCACCGCCCAGGTCCAGGAGTCACTCCGCGCAAAGCCGGGCCGACTAAATCCCCGTCGCCACCCTTATTGGCATCAGGCCGAGCAAGCCCGACGACGTCCTCAAGTGGCGGCGAGAGCGGGGGAGAGGGAGTGGGAGGAGGCGGCGACGCTTGAAACCCTAATCGCCCCCCGAGTCGCTCGAGCGGAGCGACGCGGGGGTCGTGGGGATCTGTTGTCCCAATTGTGCATTCCCGTGTTTTCAAAATCCCACGAACTAAGCGACTCCGGGGGCAATAAAAACCCTAGCTAGAAGGCGCCTTCACAGACCCTCTTAGAGCATCCACAGCGCTAGGCGCTTGTTTGGACGCTTAAACAGGAGAAAAAAATAGATCGATTCCTAGCGTCCGTGGAGCTCCAACGCTGGACTCCCATACCAAGCGCTTAACTTTCTCTAACTGACTATCTGACCGCACGCTTTTCCTGCCGATGGACAAAATGTTAAGAAGCGTCCGGCGCAAAGTTTTGCGTCGACTCCTGTAATTAAGCGCCCTGCAACCGGGATTGCATGTCAAAACTGCCGATTGGCCCGGATAATAATCCTAGCGCCTGTTAAATAAGCGCTGCGTTGTGGAAGCTCTTAGGTCGCCACCAGTGGGGATCCTCTCCCAATAGCAACTGGCAGCTAGAAGAGAACCGTTGGTTCTTGTCGCTGCAGGCAGTGGTAGGACCGTAGGAGTTGCGGCATAGCGGGGCTAGCCTGCAAGCGTCAGTGGTGGGTGGGAATGTTGCCGGTGCTGCTATGTGTGATGCCAAGTTAGATGTGATCGAACTTGTCACATGACGGTGGGTGTTTGTTTGGACGACAATAAGGTGTTGTTAGAGAAAAACTCTTTCTCCCATCTCCGAATCGCCGCTTCTTCCTCTTCTTACATGCATATCTTTTTTCAGGCTTGATTCCTCGTGCGCATTCAAACCTAAAGGGTCAAAGACTATGCGGGTCAAGTAGTATACCATTCGATAGACCATCGATGGACACCATATAAAGGAGAAGATTCACCTTTGAGTAATAGTGTAGCGTGTCACTAGTCGTTGTTTGACATGGTAATGACCATGGTACGTCCCATATCACTAAATTTCTACGTATGTATGAGTGTCTAGTACTCGATACCGATGTAATTTCCTACTTTATTTCATGGATACGTTCATGTTTTCTTTGTTATGTTGTAGGGAAGTGCACTAATTACTTTATTCCTTAAGATATGTCCATGTTTTCATAGAGACTTCGATTGAACTTATAAAATGGCGTAATGACACGTGTCAAACGTATCTATAATTTTTTTATTGTTTCGTCCTTGTTTTATAACACCGCTATCTTCTACTATCTTTTTATACCATCTTAGTTTCTTTTGTACTAACCTATTAATAAGTTGTCCGTGTCAGTTCCAGTTTTCTTTTTGCTGGTTTTCTGAGTTTCGGAAAAGTTGTTCTGAAAATATCTAAACAAAATTTCACAAAAAATCTACAGGAAGTTTTTACCCGAATTGAAGATAAAGATCAAAGGAGAGCCGGAGGGGGGCCACCTAGGTTCCAGGCATGGTTCCCAAGCGCGAGTCCAGTTGGGGACCGCGCCAGAGCCCGGTAGGGCAACCCGGGACTCCCCTTGGGTCGCATCTTCACCTATTTATTTCCTCTAACATAAAAACGTTGGGACAAACATTATTTTCCAAAAAAAAAACATCGTCACAGGCTCTGCCATCTTGAAACCCTAATTCGGGGTACCTTGTGTCCTATTTCGGCACCCTGCCGGAGGGGAAAATCGTCACCGGGGTTCTCTTCATCGCCATGATTTTCTACGAGGTGATGCGCAAGTAGTTCATCCTTGGAGTACAGGTGCATAGCAGTAGCTATAGATTGTTGTCTCTTCTCTCTGTACTACCATGTCATGGTCTTTTGATCTTCCTAATATGATCAAGTCTTATATTATGTAATTCATATGTGTTATGTTTGCTGGGATCCGATGACTTGTGAAGTTATGATCAAATTGTTCACGTTTCTTATATGATATATTGCTATTATCATATTCATGTTTTATTTACGTTCTTTCATGCTCACTGATGTGTGTTGCTATTTTGTTCAAGTCATTGCATCTATGTCCAAGCGAGTTTTTTTCTAGATAGTGGGTTCATGCCTCCTCCGAGGTTGGACACGAGTGACAAAAACATCTAAGGATAAGCATGTGTTGTTGCCATTAAGGATAAAAATTGATGTTTATGTCTACTTATTGATTATAAATTTTACTTACAGTATGTACTGTGTTTAATGCAATTGCCTGCTGCTTTGCCACTTAATATCGGCGAGAGGAAAGCATAGAAGCGCTCTCTAGGGGGATTATTAGTTATATATGCAGTTAAGTTCAACGTTATGACAACAAAAACATAGTACCATGGGCAACTCCCACCCCCACCACCTCCTAGGCGACTCCCATCGCGACTCCACCTAAACCTAGACCCTTCCACCCTAGATTGGTAGGATGGATTGCCCCATGGATCCATACGAAGACTCTTCATCAATTGCATTTCAGCTGGATTTCTCTCCTGGATTCGATCTGTCCGAAAAGGTTTGTTCACTATACTCATCCCACAGCACGTCACCTTCTCCCCGAGGTTTCCACCTGGTGGTTTCATTTGGTAGATATGCCTTTCGAGTTGATTCGGTGAATGTTGGACTCACGCTCTCATCTTGTCTTGGTGCTCATTACAAGCACTTCAAAGTGGAAAACTTGCGGATTTTGTGTTCAAATTCTCGGTCAAGTCCCATGATATTGGTTTTCATATTGTCAATCTGAGATCATATTCATGCAAGTTGTTCAAATGTTCCTTTCATCTATGGGGATTTGGAGGACCTAGCTGGCGCAGAGAATACTCGTCTTGGCTTTATGAGCAAGATCGTGAATGGACTACTGTTGGATCTCGATCTAATATTCATCGGAAAAACTCACGTCCACGAGATCATCAAGTCCGTACCAAGCATGATTCTTACAAGGATATGAGCTCGGTTATTCCAGAATCTCATTCTCAGGATACCTCACCCACTTTGCCATTATCTACCGATTTTTATTCCCCGGGTTATGCACCCCATTCCTATGATCAGATTATTCGGAATGGTACATCATCCATGCATGGCAAGCGCGGGAATCACGGAGTTCAAATTGCTAAGAAGATTTGGGTACCGGTCTCCTCAGATCCATCTAAGAAAACCAATATTGATCTGGGCTTACCTACAGACAAGTCCATGTCCACGTCACCGCAGTCAACTTCTCATTTTACCACCGATAATATTTTTTCTACTTGTTCTAATTGCTTGGCACCTGGGCATTCAAAGATTTTGTGCACGAATAATATACGATGCCGTATCTGTTATAATTATGGTCACATTGCCAAAAATTGCCTAACCAAAAACACAAAGAAGAAGATTTTCCGGGAAAAAACTCCCAATCTACTTTATCCCAAACCTGTGGTTTTTCTTGAGAGCTCTAAATCCAATCTTCCTCCACCTCCATCGCAATTGGCCATGGCGAACTACCCCTGCGACTTTATACCTCACCTGCCGATGGGAGCTGGATTCATACCACCCAACGGACTACGCCATGAACGTGGCTATGATGTCGTCGGCGGCGCTCTGCCGGTCACCTGCGACGACTGGGCCATTGTCATCCTCGAGCCAGAACCACACGTCGCACTCTTCCAAGGTATTTCTAATCTCATTAGGCACCATATTGAGCATATCCGTCACTACTCCATCCGAGAAATCTCTCCTTCTGGCATGGGTCTTGCATTAGTCTGATTCAATGAAGCCATCGACCATGACCATGTTGTTGACCACAGTCCCTACTTCATTGGAGACACTATCATGCATGTGATTCCACAGAACAGAGATAGAAATCACCGTGCTGCTACTTTCACCCATGACTGCTGGATTATGCTGATGAACTACCCGTGTGAGTGCTGGGATCTGGACACTATTGTTACCACCATGGCCCCATATGGCAGGGTACTGATCTGGAACAGAGACAACTCCAACAGAGCTAGAATTTTGGTTAATGTCTGAGTTTATGGCATTGATCGCATCCCACTCATATTGTTATTATACAGAACACCTCTGAGGAAGCCAATGGTGGATCCTGGTCCGGCCCCACCATTATCATATCTGCTTGTATGCTTGGTGTTATTGCTGGAGATGAAGACCCACTTCCACCAGATGGTTCTAATCTACATCCAGTCCCCACGATTGTTGATGATTTTGCTATGTGGCATGCCGAACATGAGGCGGAAGACAACAACAATAATGATGTTGCTGCCAACAATGGTGCACCTGCCAATATGGATGTTGCACCTGCTGCTAAGGTCCCACATATTGGTACCCAACCATAGATCCCCAATGCCTAGATTATTCATGATGACCCTATGATGGAGGAAGCGAATATCCCTGATCTTAATGTCCCTATGGTTGTGGATGATGTGCAAAACCCCCTCCATCTGCTCATAACATTGTGCATGTGGCATATGACAGTACTGACACTAAGAACTCTTCCATGTTTACTGATGAGGGTACCAGCTCCAACAACCCCAACAACAAGAACAAAACTAGTGCTTGCAAGAAAGGGAAAGGACCAGCTACTACATCCTAGGTGAGGAGGAGAAACATATTAGCCATTCACCACGGTGGATTCAAGGACGACAAGATTCCTCAAAAATTCAACCTGTGAACACCTCTGCTGGCAATTCTGCTTTTGTTGCTCAGGTGATCAACTCACAGGATCCACCACCTCCACATCTTCCAAATGAAACTCTGAGAGCACTTGGTTCTGGTCCATGCCATATGGATCCTAAGGAGTTATCTGATGAGGCACTCAACTATGACAGTACCAATGATAGTTTGGAGTAGTTATATTTTCCGGTCTGTAATAATTGCCAATAACTCTTTCATTGGCCTATCACTCTGGCTTTATTTGGAACCATCAGTTTGTGAACCTATGTGGAACTTTATTTGTGTTATCTATCATATTGTGGAATGGATATGCTATATTATGGATTATTTATGCATACCATATGTTACTGGCTATTTGGTTTCACATACTCCATTTATTGTGATGAATTCCATATGGCACTATTTATTATTGCTCTCTGTCTCTCCCAGAGACAAGGATGGACATGTCACTATCTGCTGGAATTCATTCCATACAACTTGGCAACTATTCCATATTTCATTGGATATTTATGATATTCCTGTTTCACACAAGCCACATTATTTCTAATGGATAGAAAATGGACTATATTGGATTGGAATATGAGAGGGATTAATACTCAGACCAGATGGGATGACATCGGGAAAAATATTGATGATCTAGCGGACACATTATGTGCTTATCAACCATCTATTGGAAATTCTTGTGGCATCATTACTATTTGGAATGGAAACCTTCTGGATGGTACTCTAATTAGCTCCAACAAATTTCATGTTACAATGGAATTCACCTACAAAATTAGTGCAAATATTTGGTATCTTACCAATATCTATGCCCCCACTGATAATGATGGACGTAGTATTTTTTTTCTGATTGGATACTTAATATTGATCCTACTCCTATGCAATATTGGATGGTTACTGGAGATTTCAATATGATAAGAAGCAATGAAAACATAAAAAGGGGAGAAGGTGATATTAAAAATATGCTACTCTTCAACTTCATTATCACGCACCTGGACCTTGAAGACATACCAATTAAATGAAGAGCATACACTTGGAGTAATATGCAAGATAATCCCCTTCTAGAAAAATTGGATTAGATATTTACTGTTGTAATTAGACACAAGAGTTCCCCAATACCACTCCCCACCCTTTGGAAAAACTCAATTCTGACCATATTCCCATCAAAATTCAGATTGGCAATTACATTCCTAAAGCTAAATTTGAGGAATATTGGATGCAATTTGATGGATTTCTTGACACTGTAAAATTTGTTGGATTAATAAAGGTATATATATAAGAACTCTACACAAGACATCACTTCTAAATTTAAATCTATCAGACATGCACTTAAGGCCTGGAGTAAGAATATTTCTAAGATTAATATAATCATTGAATCTTGCAATTATATACTTGCCATGTTGGATGGTATTGAAGATCAAAGACCATTGTCCACTCAAGAAAATAATTTCAGGAAAGCACTCAAGAAACATCTGACTAAAATTTTGGAGGCCAAAAGGATATTTCATAGAAGCAGAGCCGAAATCAGATGGCCCAAATGGGCGGGGGGGGGGGGGAGAGAGAAAACACTAGATTCTTTCAAACTATGGCCACCAAAAGCTACAGATGCAACTATATTTCTACTCTCAAAATTACTGAGGATAACATTATTTGTGATCATGAGGACAAGGCAGCTGCTCTTTGGGCTAGTTTCAAAAATAGAGTTGGAATTTATGGTAATTTCTCAATGAAATTTAACCTGGATGAATTACTCCAACCTAACTTGGATATTAATTTTCTCTGATCTTGAAGCTCCATTTACTTTCAAATAAATTGAGTATATCATTAACTCTATGCCAAATGAAAAATCCCCTGACCCTGATGGATTCAGTGGAGCATTTATTTAAAAATATTGGCCTACTATGAAGCAAGCCTTCTACAATCTCTGCAAGACTTCCATTCTAGCACTTTGGATGTCCAGAGTATTAATACATCATATATCACACTTATTCCAAAATGTCATAATCCTGTATTAATGAATTTATTCCTGTTTCGATGGTCAGTATTTCTCTAAAGATTATCACCAAAATCCTGGCCAATAGAATGCAGGATATTATTATACCCATCATACACAAAAATTAATATGGATTCATCAAGAACAGAACAATTCATGACTGTCTTGCTTGGGCATTTGAATATATTAATCTTTGTCATAAATCGAAGAGGGAGATTATTATACTCAAAATTGATTTTGACAAGACATTTGATAAGGTTGAATTTAATTTCATACTATATATGCTCAAACATATGGGATTTGATGATAAATGGCTTCTATGGATTAAATGAATTATCTCCTCTGCCACCACATCTGTTATACTTAATGGGGTACCTAGCAAAATTATCCACTATAAGAGAGGAGTTAGACAAGGTGATCCTTTATCACCTTTACTATTTATGGCGGCATCTGAACTCTTGTAATATGCTATCAACCAGGCATGGCACACTGACATTTTACATGACCCACTGGATAATAATTATGGCATGGACTATCCTATTATTCAATATGCTGATGATACACTGATTATTCTACCTGTTGACAACAATCAACTTCTAGCTATCAAGGATATTTTGGATAGATTCTCTGACTCCACTAGTCTTCGAATTAACTATAATAAATCTTCCATTGCTCCCACTAATATCACAAATGACATATGCAAGGACCTGGCTAATCTTATTGGGTGCAAAACAGAAAACCTTACTTTTACATATCTTGGTTTACCCATGGACACCAGCAAACAAAGGATTGATGATTTTATTGGCATCATTGAGAGAATTGACAGAGGACTTACTGGTATTGCAGATACATTATCCTATGATGGTAGACTCACTGTTATGAAATCTATCACCTCGGCTATCCCTAACTTTGCAATGTGCACTATCAAGCTACGTATTGGCTTCATTGATCATATTGAGAAAACTAACAAAGGGTTCTTGTGTGTTGGTAAAGATATAAAAAAAAAAGAGGGAGATGCCTTGTTAAATGGGATCAGGTATGCAAATCCAAAAAAAGTGGAGGATTGGGGGTCCTTGATCTTAGAACACAAAATAATGCTCTAATTATCAAATTCCTATTTAAATCCATGAAAAGGAGAGACATTCCCTGGGCCGATCTTATCTGGAAAGCCCATTACAATAATGACAGAATGCCACAATCAACAAATCCTTGCGGCTCATTTTGGTGTAAAGACTGCCTTTCTCTTATGGATAATTTCATCACACATTCACATACCACAGCTGGGATTGATGACACCATCAGATTTTGGAGAGACAACTAGACAGAACACAATATGATTCATAAATGCCCCCAATTATTCTCATATGTCGAGGATCAAAACTCATCAATGAAAACCGTGCCAACTACTTTACTGAGGCTGACATATTTGACATGTTTCACACTCCTCTACCAGACATTGCTTCCACCCAATATAATGAGCTTGCACAATATATGCTGCAGAGAACACCCACTTTGGACAATGATACCTGGTACCAAAAGATCTATAAGAAGACATGTTCTAGTGCATTGATGTACACAAACATGAAGTCTTTCACAACTGCTCCCAAACCACTCAATTGGAATTGGAAAACATGTGCCCTACGTAAACACAAATTCTTCTTCTGGCTACTACTACATGATAGACTTAACACCAGGTACTTAGTGACCAGGAAGCAATTTCATATTGAAAACAAAAATTGTGTAATTTGTCCAACAGATACTCGTGAAGACATTATGCACCTATTCTTCACATGGCAAATTTTTTCCCAGTTCTGGAATCTCCTGGGCATTCAATGACACCTCCAAGACAATCACATCATCCTAATATGGAAGGAAACTTAAGATATAGAAGTCTATACTTAAGATAGAAGCTCATCATTGGTGCATGGTCTATTTGGAATCACAGGAATAAAATAATTTTTGACAATGCTAGTTTATCTTTGGATGATTGTATTTTATTTTTCAAAGATAATTTCTCACTTTCTATACATAGAGCTAAGCTTAGTCTTAAGGAGGGTATGACACAATGGTTAGACACTATATGAATTATGATGTAATAATTTTGTACCATGTACTTCGTACATATTTAAAATGAGAAAATGACACGGTAGGGATTTTTCCCTGCTGTTTATGTGTAAAAAAAAGTTATATATGCAGTTGGATTACTATCTATATATGCTTTACGTAAGGGCTACAAGCATATCACAGTGAACTTTGCTTTTTTCAATAATCTTGTTGTTCCAATTCTATCAATTGTCCAATTGTAGTTTGTTCTCAAAGCATGTTTTCTTTTTTATCTTTGTAGAGAAACCACTAGTGAAACTATGACCCGCAGTGTTGCACAACAGTAAACAAAAAAAATTCCACATGCTACAAAACAACCAAGATCTATCTATAAAGATACAAGTGAATATCAATTGATTGATCTAGCAGAAGTTTGTTACCAATACCATTGAAGCGGAAAATATGTTGATGACGATATCGATGAAGTCTGTGGAAGATTCTTACGCACAAGAGTGTGGGTCAGAATGTTGCCGACTCCCCGTATTCAGCCTTCTTGATTCAACAGAGTGAGGGTCTCAAGTGTTACCTCTCTGAGAGTTTGCACACGTACGTCGGATCCGGTTATGCGGAGCTTCACAGTCCAAAGTTAGGCCACTACAAGTGTATATGAAGGTGGAGATCTCAACACATGAGCGAGAGAGAGAGAGAGAGAGAGAGAGAGAGAGAGAGAGAGAGAGAGGGAGAGAGAGATATTAGATCTAGAACTTAAGGGAGAGCACACCTAAAAAAACTCGTACAACTATTTCTGAATCAGAGAGAGAGAGAGAGAAAACGGCATAAAGTCCAATTCGTGTGTCTCCAAATGTAGGGAGGCAGTGGGTATATATAGTGGGAGGAGGACGGGAGGTGCCTTGAGAGGGGGGAAACCTTCCTTGGACACACCCCTCCTGGCTTGTTTTAAGTAGGAGCCCCTCCATAATACTCCTCCCTTTTCCTTTTTTTACTTTAATTATGGGCTTCCCATAAATTAATAAAATAAATAAGGAAAATAACTGGGGGTGTGGTACACCTTGTTTCGGGCATGTAGGATTTGTCGCGAACAATGTAGCCCATGTTTTCGCCGAATTCGGCGCGGCCCGCGGTGATGCTTTCACCGTTTCCGCCTAAGATACCCACTCGAAAAGTAACTCCGGAAATAGCTGGCCCCATGGTGGGCGCCAACTTTTGGGGGTTTATAGATTTAGACCTGCTGTTGGGTGCCATGGACCGACTAAACATGTGGGGAGGGACGTCGGGAGAGTTTTGCCGGAGGTAGGGGACACAGGTTTACCCATGTTCAGGTTACACAGAGACGGCTCCCTACTTCATGCAAGATCCACTATGAGGGTAAAACCCGTGTACATGTTACAACGAGATTGATTCTAATCTTCTCCTTGTAGGATTCATCCTGGCCGGCTTTATATAGATATACGGGCTAGGTCTTACATAGCAATGCCTACCGTGTACTCTCTAATCTAGCTACAGACGGACTCGATCGTCCGACTTCTTCTCCAAGTCGGATTTTTCCACGTTTCCGCCTTGTGCACGCCAAGTTAGTGATTTGTGCTTCGGCCTGCTGGGCCGTCCTATAAGGCTTATCCTTATAACCACGCGAGCAACCCTGTCATTCTGCCTTTAGGGCTATGCCGAGAGATACCCTATTCGGCATAACCTCGTTAACTAAGTAAGTTTCCATTACTTCGTGAGTCCAATCAATACCTCGAGATGAGATTAATGATAAGACTGTGATTAAACTCTTTAATCACCATATGTCATTGTTCTCGATGTCCTGTATGATTCTTTCACTCGTTACCGTGTTATAGTATCACCATGATTAATGTCATGACTTTGTCTGCGCAGACTTATTAACAGATACCAGTACACCGAGTCAATCCTGAATGTATCTCTCTATGTCTAAAAGAGTAATTCCTAGTCGTGAACGATTGCAATGAAATGAACACTTTCGAGAATACCCACTAATAGTCGTTTTGATCACCTAGTTTACGGTGTGATACTTGACTACACCAAAGTAAACTTTACACCGAATACCACCGTATACTCATGGTCAAATGAAGTAGAAAAAAACATCTTGTGACGATACTATTTATAGCAATGCTAAAAAAAATCTCGTAGTATCTCAACTACTTGACCAAGCACAATGTTGAAACAACAATATGCTCTTTTTAATATTGACATAACAAATATTTATGCCTAGAAAAACATGATCATATAATATTAGCGAGTTTGTCTATGAGACATGGAAAATGGTTATAACGGTGTGTTTATGCCTCTGCACGTGCATATGGTTTTTCGTCAGAATCTCTTATTAAGCGACAACAACAGTTATAGTATAAAAACATAATATATAAATAATGAAACTATTATAGTTTATTGTCTATTGAGCATAGCATAAAAATATAATATATAAATAATGAAACCGATATATTTTATTGTCTCTTGAGCATATATCCAACATGCGACTGGGGAGGGCACCCCTTAGAGCATCTCCACTCGCGCCCCCCCAGAGGCCCCCAAGCTATTTCATGTCCGGACGGGCCCCAAAACCGCCCACTCGCGCCCCCCAATGGGCCTTCCTGTCTGGACACTCACTAGTTCTGTCCGGAAAAACCAGGCCAAACCCGCCCCCAGGGGATTCCGTGGGGTCTCCGGACAACTTGTTGGGCGCCGCGGGTCCGTCCTGTCAGCGACACCAAGCTCCCAGATAACCCTCCCCAACCCCTGACGCGCCCCGCCATTTCTTCCCACCGTCGCCTCCGTTTCCCGCCCCTTTCCCGCCATGCCTCCGAAAGGGCCACCAAGGCAGCCGCCGTAGACCGTGAAGACCGACACGCTTGGCGTGAAGCACCGCTTGCTGCAGCCACCCCCCCAAGGAGAGGCTGATACGTTCAAAACATATCTACTTTTCCGAACACGTTTGCTGTTGCTTTCCTCTAGACTTGCGAGTTTTGAATGCAACTAACACAAACTAATGTTGTTTTCAGTAGAATTACCTTGGTGTATCGTATTTATGGAGAAAATCAACTTTCAGGAAAATGCCAGAAAAGATCCTGAAGTTCTTATTTTACCCGAAGACCCCAGGAGCCAAAAGATGAGCCGAAGAGGGGCCAGGAGGGGTCCACACCACCTGGAGGCGCGCCACCACATGGTGCGGCCGCCTCGGGCACCCCCTCGGTCTCCCCTTTCGGCTACATAAGCCACGTGACCTAAAACCCCGAGGGGGTTCGTCATATTCTAGAGAAAAACACTAGTGGGCCGCCGCCACCTCGAATCCCAATTTGGGGATCAGAAGTTCATGTTCGGGCACCCTGTCGGGGCGGGGATTCGGAGAAGATCATCGCCACCGTCATAGCCACCGCTTCTCCATCAACCATCCATGATTCCCCCATCCATGTGTGAGTAATCTCTGTTGTAGTGTGAGAGGGTTGGTAGGGATTGGATCAGATCGTTCATGTAATAATGCCAGATTGTTAGGGCATGGTGCCTAGTATCCGTTGTTAGTGCTATCTATCGTTGTTGCAACTTGTTATACTTAATGCTTGTCACTAGGGCCCGAGTGCAATAATATCAGATTTGAACATGTTATTGTTTCATGAGGATAATTATGTTTTTTATCATACCTGCAAGTTGTTTACATGTATCGTTATCAGAAACCCGAGGCCCCAAAGTGACAGAAATTGGGATAATCGGAGGGGATGGATGTGATGTGAGGATCACACGTGTTTGCGGAGTGTTAATCCTTTTCTATGGTGCTTTATTAAAGGAACACCTTAATTACTAGTAGTTTCCCTTAAGGCCCCGTTGCAATGGGCTGGTAAGACATAAGATGTTGTGCAAGTTTCTCATTGCGAGCACGTACGACTAAATATGGAACACATGTCGATGCTTACCTAGTACTTGGATGCTTTATTATTATCTATGTACTATTGCCCATGTTTTGATTATTATATGAACTATCCTATCCATGAAACGCCCGTTCATCAGTCCCTATGTCTACAGTATTTTAATTCTGTTGTTTCCCACAATTGCTATCGTTGTTTCTATTTTATTCCTGTTGTTATTTTACTACTCCTGCTGCTATAAAACTGTTGCCACTGATAAACTGTTGCGAGCAAGTCTACTTCCAAGTGCAGTTGAATTGATAACTCATCTGTTAAGGCTTATAAATATTCTTTGGCTCCCCTTGTGTCGAATCAATAAATTTGGGTTTTACTTCCCTCAAAGACTGTTGCGACCCCCTATACTTGTGGGTCATCAAGACTATTTTCTGGCGTCGTTGCTGGGGATCATGGCTTTATTTGTAATCTCACTTGAACGTGATATTGTTCGCTGCAAATTTTTCATCATGGGTAAAACTCGTGATGGGAAAGTCTCTATACTACCATCCACTACAAGGAGAGGTACAACTCTGGACACCTTTGTTGCTCTTTATTCACCGTCTATGACAAGTAAGCTTCTTACACCACCACATACACATGCTACACATGCTGATACTTCTGCTGAGTCTGAAAATTCTTGTGATAATTTTGATGATGCTTCTAATGTGCTTTATGAGAGTGGTTCGCTAGGTCCTCTTCTATATACTCCAATTTCTAAAGCTAAACAAATTGAAAACGCTGAAATTCCTAATGAAAGTACCGGTACACCTGTTAATTCACCTGAGTCTAGAGATAGTCCTAGTGACGATCTTGATGAAACTTATACTAAACTTGATGATGACCTTATTGAAGGATGTCATGCTTCTACTAGTGAAAGTTATATTAAGAGTCTTCTTGCAAGACGTGCTGTTAAATATAAACCGTCTCCTGATGCTAAGTTTTCTACATCTCCCATAAATATTAGAGAAAGAATTATGATTTCTCTCCAGATTTATATTATATTTCTAATGTTGAGGGATAAACTTTTTGTGGAATTGAAAATGAAAGTGTTGTAGGACATATGAATGAGCTCTTATCTTTTAGTACTTTATTTTCTGATGATATTAAGAAACACACTTACTTTGTTGCTAACAAAATTCCTTTCTCATTGAAAGCTAAAGCTAAAACTTGGTTTTAATAATTTTTCTCCTGGATCTATTGATAGTCCTATTGGTTTCTTTAATGCTTTCTTTTAGAAATATTTTTCTGCTAGTGCTCAACATGCTTCTTTACAAAGAATCTTTAACTTTACGGAAATTGAAGGAGAGAAAATGCCTGAATCTTGGTCAAGATTATGTTCTTTACTTAGAGAAAGGCCTGGACATCAATTAGCTAAAAATGTACTCCTAGATATATTTTATAATGAACGAACTGTTGAATCTAGAGCATACCTAGATAGTTGTGCTGGTTGTGTGTTCAGGAAAAGAGCTCCAGAAGAAGTTGAGGAATTATTGGCTAAGATAAGCAAGAATCATGATGTTGGACTATACCTGAAGCAACACCAACACCAACACCAACACCAAAGAAGAGGAGAATGATTGAATTAAATGATGAGGCAATGAGGGAAGCCAAGAAATCTCTTTAAGAGAAGGTCATTAAATCTTAAGATGTGAAGAATCTGCCACCTATAGAAGAATTATGTAAGCCAATTTTTCATCCATCCACAGTTGAGGTACACTCTCTCCAGTATTTTGATAATCGATATATTCCCTATTCTAAACCACCTGATCAATTCTTAGATGAATTTGATGATTATGTTGTTAAGCAAGATAACTTTAATATGAGAGTGTAGAATCATCTAATGGAAAATTCTAGAGATATTGATAATTTGCATGTTATTATTGATAGAACCTCTAATGATGTTAAAATGCTTGTTAAAAACCTCCATATGGTTCAAACTCAAATTGATCAACTCACTAAGGTGCAAAAAGATTTGCTAGTTAATCCCTCAAGTGAAAAAACATGTTTATGAAATAATCACTAGAAGTGTTGTTTCTACTCAGGATCCTTTGTATCCTGAGGGACATCCTAAAAGAATTGAACAAGATTCTCAGCAAGCTAAAAACAATAGTACTCCTTCTAAGAAGAAGAAGAAGAAACATTAAATTATTGTAGAATCTCCTGAACCTGCTAAAGATCCTAATAGTATATTTGTCTCTGATGCTTAAAATAGAAGTGGTAATGATAAAAGTGATGATTCTGATAAAGAAGAAATTGAAGTTGAACCTTAAAAGCAAACTAAAAATGCAAACTGCACTAAGAAGGATTTCATTGCTGATAAACATGGTAATGAGAGAGAACCTTGGGTACAAAAATCAATGCCTTTTGCTAATAAGAAACATAACTCAAAGGAAGAAGAACATTATATCAAGTTTTGTGATTGGATGAAACCTTTGTTTTTGCAAATTCATTTAGCTGATGCTATTAAATTGCCTCATTATTCTAAATATATGAAAGATATTGTCTCTAGCAAAAGGAAGACTGCTAATGAGGAAATTTCCACTATTCTTGCTAATTACTCTTTCAATGGTAAGGTCCCAAAGAAGCTTGGAGATCCTGGTATACCCACTATTCCATGCTCCATTAAAAATAATTATGTTAAAACTACTTTATGTGACTTAGGAGCAAGAGTTTGTGTTCCGCCTTCCTTTCTTTATAAAAGACTTCTCCTAGAAAAATTGACACCAACATATATATCTTTGCAAATGGCTGATAAATCTACTTCTATTCCTGTTGGTATATGTGATAATGTTCCTGTTCAAGTGGCTATTAATTGTTTGATATTAACTGACTTTGTTGCGTTGGAAATGCCAGAAGATGATAATATGTCTATTTTTCTTGCAAAACCTTTTCTTAACACTACAGGGGCTGTTATTGATTGCAATCAAGGAAAAGTAACTTTTAACATTAATGAAAAAGAACACACATTTTATTTTCCCAAGAAGATTGACAGGAAATATGGTCTAAATTCAATTCAAAATATTGAGACCATAAACATTGGAGAATTCTATTGTCCTATTCCAATGCAACAGAAAGAATATGAAATTGTCATGATTGGGACTTTCTCTATCAAAGTCGAGGTAACATAATCATTTAGTGATATGCAAAGTTTTGCTTCATGTAAAATTGTGTTGGTAACAACACTTGATCAACCTTGTTAACAAAGTGATTTTGAATGAAGAAAATAATGTTTTCACTATGTTTTCACTTTCCCCAATTATGTTATCACCACGTTACTTCAGTTTACTTATGTTTTCACCTTCCCCAAATTATGTTTTTCACCATGTTACTTTAGTTTACTTATATTTTCACCACCCACATTTATGTTTTCACTATGTTCCCTTATGTTTCCTCTAGTTATTTTATTATTAGAGTGTCTTAGAACTTTTGTAGCTTTGGTTCTGGTTAATTTTTTTCCATCATTCATAATCGTTTCCTTGTTTTTAATTATTTATCAAATTCTGGAAATTGCTCAAAAATAAAGTTTCTCTAAAAATTCCAGAAAACCTATATTAAATTTCTACGTTGAAAATGGGGCAGAGAGGCACCTGGGCCACCCCAAGGGACCCACCATGCCAGCACACCACCTGGTGGCGCAGGCAGGCCCCAGGGTGCGCCAGCACATGGTGCGGGGCCCCTGGCCCTCCACTTACTCTCCTTCCTGCCAAACATCTCTCTCTCTCCATCAAACTCATAACCATTGCTCAAACCCGAGTTCCTGCCTTCTTCCTCGCGAATTTTTCGATCTCCTTGCTTAGCCCGTCTTTGCTACTGAAATTTGGAGCATTTGTTCTCCGGTATGTGACTCCTCGGATTATCCAATTAGAATTTTTTTTATTGGAGTATTTCTTGAGTATTTTGGTACAGTCGGTGACGGATTATGTGAGCTTGCATGCTTGGTTTGTGTGAATTTTTTTTAGTTTTGATGCATGTTTATCTCTCTTACAAGTCTTTATAGTAGTTTCTATTATATAGCTGCTTAAAAATCAATTTTTGTGATTCTTGTTAAAAAAAATAAAAAATGGAGTATAATGTACACCAACTTGACCAACATGAATTGGAGGTGCATGAGTTTATTCAAGTCCACTGAGAAGAGGGAGTATTCCCATCCATTTATCCGTGCTATAAATTTATGCATGTTGCAGGGATTCTGCAAGATTTCCAAACTCTAATATCTAATGCAGGGTTGGAAAATTTTGTTGATGGTGAACTTATGTCTACGCACGCTTCTATTCTTGTAGACAGTGTTGGGCATCCAAGTGCAGAGGTTTGTAGAACAGCAACAAGTTTCCCTTAAGTGGATCATCCCAGGTTTATCGAACTTATGGAGGTAGAGGTCAAAGATATCCCTCTCAAGCAACCCTGCAATTATGAAACAAGAAGTCTCTTGTGTCCCCAAAACACCAAATACAATTTTCAGTTGTATAGGTGCACTAGTTTGGCGAAGAGATACTGAAATATAGGTAATATGGATGATCATAAGTGATAGTATCAATCTGAAATTAAAATGGCAGCAAGCAAACGTGTAGCAGAACTGAATGTAAACGACGTTTCAATTCTTAGAAACAAGGCCTAGGGATGATACTTTCACTAATGGACACTCTCAACAATAATAACATAATTGAATGCATAACGTCTCTTCAGTATGCTACTCCGAACCACTCTCCGGTCGGATAACAAACACCAATCATTGTGTAGGGCTATAAAATAATTCCTTAGAGTTTGCATTTCCCCATCTAGGTAATCCCCACGCTATCACCATGAGACCTAGATGGTTCCAAAAAACACCACAATTTCGTAGTGTCGTCCAACACAAAAAAAATCATGCTAAACCACACGGTCCACACACTGTCACCTTTACACCGTGATCAAAGTGTCTACGGAGATCTCATAACAAAACCACTTGAGTAGCATAACAGATGAAGAGTAACATCTACGTATTCAACTATATTACAAATCTCATGATCACATAAAGATCACACCATGGGAGAGAGAGATGAAACACATAGCTATCGGTAGATCCCTGATGATGTAAAATGCATAGATGAATTTTGCATATTTTCACATGGTTTTATATTACATATTGCATCATATAAGGGTATAATTCAATGTTTTATACTATTTTGGGGTTAAATTACAAAGTCCCCCAACTTTTATGGAATTAACCCTGCCTGTCAGAAACCCCGTTTTCTATATTTTTGACGTTTCAGGGGGCAAACTTCCGCGAAATCACCTGAAAATCTACGGGGGTCATTTTCTTGGAAGGAGAAGACTTTCGGGCGAAGGATCCACGAGAATTGGGCAAGGAGGCCCAAAAGAGGACCCTCCACGCGGCCAGATTCCTTGGCCGCGTGAGAGGCCCCCTTTTGGCCCCTGTGGCCCCAATTCCTTCCATCTTCGACTTACCGACTCCGTCTTGACCTAAAACCGACTATAAAAAGGGTCCTGTCGGGGGGTTACCCCCGAGTAGGGGTAAGGCAAGTGCTAAAAGCAAGGACACAGGATAGTTTTGGCTGAGTAGCTGGCTACCCGGTACCCGCTACCCGGTCGACTGCTATTCGGCCGTACCCACTGATGGCCAGATGGAAGAATCAAGGAAGTTGTGTTCTTCCAAGTAGAGGAAGTGGTCCGAGTAGAGGGAGTGAGTTCCTACTGAGGCCAGAAGTCAATGAGCCGTTCTGACAAAGGATTCCGCGTATCCTGGGTCCGTACCGGCGTGCGGTTCGGCTACAGAGCGCGTGCTTATCCGCGCCAGGGCGTCAGGGGGACAGTACAGGTCAGGGGGCCTACTCTATGACAGTGACAGAGGGAACAGGTCACGGACTCCGAACGGCGCAACGACTTTGTGCACAAGACAAAGCGAGGAGCCGGAGGTGTCAGCGAGAAGCTGGAAGTGTACAGTGTGCACACACTGTCGACATCCGGCTGTACTTTCTGATCTTAGGTTATTCGCCTGGGCACCAGTATATAAGGTGCCCTGCCATCTCCTGTGAGAGGTTCGACTCACTCGCGTGCACTACATCGTAACACTTAACATTCACTTCACGTAGAGAGAGCTAGAGAGCAGAGTGGCTACTCGGCTGAAGGCCTGATTGTACTGTGGCTACTCGGTAACGCACATATAAAGAGAGAGGCAGGAGTAGGGGTGTTACCTCCACACGAGGGCCCTGAACCTGGGTAAGATCTTGGCGTTTGTGGTGTTTGATTCATCCTACACGCGGCTACTCGCCGTGTGATCCCTCCCCGAGCGCCTCCATCGTTCATCGACCCCAAACGATTAGCCATCCTATGGCATCTGCCGTGATACCACCACGACAGTTGGCGCCCACCGTGGGGCAACCAGCGGCGCTGGCTGGAGTCCATGTTCGGACAGGAATCATTTCTGCTACTGGGGAGCGCGTGGTCTGTGGCCTTGTCCACAGATTCGGCTCCTTCGACTTCATCACCGACAACGTTGGTGATTTCGGCGGCAGGGCCATGCCGGAGGGCGGCTCGGTGCTCTCCTTCGGCTCGCACCTCGTCTACGTCGCCACCACCGTCGTCCGCGAGTACCCCGAGCTGGTGCTCATCGCGGAGGATCCCCCTGCTGTCATCGCTGCCCGCGGAAGGCCAGTCGACGGCTCCGTGGACAGCGTGGAAGTGCTGATGACCAGCCCGGCTATCGCTGCCGGGAAGGGCGCAGCCGCAACCGCGGCAGTCGTCGAGGAGCCTGCTGGCCCAAGCGAGCCCCCGAGAACGCACAAGCCCTACGACGCGCCTCACAACATCCCGGGCTACATCCCTCCTTCCACGGCATCGACGATACCGGCATCCGCCGTGCGAGTAGGCATGTCGCCTCCCACCGAGCTCGAGCTCATGACCATGAAGGCGCAGCTCGACCAGCAGCGTCAAGCGCTGCTCGCGGAGCAGGTGGAGCTGGAAAAGGTTAGGCTCGACCTGAACCTGGACCAGATCGAGTACAACAGGGCTCACGGCTTTACGCCTGTGGTTAGGAGGCCAGTGAAGCTAGGCAACACTCGCCGCAACTTAGGCGCCGAGATGGCAGTAGTTGGTGAGAACGTTAGCCAAGCCGCTAGCCACAACACCGCTACCACTAGGCCCAGATACAGCACCCCCGCCAAAACCCTTAGAGCTGCTGAGGCTGTAGCTGCTGAGTTGCCGCATCTCGCTGGCGACGCGCGCCTTAGGCAGCAGGACAGGCTCAATTAGTTAGTGCTAGAAGCTGCTAGGCAGAACGAGGAGTTCCGGAAAGCCAATCCGGGTGCTGGAGCTTCTCAGGTGGTGCATTCGCATGTGGTCAAATCTAACGATCAGGCCTCATCGCCGCATCCCAGTCTTGAGAAGGACCGGAGTGTGTACTCTGGAAGAGACAGGCAGATGCAGGTGTACGACCCGGCTGTCGCAAAGAAACAGCACGCTGTGCCGCGACAGTCCGGTCAAAAACACAATACTGCAGGAGCAGGCTATCAAGCCCATAAAGCTCACAGCAAGACGCGAGATGCAGATCGTCCAGGCCCTTCCCGGCATCAGGTTGCTCAGCCTACTCGGCAGAGGACGCAACAGCCAGCTGCTGCACAGCCGCGTGCGGCTGCGCCAGCAGCTAACCCAGTGGTACAACCTGCAGCTGTGCAGGTGAACAGATATGATGATGGCTACTCGGCGATGGGACTGGAAGGCTATGCTGACCCAAGAGATATCACTGATCGTGTGGGAGAACGCGTGCTGGAGCCCAGTGATGCCCGATACACGCTGGACCGAATCAATCGGTCTGCGCAACTCGAGAACACAGGGCCGCCTAGCCCAGAGTGCTTTGGTCATCGCATCATGAATGAGCCGTCTGTGAAGCAATTCCATCTCGCCAGGGGAACCAAGTGCTACAACGGTAGCACCAAGCCGGAAGATTGGTTCAATGACTATGTCACAGCCGTGCACATTGCAGGCGGCAACCGGAGATGGGCGGTGCGGTATATCCCGTAGATGCTAGAGGGCCCAGCAAGAACATGGCTCAACAACCTGCCCAAGCACAGCATCAACTAATGGCTCGACTTCGCGGAAGCCTTCGTCAGCAACTTCACCAGCACTTACCAGAGGCCGAATAGGACGCAGCAGCTATCCGCTTGCAGGCAGCGGGAAGAGGAGACGGACCGAGAGTATCTTACTCGGTGGAGTACTCTAAGGAACACCTGTGAAGGTGTGAATGAGGCCCAGGCCATCACTTGGTTTGCGCAAGGCTGCAAGCATGGCAGCATGTTGTGGCAGAGGCTGCAGAGAGAGATGCCGAGTACTCTCACTGAGACCATCAAGATTGCGGACATGTACGCACTCGGCGACCCAACTCAGCCTCTGCTTGACGCTGCTGAGCCAAGAAGAAACTACAACAACAAGCGCAATGAGTTCCGCAACAAGCGCAGAGGTGACCGGATTGATACCCGGTACGATCCTGAGGAGGTGAACGATGTGGCTACAGGTGCTGGGAGTAGCCAGAGGCAGAAAACTGCTGGAGCCCAGTACGGGCAGAACCATAATCAGGGCCAAGGCATCAAGAAGCCATACAATGCTCCCCAGCAGGGTAGCGGCAACTCGGGTCCGGTTCAGAACTTTGTATTCAAGGACATGAAGGATGGCCCATGCAGTTTCCATACTCGGCATCCTGGGAGACCTGCCAACCACACTACTCGGCAATGGAGCTGGTGGGAAGAGATCAAGAACGAGGGCCTGCCTCCTCCTCCTCCTCTGCCAGCTGCGAATGCCAATGTGCAACCCATCAGAGCAGCCGCTGCCAGGCCTCCAGCATTTCCGAGAAGAGAAAACGTCAACCAGGTGGCTTTAGGAGCCAACCGCAACTACAACAACGGCAATCGCAACTTCGACAACAACAACAACCGCAACAACGACAAAAACCGCAACAACGGCAACAACGACAACTATGGTGCGGAAGGCCGCAACCAGTACCAGGAGCATCATGAGAGCTATATGATCTTCACCTCTGAGCCCGCCGACAAGCAGTCACTGCAGAGGCGCGCGATGGAGGTCAATGTTGTGATCCCTGCTGTCCCTCACTACCTGCATTGGTGCAACCAAGAGATCACGTGGTCCAGAGCTGACCATCCAAGGGTGATGCCCAACCCGGGTAGCTATGCTTTGGTGGTGGATCCCACCTTCTTGGGTACACAGAAGAATGTCAGGTTCAGCAAAGTGCTGATTGACAACGGCAGCAGCATCAACATTGTGTACAGATACACACTCGAGAAGCTCGGTATGGCCGAGAACATGTTGCTACCCAGCAGGACCACTTTCCACGGCATTGTGCCAGGAGTTTCTTGTTCTCCGATTGGCCGCGTGTGGATAGACGTTCTATTCGGCACCAGGGAGAACTGCCGCACAGAGAGCCTGCAGTTCGAGGTAGTTGATCACCAGAGCCCCTACCACGCCCTTCTCTGCAGGCCTGCTCTCAGCAAGTTCATGGCCTCTACCCATGCTGCCTACCTGAAGATGAAGATCCCTGGTCCCAATGGAGTCATCACCATCTCTGGTGATTACAAGTGATCTCTGGAGTGTGCCTCTGCTGGTTCTCAGTTGGCGGAGTCCATGGTGATTGCTGCAGAGAAGAAGAAGATACATGAGGTGGTGGCTATGGCGCAAGCAGCGCAAGCTGGCGCGCCTGGGATGCCGAGCTCCCAGTACGGGACCGCGTTACAGGCGTCCCAGGAGACAAAGAAGGTCCAGGTTGACCCCGAGTTCCCAGACCGTGTTGCCATCATTGGCGTCGGGTTGGGAGAAAAATAGGAAAGCGAGCTCATCCACTTCATCCGTGAGAATCGGGACGTGTTTTCCTGGTCCAATGAAGATTTACCAGGTGTCCCGAGGGAATTGGTTGAGCACTCGCTACATGTACGGCATGACGCCAAACCAGTGAAGCAGGCGATGCGCCGCTTCGGAGATGAGAGAAGGAAGGCTATAGGTGATCAGATCACCAAGTTGCTAATAAGCAACTTTATCATGGAGGTTTTGCATCCGGATTGGCTAGCCAACCCGGTTATGGTTGAGAAGAAGAAGGAGGACCCCAAGGCCGACACCGCATGGCGCATGTGCGTCGACTACACCAACTTGAACAAGGCCTGCCCCAAGGATCCCTTTCCGCTACCCCGCATTGATCAGGTGATCGATTCCACTGCTGGTTGTGAGCTTTTGTCTTTCATAGATGCCTACTCTGGTTTTCATTAGATAGCTCTCAACCCTGCTGATCAAATAAAGACTGCTTTCATTACCCCGTACGGGGCTTATTGCTATCGTGTCATGTGCTTTGGGTTGCGGAATGCTGGTGCTACTTATCAGAGATGCATGCAGAAATGTTTGCATGATCAAATTGGCAAGAATGTGCAGGTGTACATAGATGACATTGTCATCAAAACGAATAAAACACATACTCTGCTCAGTGACCTTGAGGAAACTTTTGCCAACTTGCGCAAGTACAGAATGAAGCTGAACCCGAGTAAATGCACCTTTGGCGTCCCGGCTGGCAAGCTGCTTGGCTTCTTGGTATTCAGTCGGGGCATTGAGGCCAATCCTTCAAAGATAAAAGCTATTGAGAGCATGTCTTTGCCGAGATCCCTGAAGGATGTGCAGAAATTCACTGGTTGCTTGGCGTCTCTCAGCCGTTTCTTTTGAAGAATGGGTGAGAAGGCCTTGCCTCTGTATTAATTAATGAAGAAAAGTGACAAGTTTGTCTGGACACCGCAAGCTGATGTGGCATTCAATGAGCTGAAGGCGATGCTGGGTAGCGCTCCCATCTTGGCTAGTCCGCTACCCAAAGAGCCTATGCTGTTATACATTGCTGCTACCAACCGAGTAGTCAGTGTGGTGATTGTGGTGGAGCGAGAAGAGGAAGGCAAGACTGTGCAGCGGCCAGTGTATTATCTCAGTGAGGTGTTGTCCAGCTCCAAGCAGAACTACCCGCACTACCAGAAAATGACTTATGGCGTGTACCTGGGCGCCAAGAAGCTGAAACACTATTTCCAAGAGCATCCAATCACTATGGTGAGTTCTGCTCCCATCTCGGATATCATGGGCAACAAGGAAGCAAGTGGCAGAGTAGCCAAGTGGGCGATTGAGCTGGCCGCGTACGCTCCCTCGTACGCGAGAAGAGAAGCCATCAAGTCACAAATTCTGGCGGAATTTCTGGTGGATTGGGCTGAGGTGCAGTATGAGCCTCCTTCTCCCGCAACCAATACTGGAAGATGCATTTTGATGGCTCCAAAGTGAAGGAAGGCCTTGGTGCTGGCGTGGTTCTCATGTCACCGAAGCAAGATCAACTCAAGTATGTGCTGCAGATCCACTTCAAGGCGTCCAACAATGTAGCAGAGTATGAGGCCGTGGTGCACGGCTTGCGAGTAGCCAATGAGGTTGGTGTGCAGCGCATTATTTTCTATGGCGACTCGGATCTGGTTGTGCAGCAAGTTTCTGGTACTTGGGATGCTCTGGATGCCAACATGGCAGCATATCGGTTCCTGGTGCAAACAATGACTCGATTTTTTGAGGGCTGCGAGTTCCAACATATCCACAGAGCAGAGAATGAGGCACCTGATGAGCTGTCCAAGTTGGGGCCTTCTCGGCAGTACATCCCGCCTGGGATTGCCTTGGAGCATTTGAGAAAGCCTTCTATCAAGCCATCCCTCAACTCAGAGTCTATATTCGTTCCTTCTCTGCCAAGCGAAGAAGCTGTTCCCATGGAGATTGACTGGGAGGGTGCAAAAGAGAACCCGGGGACTGCAGTCTCCATCCCGGGGACTGGCGCCTGCAACCCGGGGACTGCCCTCCTTACTCGGGGACTGCCCTTCCTAACCCGGGGACTGTCGCGTTCATTGAGGAGGTTCTTGCCAACCGATCAGGGCTTCGAAGACTCGTCCCCAACTCTGAAGAAGATCCAGTAGTGGCCGTTCCAATGGAATTGGACGAACCAGTGTTTCCCACGCGGGAGACACCGAGTTGGGCTATGCCCATATTATCCTTTCTAAGGGACGGCACCCTACCAGATGATGAGGTTACCGCAAGGCAAATTCAAAGAAGAACCAAGGGCTACACCATCTTCAGAGAAGTGCTGCATAAGAGAACTCCCACTGGCGTGTTGCAACGCTGCGTAGAACCAGAAGAAGGAGAGGAGATTTTGGTGGAGATACATCAAGGAGAATGCGGACACCACACCTCTTCTCGGCCTCTGGTCAAGAAGGCTTTTCGGCGTGGCTTCTTTTGGCTCACTACCTTGAAGCAAGCTGAAGATATTGTGAGGAAGTGCAACGGCTGCCAGAGATTCGCAAGTAAGATCCACATGCCTGCTTCCGAGTTGAAAACCATTCCCATTACTTGGCCGTTTGCTGTTTGGTGTTTGGATATGGTTGGTCCCTTCAAGCCGGCTAGAGGCAACATGACTCATATCTTGGTCATGGTTGACAAGTTCACCAAATGGATTGAAGTGAAGCCTATTCGGAAGTGTGATGGAGCCACAACTGTGAGTTTCCTGAAGGATGTGATCCTGAGATACGGCTACCCGCACAGCATCATCACAGATAATGGCACAAATTTTGCTGAGGGTGCCTTTGTAAGGTTCTTCAGAGATAAGCACATCCGGCTAGATGCCGCATCTGTTGCGCATCCCTCCTCCAATGGGCAAGTTGAAAGAGCAAATGGCATGGTGCTGTCAGGCATAAAGCCAAGGCTGATTGAGCCACTGCTGAAAACACCTGGGTGTTGGTTAGACGAGTTGCCAGCGGTGTTGTGGAGTCTAAGGACTACCCCTAACCGGTCAACCGGCTACACACCATTCTTCCTGGTTTATGGAGCTGAGGCCGTGTTGCCAATTGACCTAGAGCATGACTCCCCCCGAGTAACCCTCTACAGTGAGGCGGAGGCGAGAGAAGCTCGAGAAGACGACGTTGACCTGCTAGAAGAAGCAAGAGAGCTTACTCTGTCACGATCAGCTGTTTACCAGCAAAACTTTAGGCGTTATCATAGCCGAAAAGTGAACCCAAGGGTTTTCAGAGAAGGAGACATGGTCCTTAGGCTCGTGCAGCGCACAGCCGGGATGCACAAGTTATCTCCGCCATGGGAAGGGCCATTCATTGTGAGTAAGGCTCTACACAATGACGCGTACTATCTGGTTGACGCACAGCCACCACAGAAGAACAGGCCGGATAGAGCTGGAGAGGAATCTAAGCGCTCCTGGAATGTAGCTCTACTCCGACGTTTTCATTCGTGAGCAAAAAACTATGTATGTACTCTCTTATCCGAGTTAAACTTCTATTCGGCAATCTAAAATTGAACTCGGGGACTGCCCTCGTCCAACTTGCTATGTGTTGTTCTATTCGGTTTCACCTTTGTCTACTCGGTTGCTCTGCTTAGATTTTCATAAGTACATTTAGTACTGTGTTTAAACCTAAAAGCCAACTCTTAGACTCTGCTGTTGTCCGAAACCCGGCTTCATGGCAAGCAAGAGAACAAGCTAGAGGTCAATGAGCACACGAAAAATGACTAAGGAAAAGAGGAGTGCACGAACCGAGTAGAGAGGTCTTTACTGCCTTTTGTTAACTTTTTTCGGCTAAGTGGTGGGCAGCGTTACTATGAATTTTTCTAAGTGGCTGAGTATTTGAAACTTGATCTTTGACATCTTGTGACTCGACTACCAAAAAAGCCATAAGTGGCAGGTAAGAGCTGAGACGAAAAGAGAAAAGTGGATAAAAAATGCAACTCGGGGACTTGCATGATAACACAACCCGGCATCGAGCCAGAATTGCTCAAATATTAAGTAGAAAATCTCAAACTGAAATAAAAAGGAGTAGCAACAAAGACTTAATTGTTTGATACATTTGAACCCGGCATCCAGGGGATCTCATGAAAGTTTTAAGATAGAGTTTCAGGCAGCAGCATCATCAGTGGTGGCGGTGTTGTCCGCAGCAGACGTCTCGGAGTTGGCCTTCTCGGCGTTAGCTTCAGCATAAACGTCCATTGTGGTGGCTTGCTCAGAAGTTGCAGTGGCCACCGAAATGGGATCGGTGGCTGAAGTGGATGCAACGGACTGAGTGCGGAGTAGCGCCGTGTCGTCAGGTGCCGCGCCAGAAGACGAGCCCAACTCGGGAGCCGCATCCTGGATCACCATCTCGGTGGTGATAGTGGCATCCTGGGACTCGGCTTCCGGCTCTTCAGCGCCTGCATCAACTTTGGCCTTCCCCTTCCCGGACCCATCCTTGGCGGCAGCATCATCGAAAACACTCAAGTCCTCCGACTCGGTGTCCTCATCTTTGTCGTCGCCCTCGCTATCCACCTCGGTGTCTGGCTCGGTGACGCCGTCGATGAAGATGGCAGTGTCCGCGTAGGAGGCAATTTCGTAAGCGGCTGCCTTGCGGCGAGCAACGCAGTCGGGATCATCGGACCATTTGGAGCCTTGGCGCATCTCGAGGATTGTGTCAAGATTCAGATTTTCATACCAGCTGCAGATGAAGCGAAGCAGCAGATCGGCTCCTGCCCGGGCTGAGGAAGCACGCCACTTTTTTAACTCGGCCTTCACGCCGTCCAGTTTCTCGGCAAGCTCGGTGAAGGTGTTTGGCGCATCTTGATCCGGCCAGAACAGATCATGCATCTTATAGGAAGTGGACACCATGCTGGTGCCCAGGCCTCTGAGTTGGCGAAGCTGCGACTTGATGTTCATGAGGTTGTCGTTGACGATGGACTTGGTGTCGACAGGCATTCCGGAATCAGCTCGGACCTGCTGTGCCTTTGCCAGAGCAGGAGTGCTGGCGGCACGGATCTCATGGAAGATATCTAGAGAGAAACAGATAAAAGTTAGAAATGGGGGCAGAAAAGAGATGCAACCAAGTAGAAAGATTGAGAGGAAAAGCAAGCCAGGTAGCGGAGAAGAGAAACAACCAGATGCAGAGAAGAGGAAACTTACGTCTAAGATCCACCAGCAGCACGTCCAGCTTGGTCTTCCAATCCTCCTCGTCAGCAATATGCTGGTCCTCAATATGGCGTGCGTTGGCGAGCTGGAGCATGAGTTGCGAGTTGTGATCTTTCAGCACCGCAAGCTCCGTCTCGAGCGTCTTCTCCCTGGATTTGCCTGTTGTCCTGGTCTCCAAGGCATCCTCAAGAGCTGATTTCAACTTCACTTGCATCTCTTCGAACTCAGCGCGCTCGGCGTCGCGTTCGTTCTTGAGCTCTGCTTCTCGGCTCTCCAGTTGCTGCTTCACCTCAGCGGGCATCAAGCAGTTGAGATGCTCCTCCCGAAACTTCTTGTACTCTTCTGCGAGAAGAACGGCACCATTAGCAGGGTAACCAAGTGAAAGGAGAAACACGGATACAGAATAATCAGCAACTCACCTTCCAGTCCCTTGATCCTGCTTTCGGCGGAAATGGAGAAGACATGGCAGTTCTCGTGCTCCGTCACCAGCTCTTGGAATTTTCCTGCAGAGTAAACAGAGTTAGAGCAAAAAGAAAATACGGGCGTAAACACAAAACGCACAAACCGAATAGCTAGAAGCTTACTCTCGATTTCAGAAATTTGGAGGGCACGGTCCACTGCCAACTGCTCCATCACAACATCGTCTTTGTGCTCGGCCTCAAGGACCGCGATGCGTTTCTTCGCGATGTTGTGGTCCCAGAGCAGCCGCCGGAACAGGTTAGTCCTCTTCAAGAGGCTATTCTGTGAAGGAGAAGAAAAGGAGTTAGAAAAAGTTTGGAAGATTTGGCCCGAGAAGACGGCAACTCGGTTGAGTACCCGTCTACTCGGCCCGAATCTCGGGGACTGAGTAGTGGCTAAGGAGAAAAAGAAGAACAGAAGAGAAGAGAAACTGCAACTCGGAAAAAGCAAAAGAAACTTACAGCATATGTCTGCTCGACGTCCTCGGCGGTCTTGCGGAGGACGAACAGCTTCGCGGCCAGGGTGTCGGAGGCGATAGTCATTGGATTGGTGCCGAGATCGGCCTTGTTCCAGTCGACGCGGTAGTGGTCGACGTTGCCCAGCACATTGCCGTTCCACTGCTCAATGCCATGGGGGTCACTCTCCCAAACCTTGTCGATGAAGCCTACTCGGTCCACGACCTGCATCAGCCCTTCTGATATGATATCATCCTCACTAGCTTCGCGCGAGTAGATCTCAATGGACATCCGCTGCTCGCCTTTGGACAAGGAGATGCCGTATTGCCTCGACGCGGACAGCAGGTATGATGGCCAGCTGCCTTGTGCACTTGACCCTTCGCCTGGGCCAGCAGATCCACCGGCAGCGCCAATGGTGAGTTGCGTGCTCTTCGCTGCCGGTTTCCCGGTTGACGCAGCAGGTGCTTTGGGCGGTGGCATCAGACCGGCATCCTGCGCAGCCTTGCGCACGGGATTCTTCCGGACAGGGGCAGCTTCAGGCTTCTCGGTCTTCTTGGCGGCAGTATCCGTCCGAGAAGCGGACGGAGGCGCTTGGCGTGAGGTAGAAGGAGGCTGCTGCTGAGAAGCAGTCTTAGTTGTGGGAGGAGGCATCTGCAGAGATGCAGTCTTGGATGCAGTCTTGGTGATGCTTGGTTGCGGTGGAGGGCTCGGTGCAATCTTGGTGGAGCTCTGTTTCGGTGGAGTGGCATGCTGGGTAGGCGGCACAAGGGGCCGGCTACCCTGCGCAGCGTCTGGCTGCGCTTGGTACTGCAGGACAGGCTCCACCACTATCTTATCAACCCGCTGCTCGGCAGCGGGATCGGGTATTGCGTCTACTGATTCTTCTACCCGCGGCGTGGCCGCGGGGTCATCTTGAACTATAGCTTCGTCTTCCTGCTGCTCCAAGTTCTCGTCTTGCCGCTCAAGGGCGGCGTGGTCTTGGTGCTCAGCTTCTTGTTCAATATTCTCCCCAGCTGAGGCAGCTGGGGGAGAAGGAGGTGTCTCATCGTGAGCAGCGTCCTGCGCGCTCTGTTCCGCGTAGGCCTGCTGCTCGGGGTTTTTGTCTTGGTCACCAGCACCCGTGTTCTCGGTGCTGGCGTCGAGGGCACACGCGCCCTATCCTGTGGGGCTGGCTCATTCTCATCTTCAGAGAGGTCAACGAGCTTCTCAAGGTCGATAATAGATTTTCTCTTGGAGCTAGTGGGAGCTGCGGCTGCATCAGCATCCAGAGGGGCGCTGGAAGAAAATGAAAGTTCAGAAACAGAGAAGGGGAAGAGCATAGCGAGAAGCAGCAATAGAATGCAACTTGGATGAAGTTATTTACCCTTTGTGGGTAGGGAGTTGCCATCTGGCGGTGGTGGTCTTCTTCTTCTTCTCGGTCTTCTTGGGTTTCTTGGCGGTATGCTCTTGGGCACCACTGCCCATCCTCTTTCGAGTGGTGGGAGAAGCCACAGAGAGAGGCTGGACGTCGATGGGATCCTCGGCCTCCTCGTCATCCTCATGCTCGGGATCGTCTGCAGAGTAGAAGAGAAACAGGAATTGAGAAAGAAAAAAGGAAATCGGATTGCGCTACTCACGGTCAAAGAGGCGAACTTGGTCACCTTCGTCATCCTCGGACCAGTCCCGAATGGATGCGTCAACTTGATGCTTACCCGGCTGGTCGGCGTGAGGGACACAGAGGGTGTCCTGGGTATCGTACGCGGTCTCGTCATCCTCTTCTCTGTCGCTGTCCCAGTTGGCCTCGAAGACCTCATCATCTTCCTCTTCCTGGCGATCGATGTGCTGGAAAGGCAAGCAGATGGCACGAGTAAGTTGGGTTCAAGGCTAAGGAGTTCTACCCGGTACAACATGCAAACACAAAGCATATAAGGCTATGGAGTTCTACCCGGTACAACATGGAAACACAAAGCATATAAGGCTAAGGAGTTCTACCCGGTACAGCATGCAAACACAAAGCATATAAGGCTAAGGAATTCTACCCGGTATGGCATGCAAACACAAAGCATATTCGTCTAAGGTTATCTACTCGACACGGCGTGCACACACAAAGCACATAAAGCCAACAGGAGGTTTGTGAGGTTCTACTCGGTGCAACATGCAAAGACTTAGCATAATAAGCTGGGAAGCCACCTACTCGGTATCAAAGTGCAGAGGTAAAGCATAAGAGACTAACCTGCTCGATTGGCTTATTGCGGCTGTATGGCACGAAGCCATACTGCCAGGTGTCGGTGAGGGAAGTTTGCATGATGGATCTCGCCCAGATGGCCACATCGGCGGTGCTAAGCTCGAAGGTGGTGGTCCTCGTGCAGTCCCGGCTCCCTCCCATGTAGCACATCTTGTGGGAGCAACGCTGGAGCGGGAGCACTCGACGTGAGATCCAGCACGCGATGGGATCATCGCGGCGGAATCCCAGTCCCTTCAACTCGGCGAGGCGCTTCTCGATTTGAACAACATCGTCGATGTTGCTCTTCGGGTTGTAACCCTAGTTCCGCTTGGTTGGCAGCGCGTTCCTCCACTTCAGGAGCCCTATACGGTCCTGGATTGGCGCTCCTTCTTCGGTGGCGACGTTCTTGACGTAGAGAAAGCTACGCTGCCACTTGCGCACTGTCTCCAGTCCCTTGATGCGCGGATGGTTGCCGGTGCTGCGTTGCAGCATCATGGCGCACCCAGTCTTCGTCATCGCGCGGGCGCTCTCCGTGTTTCCTTGGTTGGGGATGCTCTGCTTCCGGAAGAAGAAATAGCGTGCCCAACTGTGGATAGTTGGGTACACGCCGAGAAAAGCATCGCGGACCACCGCGTGGAAGGCGAGCATCACCATGGCGTTGGGGGGGGGAGATGGTGTGGCTGCAGCCCGAAGTTGGAGAGGAACTCCTTGAAGAAATCCGAGATCGGGAGGCCGAATCCGCGCTTGAAGTGTGCGAGGAAGACGACAAACTCATCCTTCTCCGGCGTGGGGACGATCTTGTTGTCCGGCTGCCTGCACCTCACGTCGGGAGGGACACGACGGGTGTTGACTAGCCACTGGCAGTCTTCCGCCGTGACGTTGGACCCCTCCCATCCGGCGCGGGCATCGTCATCTACGCGAGCCATGGAGGCGGAAAGAGGTGTGGAGATTGGAGTGGCGGATTGAGTGGAGGAAGTGCTCTCTGGCTTTCCGGCGACGCGCGGAGCAGCGACGCGGCAAGGATTTGCGGCGGCGGCGTGTTCGGCGGCGGCGGAAAGGCGAGGGGGCGTGAGATTGGAGTGAGCAGGAAAGAGAAGGAGGAGGCACCGAGGGGGTATTTATCTCTCCCCATGAGTTTCCATTACCAGCGGAAGAATCGGGATCAATCGTGCACTGAGATCGTGCGGCGTGGGCTGCGCGCCGGTTAGAAACGCACAGAGCGCATATTGCGCGCGTAACGGGCGCAGTTAATCCCACGTCAAGATCGTGGGCGATTTACTGCGGTTGAAGTGACTTAACGGGCTGGTGGGCCTTGGTCGCAGTTATTGGCGCGTGGCCTGCCGTATCCCAGGCACCGAGGCGTCGGAGTGACAGGGGTGTGACACGTGCCCCGCTGCGACACGCAGAGGTGGATTCGCACCGATTGAGCGGGAGTGTGTTTCGAAGATTTCGCCAAGTCTTTTTACTCGGCATCAGAGAAGAGAAAGGGTGCTACTCGGAGAAGAAGAGTTTCGAGCAAAGGATAAAGGCTACTCGGAGGTGCTACTCGGCATCTTACAGTTCAAAGAAAAGATTTGTTTTTAAGCTGGAAGGGCCCAGTGAACAAGTTCGCAGGACTCTACCTGCTTCGGGGACTAATGTTGGGGGGTTACCCCCGAGTAGGAGTAAGGCAAGTGCTAAAAGCAAGGACAAAGGAGAGTTTTGGCTGAGTAGCTGGCTACCCGGTACCCGCTACCCGGTCGACTGCTATTCGGTCGTACCCACTGATGGCCAGATGGAAGAATCAAGGAAGTTGTGTTCTTCTGAGTAGAGGAAGTGGTCCGAGTAGAGGGAGTGAGTTCCTACTCGGGCCAGAAGTCAATGGAGCCGTTCTGACAAAGGATCCCGTGTATCCTGGGTCCGTACCTGCGTGCGGTTCGGCTACAGAGCGCGTGCTTATCCGCGCCTGGGCGTCAGGGGGACAGTACAGGTCAGGGGGCCTACTTTATGACAGTGACAGAGGGAACAGGTCACGGACTCCGAACGACGCAACGACTTTGTGCACAAGACAAAGCGAGGAGCCGGAGGTGTCAGCGAGAAGCTGGAAGTGTATAGTGTGCACATAGTGTCGACATCTGGCTGTACTTTCTGATCTTAGTTTATTTGGCTGGGCACCAGTATATAAGGTGCCCTGCCACCTCCTGTGAGAGGTTCGACTCACTCGCGTGCACTACATTGTAACACTTAACATTCACTTCACGTAGAGAGATCTAGAGAGCAGAGTGGCTACTCGGCTGAAGGCCTGATTGTACTGTGGCTACTCGGTAACGCACATATAAAGAGAGATGCAGGGCCCTGAACCTGGGTAAGATCTTGGCGTTTGTGGTGTTTGATTCATCCTACACGCGGCTACTCGCCGTGTGATCCCTCCCCGAGCACCTCCAGCGTCCATCGACCCCAAACGATTAGCCATCCTATGGCATCTACCGTGATACCACCACGACAGGTCCCCCGTACCCTTACGGAGGAGAGCGCCGCTGAAACACCAAAACACCGAAACAGAGACCTGGAGTTCCAGATTGGAGGGGGAAAACTCCGGCGGGGCGCCGCCGGTGTGATCTCCTACCCCTCCAACGTCATCTCCATCGACATCTCCATGAAGAGGGAGTAGTCCACCCCAGGGCTATGGGTTTGTGGAAGTAGCACTTGTATCTCTCTCTCTATGTGCTTCACTAATTAGATCCGTATGAGCAACCTCACATGATTACGGGCACCGTTGTAATTCCTATGTGGTGGATCTTTTCTATGAGTTATTGAATCTGAGATTGCTATTGTTTCTCTTGAGTTATTTGAGTAGATGTATCCTATGTACCCCGTTCTTATTTGCTAGATTTGATCAATCTAGTTCTTGAGAGCGTGTGTGGGGTGATGGGTGCATTAGTTGGAGTAACGGGGGGTGGCTAGTGCTGTGAAAGTGACAGAAGTTCAGCGATCCACTTAGGTTTTGTTAAACCTTTCTTAGTTACCTCACTAGGGATAAAAAGGACTACCTTGTTACCGGGGATTTGAAGTGACACTAATCAATCTGCATGACTAGATCTAGCAAGTTCTTACTTCAACTTCATGTCACATTGCTTAAAGGTATACTCTGGTTTTTCCTTAATTATCGAGGTGTTATGATTTATTTCGCATCTTGGTGGAGTATAAGAGGGATCAATATGACCGTAGAGATCTCTATGCTAGGACGTGATGCCCATATGAAAGTACTCAATGTTAAACATGTTATTGTAATCTCACATGTAATTCTTTATGTCCACCGTCTACCACTTTATTTGAGAGAATGCAAGTGTGAAACATGAACCCCGGTCCTATTTTAATTATAAGAAAACACTCTAGTTACTTTGCTGCAATTTACTTTACTCGCACTTTACTTTAATTGCATCTCCAATTCGAATTTACATTATCTCCATCACCACTTGCATCACAAAAATACAAAAACAATCCATTGCATATTTATTTTCTCATTTGCATTTAGTAGTAGATTTAATTATTGTACATTTACTTTCAGTTTTGCATTGCAATTTAGAAGTCTCACACCTTGTGCTTGACAACCACTTGGTGAGGTTGAGGGCACAAAATTCTCTACCTGTTTGCAGGATCCTGGAGGAAGCTTGGAAGAAAAGTGCTGACATACTGGCTCCCCAAGAGTTCGATATAAACCCTCGAGTCACCCTCGTGGGGAAGAAGGCTTGCCACTAGCTACACACTCTGCACTTGGAGTCTCAACCTAGCCATCAATCCCTCAGCCCCAGGGGAGAACTACTCCCTCCTCATCATAGGAGACAACAACGGCGATGAAGATGGCGGTGGAGTCAATGGAGATGGCACCGGGGGCACTTCCCCATCCCGGTAGGGTGCCGGAACAGAGATTTCTGTCCCCCAAAACTTTTCGGCGGCGGTGGCGGAGCTACCAAAACGTTCCGTGTAAGGGGGACGATATCTTTAGGGTTTATGCCTCGGGGTGACTTTATAGGCAAAAGGGCGATGGCGGTGAGTGCCTGAGGGGCCCACACCACCTGCAGGCATGGCCAAGGGGCACCCGCGCCCACCCATGGTGTGGCTCCTCCTCAGACCCCCCCCAGGTCTCCTTTGGACTCCGTTGACGTGTTGGGAATTCTAAGAGTTTTGGCTTTTGTTTCGTCCAATTCCGAGAATATTTCCGGAACAACTTTTCGGAAATAAAAAACAACAGAAAACATGAACTGGCTCTGTGGCATCTTGTCAATAGGTTAGTCCATGAAAACGTCCGGAAAACGAAGGAAAACATAAAGTTATTGGATAGAAAACAAGCATGGATCATCGAAAATTATAGATACGGTTGAGACGTATCAAGCATCCCCAAGATTAACTCCTGCTCGTCCTCGAGTAGGTAAGTGATAACAAAATAATTTTTGAGGTGACATGATACCAACATAAACTTGATCATCTAAATTGTAAAAGCATATGCAAGCTGAGACCAATACTTTAAACACAGGCATGATAGATATGATTCTAACAATGAAACTTAGCAATCACTTTGCATCATGAAAAGTAACACAAGTAAAAGATCATGAATAATAATTCACTTGAAAGTTATACGTTTGTTTCGAGCATAAAGAAAACATAGCAAAGTGATATTTCGCTTGTCCTTAAGAGTGGGGAAAAACAAAAATTCCAGGACACCTTCAAAGTTCAAGTGGATGACTAGAACAGATAATTTGAGATAAAGTAATAACACATCATGAATCAATCAATAATAATCTTTGGGACTGATGCACATTAAACTCAGAATAGCAACTACGCTCTCTTAATTGTTCATGAAGTTAGAATATGGAGACTCAACATAAAAGTAAAAGAAAGGCCCTTCGCACAGGGAAGTAGGTATTAACTCATGTGCTAGAGCTTTTTATTTTATTAAACAGAGATATTCAAAACATTTTTTTAGAGAGGTGTATGCTTATGTCAACGAATGGTAATAGAGTTCTTGTCATCTTCCATACTAAACAAGTTGAGAGCAGTTTCGAATAATTTATATTAAGAATTTGTAGCATGCTCTTTATATAGTATGACACTCCTCCCCACCTTGCTTTTGCAAACCATGGCTAACCGAATCCTCGGGTGCCTATTTATTTGTTTAGCCTTTTGATGTTATAATGGTCTAACCAGATCCTTGCAGAATTAATGATGAGCAGATGAACCATCAAACCAGGGTACTTAATTATTATGGAAGACAACAAACCCAACTACTACTTCCTCATGAGCTAAAACAGGGGCACAAATCAAAAATAGTTTTGAAAGTTTGAAGGTAGCGCATGAGAAATTTACTTTGGAGTGGCGATTAAATACCACATGTAGGTAGGTATGGTGGACACGTTTAGCAAACTTTGGTTTTGGGAGTTGGATGCACGAGTGGAGCTCATAATCAGTACAGGTGGAGGCTAGCAAAAGACTAGGAGCGACAAATTAAGAGAGCAATAATGGCCATAATCATGCATACCGTCAAAAACATTATTAACCAGAGCATAAATGGTATTAAAAGTCAAAAACTAAATGATCATAGAGGCTATAAGTGACTGGTTTGTAGTCATAAACATGGTGTAAGCATGCGCCAAGTCAACCAAATAAAGCATTCGAAGGAGAACACCACAAATTTATGCTTCAATTTTATAAAAACAACTCATGATTCTTTCAATGGCACATTAAGCACTCTCAGTTATTTGAGACAAGTCATGCTACAATAATAACTACTAAGCATATAATTAAAATAGCATCCAACATGACATGATAAATTCTAGCCAGAGTCTATACAAGCTTCTTTTTGCACCGTTATAAGCACGAAAAATGTACTACTGCTTTCCAACACCAATCATTTTATACTAAAAAAAACTCTCCAAAATATATAGCAACGAAACAAGAGAGTACTACTAATACTCTACTATAACTAACAACTCTGAATAAGAGATGCATGAAAAATAGGATCTAAAAGGATTTGCAGTAGCTATAAGAAAAACTAAGAATACGAGCATGGAAGAAAACGAGTATTCATATGAAAAAACGCAGCATGTCTATCTCCCACACAAGAATGCAGGGTTCCAACCAAGTTAATTGCATCAAGGAAAACAAAATAAAAAACAAAAACAAACAGACGCCCCAAGTAAAGTGCATATGATCTGACCGAATACAAATATAGTTTCACTAGAAGTGACCTGATAAGTTGCTAATGAAGAAGGGGATGCCGTGGGGACCCTAGACTAGATGTCCGAGACCGCCAATATGCATACACTCATGATCCCAGATCGACAGTCATGAGCAGCTGATACGTCTCCAACATATCTATAATTTCTGATGTTCCATGATGATATTATGCCAATTGCTACATGTTTTCTCCCTTCTTTATGTCATTTTTATCGATTTTCCGTACTAACCTATTGACAAGATGCCACAGAGCCAGTTCCCTGTTTTCTGTTGTTTTTAGTTTTAGAAAAGTTGTTCTGGAAATATTCTCGGAATTGGAAAATTCGAAGCCATCAACTCTTAGAATTCCCGAAGGTTCCACGGAGTCCCGAAGAGACCCGGAGAGGGGCCTCAGGGGGGCCCACACCATAGGGCGGCGCCCCCCCTTGGCCGTGCCGGGGGGTGGTGTGGGGCCCCTAGGGCTCCGCTGCCTTTGCCCTTTCGCCTATTTATTCCCCTCCGAAGGAAAACCCTACGCACCTGATCAAATATCCCTGAAAAGTTCCGCAGCCGCCATCATCGTCAACCGTAGATCAGGGGGGTTCTGATGCTGTCTTCCGGCACCCTGCCAGAGAGGATATCATCACCGGAGGCCTCTTCATCACCATGCCTGCCTCCGGAGTGATGCATGAGTAGTTCATCCTTGGACTACGGGTCCATAGCAGTAGATAGATGGTTGTCTTCTCCTCCTATGCCTCAATGTTTAGATCTCGTGAGCTGCCTAACATGATCAAGATTGTTCTTATGTAATTCTATGTGTTGTGTTTGCTGTGATCCGATGAATATTGAACTTATGCCAAGTTGATTATAGTCTTTATTGCATATGTTATTTGTGATCTTGCATGCTTTCCGTTGCTAGTGGTTTCTCTGGCCAAGTAGTTGCTAGTGACTCCAAGAAAGAGTATTTATGCTCGATAGTGAGTTCATGCCTCCTTTTCGCCTGTGCTCGAGTGACAAAAACTGACAGGGGAGGATGTGTTGTTGCCACTAGGGAGAAAACTGCGGCGTGAGTGCCCGCGTGCACAATCATTGCTTACATTACACACATTGCATAACGCGATTATCTGTTGCTTGCAACTTAATACCTAAGGGGGTTCGGATGATAACCTGAGGGTGGATTATTAGTCATAGATGTAGTTGGGTTACGATCTATGTATATTGTTGTAATGCCCGCACTAAATATCATAGTAGTCATCATGTCATGAATGTACACTACGGTGCAACCTCTATTTGTCAATTTCCAAGTTGTAATTTGTTCACCCAGCATGCTATCTTTTATGGAGAGACACCACTAGTGAACCTATGAACCCCGGTCCATTTTCCTACATTGTTAAACAAAACTCTACAATTTCCTGCATTCTTTACTTAGTGCAAGCATACACCATTTTCCACACTATACGTCTAATCTTTGTTTTCAACAAGACCAGTGAGATTGACAACCTCACTATACCGTTGGGACAGAGTATTTTGGTTGTGTTGTGTGCAGGTTCCGCGTTGTTGCTGACACCTGTGAGGCGCCATCACCACTGTCAGTGGCATCAACCTTCGGAAGATCCTCTTTCTCCTATTGGATTGAGAACCTTGGTTCTTAACTGAGGGAAATTCTTACCGCCGTGCTCATCACACCTCCTCTTGGGGTTGCCAACACGCATTGCCAACATCAAGGAACCATCAACGCAAGCACCAGCAACATATTTAGATAAGGTACATCAGAGTTCACATCCATTACACGAATACAAAGTCTTACACAGATGGTCTGTCAACCAAGTCTGAGACAACTGCCGTGCAGGGCAAGCGGCAAACATACAACCACAACTACTTTATTCCGCGGAAGCAAACACAACAAGTAGAACCCATGTCAACTCCTTAGCACCACAGGCTGCTGACCGGGAGACATGTCTAGTATGCGTTATTGTCATAGTACTCCTCCTCAAAGGTATCCTCCTGAGGCAGCTCCACACAATCTGACCAAGACAATGGCCAGGGATGAAACCATTAGGAGTATATTGGATTGTACTCGCAATACACCCTAAATAAAAGCTTACCAAATGCAAGGATGCAATACAAGTGGCAGGAAGGCTATACTTAGGGCTTAACTAGCCACGATGAATAGAGGACCCATTATGGTTGCGCAAGTTTTATTTATTTTTGTTGAAGAGGATACTTCAAAAGATATTTTATTTCTCTTGTTGATATTTCATGTCCACAAGGTTTTGATAATTCATTCTTAAATAAAGAAAATCTTTTTATTTACAAAACTTCTTGGAAGATCACATCTTCAAGATCATCATTCCTCCGGCACCTCAAAGGTACAAGCATTCCCTTTCTAGTACCTCCCAGGTACAACTCCACAACATTTTTAAGCTTTTTGAAAACATTGACACAATGCTAACTACATGGCCATTCAACTGTCCATATCCGAGGACGTGGCTATTTAGAATAGTTTTACTTTGTAGAGGTGTACACAATCCACAAGATCCAATACATCTGCCGTGAACAACCACGGACTGTCCATGACAGTATGCAAAGATCAGATAGCTGGTCCTAACTATCCACTATGCAAGTGCTAGTAAATGGCTACCTCTTCGACTTGGTTTGTTCTCCCCGGCACCGAGTGAGTCAGTCGTATCGATCTGGTTTCCCCTGGCAACACACCGCCATGGCAGGACACCCAACTATTGCAACCGGTGGCGAACTCAATCCCCACACTCTGCATGTCCTGTTTCTCCCACCTAGCGACAATTCGGTTCAGGGGACTCTAACCCCTATAGCACTTTGAGGTAAACACGGACTAACACCGACAAGCTTTTAGCTAGACCCCGTTCCCATATTGAGGTAATGTGGCAGTACGACTTGGCTGTCCGGCGAAGACTAGGTTATTTGTCATTTTTGGAAAACAATTCCTCTTTCACACACCTCCCTCGGACAAGGTCCGACCTTTCCTCGGGTTTTTTTCCAAAACTTTTGTTTTCCAAAAACATCAAGTTAAAATGTCCACTAAGGCACTTAAGTTGATTAAGTGAATATACTAAAATGTCTAAAGGGCTTTGTAAGACCAAGATTATATAGTGGCTATAGTATATTAGATACATAATATAGATAGTAGTATAGTCCACTTAAGGAAATAGTTTTTGAATCAAACTTTTGTAATACTTAAGCACTAAAAAATGAATGATAGATAATGATAAGTTAACAACAAGCAAGAATTTAGAGTGGCTTGCCTTGGCTCTGGTCTTGATCACACTCTTGACATAAACAAGAGTTACAGAAAACCACTTCCGGAATAACAGCTTCCGGTAAAAAGTAAAAATAAAATCACCCAATCAGTACACAACAAAGGCAAGCACAAGCTAATAAGACACACATACATCAAGCATATACTCAAATAAAAGCATCCAAAAATGATAGGACTCAAGTACTCTACAACATTCAAACTTGCATAAATAACACACAAACAATGGTATAGTTTCATACTAAGCATCCACCAACCAAATGGCATGAGTCCAGTGGATGTACCACTCTCATACAAGGACATAAAGAATGAAATGACTCTCTGGTCACTCAAGTGGATGAACCAAACAACTAGAAATTAATCTACAAACAACTACACATGCATGTAAAAATAGAAATAAGCATTATCTACTACACTTATAAACACGGAAGGAACATGCAACCAGTGGATAAGCATCAACATAACATAGGAATAACATATAAAACATTGCATGGAAACAAGCATGGCATGAAGATAATGATGATGGACAAAACAACTAGACATATAAACTAGAAAACAAGCCTCAAACACAACATGCATGCAAACACATACTATTTTCATGAACAAGATCTATTATAACATGGTATATCTACAAGATATCATCCATATTATAGTGAAAACAACACCTACACATGCTGGAATGATCAAACAAGGCATCTAAACAAAATTTAGACAACCAATACATGCTACTAATAATAGGCAGAAAACTACTAGATCTTGTACTGCATGCCAAAATTAATATACCGCTCAAACAATCACACCCAGCTAGGATATGATAGATCTACTCATACAGAGGCATATCCAAAAGTATTCATCTCAAAAATCATTTTAGAAAATTCATAAAAATCACTTAGTGGCTCTATGATCATTTAGCAATTTGCATGTAAGTTTTTATAGGAATCTCAAGTGCATGCGAGGCCAACTGCTCTAGTTAGGTATCAACAATATCTATCCAGATAAATTAACCTCACTACCATTGGATTCCTAGAACAAAAGATATTCTATGTTTTATATTTCATGTAGGTTGGATTTGGGAATTTTTCTAGGACGATCCAGAGGTGCAAACCCAGATCTACCACTTCCATGCAGTTAAGGAAACATGCATGTAATGTATAAGCACCTCCAAGAAAAACGTTCTGACCTAGCGCTCTAGAGGTGACTCTAGAGGCGACTAGGGTTTCGGTTCCGTGCACCAGAGACCTCGAGTTCGAGGGTTTGTCTATTCCTTCCGATCTCAACAAGCCATCTGAAGCGGAATCGGCCCCAGTCTTGGCTTGGTTCCTGGCGTTGGTTTCGGTTAGGGCTTGGTGTTTGGCTTGGTATCGTTTTAACAGAGGTCCGACTGCTGCACGAACCTAAGGTTTCGGGAGGCTTGTGTTGCAATTTAATGGCAATGGCATCGGGATCTAGAGTATCTAGCCGGGTAGACTCAGCAACTCAGCAAAAGAAAGATTCCCTAGATGATTTGCTCCAACAGATGGGGATAGAAGAGGATGATTTCGATGATCTGGTTTTCGAGGATATTGAAGGTGCCTCGGTAGAAGGCGTGAAGTGGATGGCGTTAGCCAAAGTTCATACTTCTAATAGCTTAAGCCCGCAAACTTTTGAGCAACACATGTTGAACGCGTGCAGTCCATCGAAGGAGGTAAAAATCATATCATTAGAACCAAATCTCTTCACCATCCAGTGCTTCTGCCTAGGCGATTGGCTAAAAGTCGAACATGGGGGACCTTGGTTGTTCCAACAAAATGCCGTGGTGATTATTCCTTTTGATGGTTTTGCGCCCTGATTCCTTTGATCTCAACCATCTTGCAGTTTTGATTCAAATCCATAAGTTGCCAATAGGGTACCGTGATGTAAAATTTATTACCAACCTGATGGAGAAAAGAGTTGGTAAGGTAATGCAGTGGAGACTAACGTTCAAGGTGCTGGGAATTTTTTTCGGGCGCAGGTGAAAAACGACTTGAGAAAAGAGCTAGCCCGTTTAGTCTCTATTCCATGAGGTGGTTAGAGGGAAATCTACTGCATACAATATGAGAAGATCCCTCGTTTATGTAATGCTTGTGGATTCTGTGGCCATACGCATCTTGAATGTGGCACAGGTGAATATGATCTAGACAAACTTAAGCGGGGAGACTGGCTAAAGGCATATTGGGACGCTTGGAGAGGTCAAAATCTCGGAGGCATCAGAGGGGGTTTAGGAGGTGGCAGAGGCAGAACATCAGGCTCCGGTAGGGGTGCTCCTCCTAGGCGTGATGGGATCGCTCCAAGATGGAGGTTTAACGTTGTGGCACTTAATAAAGGCAACCTCGAGGAAAGCGACCAGCTAAGGGACACATCCAACAACCCACTCAAAGCTACGTATGTTAATATGTTGGACAAGGATATCCAAGAATCGGGAGCGAAGAGGAGCTCATTCCTATAAGAGAATGAGGTAGTGAAATCAGTTGGAGAGGAGGACTTGGTTCATCCTGCCCCAACGGAGATGGTGACTGATATAGCAACAACTGAAAAGACTCAACTGGAGAAGGAAAACATTAATCGATCGAAGAAGGACGGAGCTAACTCCACTTCACTAGGATCGGCGGGCTCCCGTGAGGGGTCCGCCCGGGAGCAATGAAAACCCAATTTACAACTGCCGAGGTATGAAAAAAGCCTCGGCAGTTCGAGCTCTCCAAATTCTAGTGGAGAGATTAAGGCTTGATATCTTATTCTTGTCAGCAACTCATTTAAACAGGACCAAAGCAGCCAGATTAATGAGGAGATTAAAGTTTGATATGATGGAGATTGTTGAAAGTGATGGTAGAGGTGGAGGGTTGCTAATGCTATGGCACTGTGAGCTAAATGTAACATCCACAAGGACACACTCTAACTATATTGATATCTGGATTGATGAGACTTTGGTTTCAGGGTGGCGATTTACGGGGTTCTATGGGGAGTCAACAGCTGATCGGAAACACTTGACGTGGGAGTACATGAGAGAGCTGAAAAATTTATCGAACTTGCCTTGGCTATTTGGTGGATATTTCAACAAAATGATATCAGGGAGGAAAAAGGAAGGGGGCGCGATAAGGCCCCAACGCTGCATGCAAGCATTCCGAGATGCATTGTCAGATTGTTTATTGGACGACTTGGGTTTAACGGTGACATCTTTACTTGGAGACATGGTAGAATAAGAGAACGGCTTGATCGGGCGGTGGGAAATCATGCCCTAGTTTTGTTGTTCCCTCATTTAGCAGTCATCCACGAGGAATTTAACCGCTCGGATCACATGCCAGTTGTTGTGGACTCAGAGTTTCATGTTGGTATTCAAAGGGTTGGCCATGGGAGGCCTCGTCGTTTCGAAGCAAGGTGGCTCCGGGAGGAATCGGTTGACGCTATTGTGGAAGCTGCCTCGGAGAGGGAAAAATCTAATCCAACAACGAAATTGGCTGACGCAACGGAAATTATACATAGGAATCTACATCAGTGGGATAAAGAAGTAATTAATGGTCCTCGCTCGAAACTTCGTGACTTACAGAGGCAGCTTGACACAATTATGTCTGGACCATTGGATGATGAGGCATTGAGCAAACAGAGAGTTTTACAAATTGAGATTGAGGAGCTTCTTGACAAGGAGGATTTTTACTGGGTGCGGCGTGGGAGAGTGGATTGGTTGCGGGCCGGAGACCAAAATACATCATACTTTCACAATTTTGCCTCGGCTAGACAGAAATCCAATCATGTGAAGAAGCTCAAGAACACGGAGGTTTTCTGGCTGGAAGATGAACATGAAATTATGAGCTTTACTACATATGTTTTTCTCCAACCCGTTCTCCATGGATGCCCAAGCACCGAATCATGATGTGATTGGGAAAGTACAACTGAGGGTGACTCAAATGATGAACGACGCACCGACAACAAATTTTACTCGTGAGGAGGTGAAAAAAAGCTCTCTTTTTTATTGGTGATCTAAAGGCACCAGGACCGGATGGACTACACGCAGTGTTTTATAAAAAATTCTAGAATGTTATTGGTGAAGATTTGACATATGAGTTGCTTCTTTCTATTAATCAGAGGACTATTCCTGAGAGTTGGAATGAGACTACTATTGTTCTGATCCCTAAGGTAAAGAACCCCGAGCATATTTCTCAGTTTCGGCCCATAAGTCTTTCCAATGTCGTCTACAAAGTAATTTCCAAGCTAATTGCTTCGAGGTTGAAAGTTTTTCTCCCAGAGATTATATCACCTATGCAAAGTGCCTTTGTTCCTGGACGTCTTATAACTGATAATTTTCTTGTGGCTTTTGAGTCTTGTCATGCTATCAAGAATAGAAGAGTTGGAAGTTTTGGAACTTGTGATGTTAAATTGGATATGCATAAGGCCTATGATAGAGTTGAATGGCCTTTTCTCAAATCAATCATGCTCCAGATGGTTTTTGACGTGGCATGGGTTGATCTTATTATGGCGTGTGTCTCTTCCATGAGATACCAAGTTAGACTAAATAATTCTCTATCAGATTACTTCATTCCCAGTCGGGGTCTCAGACAGGGAGATCCCCTGTCCCCATACTTATTTTTACTCTGTGCTGAGGGGCTAACGAGTTTGTTGATGTTCCAAGAAGCACAGGGCAACCTCCAAGGGGTGAGGGTTTGTAGAGAGGCGCCATCTATATCTCACCTTCTATTCGCGGATGACTCTCTTACTTTTATGAGGGCAGACAATACCAATGCTATGAGTTTGAAGAGTGCCCTTGACGTCTATTGTGATGCGTCTGGACAATTGGTAAGCGTGGAAAAGTCTAGCGTTTTCTTTAGCCCTTGTACAGACGTGGAAAGAAGGGCAGAAGTTTGTATGACTTTGGATATCATGACTGAAGCAATCACGGATAAATATCATGGCCTCCCTCCTATCGTGGGAATTAACAGATCAGATTGTTTTCAACACCTGATTGACAGGGTCTGTAAGTTGCTCAGTGGTTGGAAAGAAAGAACCTTATCTTTTGGTGGGAGAGAGGTTTTTATTAAGGCGGTAATTCAATCCATTCCAGTCTATACTATGTCGGTCTTTAAACTTCCCAAACAGATATGCAAAGGGATAACCTCAGCTATGTCCCAGTTCCGGTGGGGAGACGTGTATCAGCAAAAACATATTCACTGGTTCTCTTGGTGGAAGATGAGCATCCCTAAAAAAAGGATGTATGGGGTTTAGGGATATTGAGAGTTTTAATTCTGCTATGTTATCAAAGCAATGTTGGAGACTTTTATCTGAACCTGACTCGATTTTTGCACAAGTGTTAAAAGAAAAATACTACCCCTCGGGAGATCTTCTAAACTGTGATCTAAAAAAGGGAGCTCCTTTACTTGGCAGAGTATTTGGTCAGGAATTCAGACTTTTAAGCGAGGCCACATATGGAGAGTTGGTGATGGCGAGAGGATAAATATTTGGAGTGATTGTTGGATCCCTTCAATCCCAAACAAGAAAATTATGACGAGGAGGGGTAATATTGTGTACTCTAAAGTTTCTGAGTTGATTGACAGAGATACTGCATCGTGGGATGAAGAATTTATTAGAGAGTTACTATGGCCAGCTGATGCGGTAAGGGTGTTAAGGATTCCAATGGCAGTGGGGATGATGGAGGATTTCGTGGCCCGACATCCAAATAAAAACGGAGTTTTTTCGGTCACATCATCGTACCACCTCGAATGGGATTTTCAGCATGGGCGCAAACTTCGCAGAACTTGTCCTTTCAATTCCTCGTCAGTGAACCTAGTCTGGAAGGTAATTCGGTCCCTTCGAACGCGTGCTAAAATTAATAAGCTGGCGGGCAATGCTTGGCGCCATACCTTGATTGGGAGTCTTGGCCAACAGACATATAGCGAATTCTAGCCAGTGCCCGCTATGTTCTATGGACCATGCTCTTTTCAAATGCGCTCGTGTGAGGGACATATGGGGCGGATTGGGCCTCCTTCAGAAGCTCAATGAGGCGGTGGGGGTGGAGTTCGAAGGAACGCCCATCCTTGAGTCCTTCATCTTGGATTCTAACTCATGGCCCTTGTTCCCGGAGGTGCGGATATGTGATCTTGCTGATGTGGTTGTCTGGTATGTATGGTGGGAACGGAGGAAAGAAACACATGGAGAATCTGTCAACGACCCACTCTGAACCTCACAAGCTATTTTAGCCCTCACTTTAACCTACAAAAAGATCAAGACTTCTGGTACCTGTCCCATCCCTAGACATGGGTGGGAAAAGCCCCCGGAGGAGTTCGTGAAAGTGAACGTGGATGCTACTTATGATGTTAATACAGGTACCGGAGGCACGAGTGTGATCATCCGTGACAACTTTGGAAATTTTATTGCAGGAGGGAGATGCAGTTTACACCATGTGGAAAATGCAACTACTGCCGAAGCACATGCTATGCGAGATGGACTTCGACTAGCAGGTGACACATGCTGCAATAGAATTATTGCCGAGTCAGATTGCTTTGATATTGTTGAAACAATTCAAAATGAGGGAAACTCTCTATGGGGGACAACAACTATCTACGTGGAGTGCACTTTTCTTAGCTGGGGTTTTGTTCTTGCTAAATTTATTCACTGCCCTAGAGAAGCAAACATGGAAGCTCATGGACTAGCTAGGTTCGGGGAAGAAGTGCAACGGGTATGGACCGGTGATCCCCCGTTTTGTATTAGAGTTGTACTAACAAACAATGTAACTATTATCTGACAGCAGCAAGTTTTTTACGCACTCTTTTCCTTACAAGGGTACCTAAGGGGACTAGAATGTTTTTAATGAGGCGGCTCCTTGCGCTAATAGAGTGGTTTAAATTTTCAAAAAAAACATGCATGTGCCTTAGGTAATTAGGTTGTGGCCAAGTCTATAGTTCTAGCATTTTATTTGGATCAAAAGTGATTGGATAGATTTCTAGAAAAACAGAAATGGAATAAAAACACAGAAAACATGCTCCATGGGCCCTTTCGGCCTGTAACTAGGCGCGTGGAGCTGGGCCGGCCCAGTGCGCATTCGCGCGCAAGCGAATCGGTACGAGACCGCGGGGTCAAGATCCAATGGAGCACAATAGACGTGGGTGGTTTCAAATAGGGTCGTGGATCCAGAGATGAACGGCGCACGTTTGTCTCCTTCCTCGCGACGCTGCCATGACGCCGGTGACCCCTAGATAGTGCATGCATGGGTAGAGGCTCACCTAGGGCTCGATCTGGCATGCACGATGAGGTCGAGGACGATGAGGGATGTCGAGGAAGTGGCGATGAGCAACAACAACAGCAGATCCACCAATGGGGTTCAACGCGCACCGAGACGCTCCCGGTGACGTCGAGCTCAGCGACGCTGCTCCTGCATGCAAACCACCACGACAAGATGTCAGGAAAACATGCCTTGGAAAGGTATGGACAAAGATGAAACAATGGGGAAAAGTGAGAGAGAGAGACGAGGTGGTTCTAGATCTCCTCTTTCCTCTCGGGCAGAACGCGAGAGCGCTGCTATCCTCGCTCTCACAGAGAAAAACACGGGCAGGGCATTGCGTGGAGGTGGATGAGTGATGAGTGAGGAGTGGGGTGGCGAGAGAGAAGGGTAAGATATGGATTTATACTCGCAGAGCACAAGCATGCGCTTCTCGGGCATTCGGCAATAATGCAGAGGAGCACACACGAGCTCGTGTGTGAGCTCACAGGAGCTGATCGACACGTGGAGGGGAGGAGCGAACTTGGTGGAACCAAGAGCACGCGGGCACTGGCTCAAAGCCGTGGAAGAAGGAGCACGTGCACAAGATGAGCTCCTACGAGACGATGACACCACGGGCCCTCGAGCACCACCCTTGGCTGCTAGCTATTCTCCCTCCATGTGGCCTTCTAGATGCAACCCACCTAACGGTTTGGAAGAGGGTGGTAAGGGGTACTGGATTGACACGATTGCAACATGAATTGATGATTCAAACTCGAGATCAAGCAAGATTTGATTCAGTTCAAAACTGTCTGAAAGTTCAGACAAGTTAAGTTAGTAACTTAGAAAAATTCTAAGTCCTGTTTTTCTGTTATAAACTGCGAAAATTTTGGATGTGATAGATATAGCAAATAAATTCCAAATGGAAAAGTGAGGATATGGAATTGAAAAACAAATGTCTAGTTTAAGAAACCCATTTTTATTTGACTTAACAAAATGGTTTGGGTACTGAAAACAAGACAGAAACATGTGATGATTTCTGTTTCTACTGTTTTTCAAATTCCTGTTTTATAAACTAGGCAGAAAAACACACTTGAAAACATGGGTTTCACTTTACCAAAATTGTTTCTTTGAGCATGGTGAGCAAGACCTTAACTCAAGTATGGATGACATCCAAAGAAAACAAAAGTTTGAGATGAGATCCATGGATATAGGAGGTGATCAAAAGAGAAGAAAATAACCAGAAACAGAAATGAAAAACTCCTGTTTTTCTTTAGGATTTTCAAAGGGTTTTTGTTTCTAGCTTTTGAGTGGTCAAGGGAAAGATTAAGAGCATGATTTAGATGACAAGGAAACAAATATCTCAACATTCCACTATTTATTCTCATAGCAAACATAGAGGTTCACATAAGGGGTTACATTTCCAGAGAATAATAGGATCAACATGAAAGTTTTTGTTGGTCCTAAAATTTGTGTTTTACCCCTTACAACAAGGCTCTGAAATGAGGACGTGATAGACCTCCCCTCCTTAATAGAATCTCGTACCGAGATTCGGGGGTTCACTCATAGTGGAAGTCAGGAAACTCCTTTTTGATAAAATCTTCGTGCTCCCAGGTAGCTTCTTCCTGAGAGTGATTAGTCCATTGAATTTTGAGCAATCTGATTGCATGCCTGCAGGTTACACGACCATTCTTCTCAAGAACACGGTGTGGTCGGTCCCGATAAGTCAAATCATGGTTGATGTCAATGGTGAGGTAATCGATGTCCTTATAAGAATGATTCTTATCCGGCACTTGAAGACATTTCCGGACCAAGGACACATGGAAGACATCATGTAACTACGAGATATCAAAAGGTAACTCCAGTTGGTAAGATACTTCACCACGACAGGCTAGGATCTTGAAGGGTCCAATGTATCGAGGTGCAAGCTTTCCTTTGACATGGAAACGATGCATCCCTTTAAGAGGTGTGACTCTAAGATACACAAAATCCCCCACACGGAAAGAGACTTCACGTCACTTGGAGTCAGCATAACACTTCTGACGGGATTGAGCGGCCTTGAGACGGTCACGGGTAAGTTGAACTTGTTCTTCCATAGCACGCAATGTATCCACACCAAATATCTGGTTGTCACCAGACTCAGACCAGTTTAAGGGTGTCGACACTTGCGTCTGTATAAGGCTTCAAACAGAGCCATTTGCAGACTAGCTTGATAGCTATTATTGTAAGAAAACTCTGCGAATGGTAGGAAATCTTCCCACTTTGCACCATAAGACAATACACAAGCACGGAGCATGTCTTCTAAGATTTGATTAACACGCTCGGTTTGTCCTCCGGTTTGTGGGTGATAAGTTGTGCTGAAATACAACTTGGTTCCCAGAGCTTCATGCAATTTCCTCTACAACCGGGATGTGAATTGAGTCCCTCGATCAGAAACATTATTTCCGGGAACTCCATGTAAACTCACAATCCGAGATATGTAGAGATCAGCTAGTTGGTCTCCACGATGAGTGGTTCAAACAGGGATAAAGCGAGCCACTTTTGTAAGCCTGTCGACCACGACCTAGATGGCATCATGCCCTCAGTTTGACTTAGGAAGTCCAGTGATAAAATCCATTCCAACTTCATCCCATTTCCGATTGGGTACTTGGAGTGGTTGCAATAAACCAGCTGGACGTTGATGTTCTGTCTTCACATGCTGACAGACATCATACTTGGCGATATATGAAGCAATCTCTCGCTTCATACCATGCCACCAAAATTTCTCTTTAAGGTCTTGATACATTTTTGTTCCTCCGGGGTTAATGGAATAAGGAGTGTCATGAGCCTCAGCTAGAATGACTTGCTTCAGCTCTGACTCGGATGGAACACAGATGCGACCTTTATACCAGAGTATTCCTGCGGAATCAATACAGAAACTAGGCACTAGTTCCTTCTTCATACGGTCCTTGATTCCTTCAATACTTTTCTGTCCTTCTTGAGCTTGTTTCACTTGATCAACCAGAGTAGGTTTGACTTCAATAGTATTCAACATACCATGGCTGACTACTTCAATACCTAGTTGGTCAAGCTCTTTCCACAACTCAGGTTGTTTGGCCTTAATGATAGCATTCAAAGAGGCAGGTTCTCGACCGAGTGGATTAGCGACAACATTCGCCTTTCTAGGGTGATAGTGGATACTCAGATCATAATCTTTAATGAGTTTAATCTACCGGCGGTGCCTCATATTGAGTTCACGCTGAGAGAAGATATACTTCAAGCTCTTGTGGTCGGTGTAGATCTCACACCGATTTCCCAGAAGGAAGTGTCGCCATGCTTTGAGAGCATGAACCACAGCCGCAAGATCAAGTTCACGTGTGGGATAATTCTTCTCATGAGGCTTCAGCTGACGAGAGATATAAGAGATAACCTTCCCGTCTTGTATGAGAACACTGCCGAGTCCAAGTTTTGAGGCATCACAATACACATCAAAACCCTTTGTGACATCCGACATAGTGAGAACAGGTGCAGACACTAACCTTCTCTTCAATTCTTGGAAACTTTCTTCACATTTGCCGGTCCACTCAAACTTCTTGTCTTTCTTGAGAAATTGAGTGAGTAGCCTAGCGATGCTAGAGAATCCTTGAACAAACTTGCGGTAATACCCAGCCAAACCAAGAAATGATCTTACTTCAGTTGGGTCAGTTGGAGCATTACGCTTCATGACAGACTGAATTAAAGAGGGATCAACAGAGATTCCACCTTCAGATACCACATGTCCAAGATGATCCACTTTCCTAAGGCAGAATTGGCATTTGCTAAACTTAGCATACAGTTGATGTTCCCGAAGTGTTCCGGGTACCAACCTCAGATGTTCTTCGTGTTCTGCTTCGTTCTTGGAATAGATAAGAATATTGTCGATGAACACCACGACGAATTTGTCCAAAAAGTCCATTAATACCTTATTCATGAGGTTCGTGAAATAGGCTGGAGCATTTGTCAAAACAAAGGACATTATGGTGTATTCATACAACCCGTAACGAGTGGTGAAAGCAGTCTTCGGAATATCCGATTCCCGCACCTTCAATTGATGGTAACCAGTGCGGAGATTTATCTTGGAGAAGACTCGAGCTCAATTCATATGGTCAAAGAGATCTTCAATTTCTGGAATGGGTATTTGTTCTTGATAGTAACATCATACAACTTTCGGTTATCCAAACGTAAACGCGTGGTACCATCCCGTTTGTCCACAAAGATAACCGGCGATCCCCAAGGTGAAGCGCTTGGGCGGACCAGTCCCTTCTTAAGCATACCATCCAGTTGTTTCTTCAACTCCTCTATTTCCCCCGGGTTCATCCGGTAAGGTTTCTGAGCTATGGGTCCAGTTCCAGGGACTAACTCAATGATGAACTTGATATCCCTGTCAGGGGGCATACCTGGTAGTTCTTCTGGAAAGACATCCGGATACTCACATACCACCGGAATCCGCTCAAGTGAGGGGTTGGATACACTCTTAAGGCAATGAGCTTTAGAGGTAGGCTTGACTGCCTTATACTTACCTCTCCACCATCACTACTAGTCAAGGATATGGTTTTTGTGGTGCAATCAATGACACCTTTGTACTTAGTCATCCAATTCATACAAAGTACAACCTCAATTCCTTTAGCTCCTAGTACTACCAGGTCATCATGAAAGGTTTTCCCATTGATTTCAACAGGCACATTATTTCAAGAGTGGGTGGCTTTGGTTGTCTCTCATGGTATTTTTACTAGCATGGATTTGGCCATAAGGCTGATTTTTAAACCACTCTTCTTAACACAGGGTTTTGTGACAAATAAATGCGATGCACCGGAATCAAACAGAATAGGGACTGGTATGGAGTTGACAGGAAACGTACCAATCACCATGTCTGGTACCTCCTGATCTTCTTCAGTCGTGACGCAATTCATATGTCCCTTCACAACATTCCCAAGCTTCTTTTGAGATGGTCCATGTGCCATCTTGGCCGCATTAGGGCGAGCAGGACTAGGAGCAGGATTCTTGCTGGCCGCAATGGGACCCATGGTTATGCTCCACGTCCCTCCTTTTCCACATGAGAAACAAGTTCCTGGAGGCTTTGGTGCAGTTGGGGCAGCACGGGTGAAGGTATTCCCAGTATTTCCTCCTCTCGGGCGCGTCACATAAGGAGCGTTTCCAGGATTCTGAGGCTTCAAAGCAAATGGAAAGTTGGGACGTGGAGCATAACCATGTGTCCTATTAAAGAGTGGCCTCGCAGGTGGGGCGCTGCGAGCCCTGGGAACACCAGGTCCTCCTTACTGCATCATCTTCCTCTTGCGGTTGTCATAGGCTGACTTGCGCTTGTGCTCCATTAGAATGGCAGCGTTGGCAAGCAACTCCAGATCCTGAAATGGAATCACCACTAGAGTGCATTGCAACTCGTTGTGCAGTTCATTGAGAAACATATCCTTATTTTCTTCCGTGTCCACATCATTGGGAGCATACCTAGCCAGGGTAGTAAACTGCTCCCAGTATTTGGACACAGTCATGCCACCTTGCCTGAGCTTCAGAAATGTATCTCGCATGATACCCATCAAAGCAGAGGGAATATGATATTTGCGGAACTTGGCGACGAACTCCTCCCAGGTAGTGACATGGTCAGCTTCCACTATAGCACGGGTGGTTTCCCACCAAGTCCTTGCTGGTCCAGCGAGAAAATGTGGAGCATATAGGACTCTGTCTTTTTCTTCGACACCAGCAACTTCCAAGTTTTTTGAGATGGTACTAAGCCAATCATCAGAATTCAGGTGTTCCATAATCCTTGAGAAGATAGGTGGGTTGGCATTCTGAAACTCCTTCAGCTTGGAGCGGGTACACTCCCTCCATTGGTTCCAAGAGTGACCAGATGCGCAAGAGTCGCAAGAGTTGCGGTGCGCCCAGCACGGCCGGCTTCACAATCTTCCATGAACAAAGCCAGGACTTGAGCCGTAGTCGGCTCAGGTGGTGGTGGAGGATCACGCGACATGATGAACGAAAGGAGATATAAGACAAAAGCAGGAGAATGGTTGTCTTTCAAAGACAAACATATACCAAGGAAAGCGAAAAGCTGAGATATATACATGCTTGGTAAATTATTTAGAGAATTCAAAACACAAACACAACTTTCATATAAACAGGCAAGTTCAAGCATGCACACTACATCATACAACAACAACTAAACAAACAAGTGGTTTCCGACGAACCACGCTACAAAAGTAGCGATTAGAGGGGTCATCGCAGCTAGACTAATACTAGGTGCTACATAGCACATGCTAAGAACACGACCTATGTCCTAGGCATCTCCATCATCGCGTCGAAAATGATGTCCTCAAGGTCCTCCTCGTCTCCGTCGTGACCGTCATCCTCCTGGTCGCTATGCTCACTCATATCCATGCCATCAGAAGAGATATCGTCATCAGGAAGAAGGTCCTCGTTCTCCTCGCGGAGCTGGGCAATCTCCTCCTCTAACTCCTCGATGGTCGAATCCCTCGTGGCAATGGTCTCTCTAGCGGTCTTAAGACGGCCACGGAGTATGGCGTCGGCGTTCTCAAGCGACTCGGACTTCTTGAAGGTGCGAGTACAGGGCAAACGAGTGATCCGCAACTATCCCTCCAAGGCTCTCTTCCTGGCGGCGATGTCGGCTTGAGCAATCCTCAGAACATCCAGGTTGTTCTGAGTGTAGTGCAGGTGGTACTCCAGGTCCTCCATGTGTGAACACACAACGTCACGAGGACACAGACAAGGGAGTCGATGGCCCTCGTCATCGCGCCTCCCGTTTCGCTGAAATGGAGTCATGACAAAGCTGGTCTCGTAGATCTGAGCCAGGCGTGCAACAACCAGCTCCATCACACGAACCGCAGCGTCCGTCCACGATCGGTCAATCGCGTGGAAGACGTGCACAAGGTCTGACGGCAAAGTCAGTGGCGAGCGGAGGGTGCAATCCACCAGTCAAGACAACTCTGCAATAGAACCGTCAATCTCCCCTCCTCTAAGCTCATGTAGTGGACGCCCAAGTATCGTGGTCATATCCACGATTTCCCTCTCAAAACGGAACGCGACGTCCCAAGCAAGTCCCAACTGTAGAGACTCGGTGAAGACGACGTCCATCTACACAAGTTTTTAAGTTAATGACTAGCGTGCAAAGCTTTAGGTTTAAGCGAAAAAGAAACTTAATGCAAGTAACCATTTGCAAACCAGAAGATATGGGTTACTAGACATAGTTTTAGTATATAGTCATATTTAAGAGTTGTATGTTTACTAAGATAGATGTCGGAGTACGAACTAACGTCCATTCTAACTAAGTTCTCCTATGGTCAGGATGACTCTGATACCAACTATGTGGGACCCCAGACTAGATGTCCGAGACCGCCAATATGCATACACACATGATCACAGATCGACAGTCATGAGCAACATATTTAGAGAAGGTACATCCGAGTTCACATCCATTACACGAATACAAAGTCTTACACAGATGGTCTGTCGACCAAGTCTGAGACAACTGCCGTGCAGGGAAAGCGGCAAACATACAAGCACAACTACTTTATTCAGCCGAAGCAAACACAATGAGTAGAGCCCATGTCAACGCCTTAGCACCACGGCCTGCTGACCGGAAGACGTGCCTAGTACGCGGGATCGTCATAGTACTCCTCCTCAAAGGTATCCTCCTGAGGCAGCTCCTCACAGTCTCACCAAGATAATAGCCAGGGACGAAACCATTATGAGTACATTGGATTGTACTCGCAAGACACCCTAAATAAAAGCTTAATAATTGCAAGGAAGCAATATAAGTAGTAGGAAGGCTATACTTACAGCTTAACTAGCCACGATGAATAGAAGACCCATCATGGTTGCACAAGTTTTAGTTATTTTTGTTGAAGAAGATACTCTAAAATACATTTTATTTCTCTTGTAGATATTTTATGTCCGCAAGGTTTTAATAAAGCATTCTTAAATAAAGATAACCTTTTATTTTACAAAACTTCTTGGAAGATCACATCTTCAAGATCATCATTCCTCCGGTACCTCAAAGGTACAATCATTCTCTTTCCAGTACCTCCCAGGTACAACTCCACAACAATTTTAAGCTTTTTGAAAACATTGACACAATGCTCCTGGGTCGCCAGCCTGGCCTCCTCCGCGGCCAGGACCGACACCTCCCTGGCCTCTCTGGCCTCCCGTCGTGACGCCGCCCGTGCCAGGGCCTGCTCGGCCGCCTCCGTAGCCTCCGCCGCTGCCACAGCCGCCAGGGCCACAGCCATCTCGCGCTGCTCCTCCTCGTGGCGCTCCCTGGCCTCCATGGCCGAGTCGTGGAGGACCGTGCCCAGGCCCTCCCACATCACGTTGTCGGGAACGGGCTTGTCCTCCTCCTCCTCCTTCACCAAAGCGCGCACGGGGCTACCAATGCGCATCGTGCCCGTGGCTGCGCGGCGTCCGTGACGGGGAAGATTCGCGCCGGGGGTGGGGTGGGGGTACTGCGGGAAGCCACACGCGGTGCGTGCCCCGAAGAAGGCGCGCCGACGGAGGTCTTGCTCGTCGACAAACTAGGTGTCCCAGTGGAGACTGTTCAGTGCGAACGCCGGATGCCTACGCAGGTCCTCGGGGAGCTCCTCCCTCCGGCGGAGGATGTCGTTCTCCCGCGCGAGAACTTCCCTTGGGACCGGCGGCACCGGAATTCTCTCCGGGTTGAGGTGCCACCCGTACGTAAGGTGTACGTCCGTCCATGGTACTGGGAACGCATTGTCTCAGTACCATTGCACTTCTCGGTGTTGAGGTACGGACGCCGCCGCACGTGGTGGTCGTCCTCGTGCTCATCATCTGCGAGTGCAGGCGGTGCAAGTTGGAATGGGGAAGTAGAGGTGGAGGGGGAGGGGGCGCGGGGGTGGAGGGGGCGTGGCCGCGCGAGGACGACGCCTCCTTGTCGTTCTTCCCTCCGAGCCACCAGCCGAGGGGCATCGTGGCGGTGGGTAGGGTGGCGGCGCGGGCTAGGTTTTGGGCGGTGGAGGAGAGAGAGCGCGGGGGACCATGCCGCTGACGGGCGAGCCACCCCTTCGCGCGCGGGAGAGAGCGTGTCCGTGACCGCTCAAATCCAAACCAAATTTGGGCCGGGTTTGAGGAGGCCCGGACGAAAAACGGACGCGGCCGCGAGGTAAGCAACGCCGTAGGGGCCAGCTTTTCAGCCTGCAGCTCAAATCAGGGATGTCCGGGCCAAGTAGGCAGCCCCGCAGGAGATGGCTATTTTTTTTAAAATAATACACTTTTTAATATAAAATACGCGAAATTAGAAATTTGAAAAATATTAGCCAGCCGAGTTGGCCTACTGCGACTAGGCCCTGTCGCAGTGGCAGAACGCGATTAGGCCCTGTCGCAGTGGCAGACCGCGACTAGGGTCCTGTCGCACTGCGCCAACGCGATTAGTGCCCCCGTCGTCTTAGGGACTAGTCACGTTCCCCCAACTCGACAGGTCCCTAAAAAATTATGGCTGCAATTGTTTTTCTTCTCCGGCTTTGGTAGTAATCCGGTTCATTGGAAATTCCTATAATTATTTTGCAACGAGAACAATAATTTGATATAATAGAATAATTTGATATAATAGAATGCGCATAAGGAAAACTAATATTACTCTACGACTTCACTTTGACCTCCCACGTGTTCGTGATGGAGGCATGAAGTCGTCATTACTGTTTTCATCAGCTACGGCTTTTGATGAACCAACACGCTTACACATAGCCTTAAATCTAGCTACACTTCTCGGCGTATAGTCATCGTCACTTTTGTCATGATCAGCTGTCTTGGATGCGCCGCCACTCTTCCCCTTCGATGTGTCAGCACTCTTCCCTTTCGATGCGGCACCACTCTTCCTCTTTACTGCGCTGTCACTCTTCCCCTCTGATGCGGCACCACTCTTCCCCTTTGATATTGTGTTAAGGATCCAATGAGCGTGGCGGTTGTCTTCTGGAAACCCTCGTGGACATGGTCCAAAGAGTATGCTCATCCAGCCATAGTGCGTGATCTGTTTGTTCAGGAACTCCGCGTCGGCAGGCTAGTGCTGCACATTGAGAATAAAAGCGACAGAAATCAGAACGATGCAAATCGATTTGAACATGATGTAAACTCGTAAATCGATTACCTGAACGTGAAGTGCATAGGCCTCGTCGGAAAAACGTATCTTATCGCTAGTATTGAAGATTGACATACCCCGAATCCCCGACTCGATTTTTTTTAGCTCAACTATTATGCACCACTTATGATGCCACCTCAACAGTTCACTCCTAATTTCATCGGTGGATCTAGGCGGGAGTTGATATCTGGCTAAATTCCCCCCAGAGCATCAGTGTGGGATGACTCAGTCATTAGGTCCGTAAAACTAACGGCGGCTCGATCCTCCCTCCTACTGGCGCAAGAACCTTTTGCCGCATGGTATAAAATACACCATGAGCTATATGGGTCGAGACCACCACTACCACTATCAGCCATTACTGTAAGTTCACTACACAACACACACATCCATCAGAAAGAATGTCGGGGTTGATATAGGCATGGTATGTAGGCAACTGGGCGGGAGACGGTGGCGGGAAAAAAGGGCGAGAGACGGTGGCGGGAAAAAAATGGCGGGAGACGTTGGTGGGAAAGAAATGGCCGGAGACGGTGTCCGGGAAAATTGGTGGGGGACGGTGGCGGGAAAAAAATGGCGGGAGACGTTGGCGGGAGAAAAAGGCGGGAGGACCTGAGGGGGAGAAAAGTGGCGGCAACGTATTTCAATTCTATCTTATTGCGTATGAAACTTTGAAGTTAAATATGTCACACGTACGTAGAGACACATATATAGGTAGATAAATATATCTCATACATAAGTCCATAAATATGTCTCGTACATAGGTAGATAAAAATGTCTCATACATAAGTCCATAAATATGTCTCATACATATGTAGATAAATATGCAGTACTCGAAAATCTCACTCCCCCTGCGTGGCCGGGGGGGGGGGGTACGGGAGTCGACCAGTCATACCTGTGTGGTATCCTAGTTTGACAAGGCACTGTGAAGCTAGCATCGTGTCCATCATCTTCATCTTGTGTACCTTGTGTGGGGAACGGTGGAGGAGTCTGCATAGTAGGACGTTGTGATGGAGGAGTCTGGAGAATGGGAATCTGAGTGTGCTGAACGTTACTGCGTAGCCACGCGTCCCGAGTCCTCCTAAAATCAAATTACCCGCTATCAGTCTCCCACCCGCCCCCGGATGTAGTTTTCCCGAACACATGTGTGCTGAATCAAGTCACTGATCTTCCAGCTCGTGCCATACTTAGGGAGATATCCATGCACCCTCCCGGGACAGTTTATGTCAACACACTCCATTGTCAAGTATTTCTGACTTTACACCTTAGTTTTAAAACTCTCTGTGTCGACCTTTCCCAATTAATTATTGCATCCTTCACAGCTTTCTTGTCAGGATACATACCACCCAACGCAAGGTTGTTCTGATGATATTGCCAGGCAGAATCATGCCTATCGTCGACAGTCATTGACGAACAGAAGTCTTGCCTCCATGCTGCAGGATTTGGCTGCACCACTTCGTCCACTTCTTCATCTGACTGATCAGAATCCTCGTTATACAGACTTTCAATATCTGTATCTTGATCTTCCATCTGGTTCTGCATCTGCCCGTCAATCTCGTCACCGTCAGCCTCACCGCTAACATAAGCAGTTTGACTGTTCTGGCCTATTTCTATGTCAGGCCTAGCGGCATCTCCTCCAAGTGCTTGACTACTCTGTCCTGTTTCATAATATTGACTTTCACCAGAATAGTTAATCTCTTGACTCCTATGTCTAGGATTGTATCCATAATCAATCCCAGGTTCAATCACCTCCTTATTGACAGGGAGTACTAAGGCCATAGGATTTACACTCTTTTTTTCGCAACCTTGTAACCAGCTAGTGCACTGAGAGTCCCGCTCTATCGCCCTCAAATAAAATAAAGGGTTTGTTCTAGATCGGCTCCACAGAGCATGTACGCCGACGGTGTAAGTTTCATTATCAATACATAAACTTCGTGTCAACCATTCTTTCAACTGGCTAAGACTTCTTGATTGCGGCGCACACAACTCAACATCTATACTGTCATACGAACACAAATCAACTCCCATCTCATTTTCTTCTACAGTACCAGCACCGTAAAAGAACATGAACTTCACTAACTCAGACATATGTGATGGCATAAAAAAATAACCGTCCTCGTTATATTAATCAGTTATTATATTTATGGCGCTCTACTACTTATTACGATCGCACCTAACATAAATATAAATACTCGCACGCATCTAACAAAAATACGTGTACATACATAACTACCGATTTACCAGAACAATTTTACTAACATAACTTTCAAACTATATACTCGCACGCATCTAACAAAAATACCAGCACCGCATAAGTAAATAACTAAAAATACCCGCACGCATCTAACAAAAATACGTGTACATATATATCTAGCACACATCTAACAACAACACGTAAAAATGTACAGAATAAGAGAGAAATCGCGTCGAAATCATACCCTTCAAGCGTGACAATTTAAATCGTTGGTGTAGGGTCAGCGCACGTCGATGTCGGGTCAGCGCAGCACCACCACGGCAACGCAGTCCGCGAACAGCACCACGTACAGCAGCTCCACCACCATTGATGCCATCTCCGCCACCACAAACACCACCTCCACCAAAACAACAACCACCTCCACCAAAACAACCACCACGAGCTAGTTCATCACGGGATGGAGTGTTCCCTAACCTCCTCTAACCCTCAACAATCCAACTACGGTGAAAAATCTAGTTTTCGCTGGTGGTGATGGAGGGATGATAACCCGGTAGGCCAACGCCAAGGAGTAACTCGGCCCAAAGGACGCTGCGCAAGACTCGGCTTAAGATAAAGGAGTTTCTAGAAGGCCCAGGAACGTAGGCCTCGTAACCCGGATTGTGGGTTCCAATAAGGAAGTTTAGGGTTTGTAAGCAGTGTCCGGGTAGGATTCAGAGTGCCCCTTGGAGAGTAGGCCAGGGGGTCCGGATATTATATAAGCCGGCCCCTAGGGTTAGATCGAGAGAGATCCAAGAGTTCGAGCAATATCGCTAGGTATCAAGTATCCAGTGTAGCACGAGAATTGAGTTAATATATTTAGATCGGAGACTCGGCGACTTGATTGCCGGCTACCAGATCGTATATCATCATGTTTTCCCTTGAGCTAAACCCTCTCCCAAACACCAGAGTCGATTTGCCCCAAGACAAGTTACCCCCGGTAACGTCTGCCGTGATTATCCCACGACAGTTGGCGCCCACCGTGGGGCCTACGTCCAAGGGTGTTTACATCACGGGAGAAGCTCGGAAGAACATGGAGAACCTTGTCATCGACGAGATCTACACCAACCTCAAAGGAGAGAAGATGGTGGACGATTCCGGTTGGGGGCCAGAGTCGGATCTGCTCGAATCCGGATCTGTCGTGACAATCGGCCAGATCAACGTCTTCATCGGCATGGTACGTACGTCCGGTTCAATCCCTGACGATTTCGGATTTGATTCTGTGTCAGGGGAGGCCACCTACGTTCAATCAGATGGAGAAGAATCGGTCGGGACGGTAGATCCGACAGAAGAGCCCACCACGAAGAGGGAACAGCCGGAGGAGCCGGTATGGACCCCGCGTGGCCGGGTTACGAGAGAAGATGATACCGAGTCTATCTTGCATCTGCTGGAGGACCGGTACGAGGAAAACAACAGCGAAGAGGAAGAGTACGAGTCTGCGCCAAGCATTGTGCGCCAGGTTGCGGTTTACACGGCTCCTGCGACCAATCTTAATCAGGGGAACGTGACCGCGACCACAGTCGGAGCAGCACAAGCATTGGCCCAGCAGCAAGGTCCGGTTGATGGAAACCCGGTTCTCACCCGGGTTGACGGAGAATCGGCGTCAGTTACCAGTCATGCGGCGGATAGTGAATTGCAGGCAAACATGTTCGGATATCTGGCAAACCGGACGCCAGGGGCGGGTCCTTCAAACCCGCAACACCCGGCCCTATTCAACAACAACTTGATTCTGGATCCAACCGTTCTAGCCACAGTTATCACTCCGGAAAACGCGGAAGAACGTGTCAGGGATCTGGATGTAGCACGCCGCGCGCTGGAGCAACAAAGAAGAGATGTAGAGGCAGAGAAGCAAGGGGTAGCCACGCGCCAACATGAACTGGATGCGCTGGAGAGTCGGCTCCGGGAAGAAACAACCAGGGTGCGTCAAAGGCACCAGACCAGATTACCGGCAACGGGTGGAGTCATAAACCCGGCCACACTATTTATCACACCTCAGGATCAACCGATTCCAGCAGCAAACCAAGGAACTGTACAACAACCTGCAACTGGAGGAGCACAGCCGGCAAACGTGCAGGCCGGGTTACCCATATTACAGAATGGAGTTACTACCGGCAATACATTACCACCACCACCACCATCACGATTTCGCACGCCAGCAGGTCATTACAACAACCCCATGGATAACGTATATGCCGCGACACTCGCATTGAATCAAATCCCCGTGAGAGAGTCACCCCACGCAGAGGAGACCCGGCGGGCGATAGATCTATTGCGCACTGCGGTAGCGCAGCAAGTTAATTACCCGGATAACAGAAGCGGAATGCATGGGACACCATATATCAGCCAGCAACGAGGAAACACCGGCAATATCCAGACAAGTTCAGCGCGACGGAGGGCAGAGCAGCAGCAAATGCCGCCTCCTCCCCGCGTTCAAGCAGTACCAGCAGCATCAGCAGCGCAAGCTATTGTGGATAGTTCCAGAGTTACGAGGGCTGCGGCCGGGTCTGCGGTGCATGGGCCACCAGCAGTACCGCGTCCAGCCGCACCTCCCGCAGGATCACACGTTTCCCGAGCAAGGCCAGTTCCGACTAATCTCGCTGGGCCTAAGTGTCTGTCGGATAACATCAGGGCTGAGCCTTACCCGGATAAATTCAAGGAACTGGGTAAAGTTGTGAATTATGAGCCGACTATGGATCCAGAAACATGGTTGAGCAGTTATGAGATGGCTATGTCGATTCGCAATGCATCCGAAAATCTTCAAGCCAAGTTCATGTACTTAATGATGTCAGAAGGAGCAGCCAAGTTATGGTTCAGCAATTTACCGGAAGGATCTATCAAGTCATGGGAGGAGTTGAAAACTGCGTTTATCAAGCACTTTCATGGGACGTGCAGAAAGCTATTTACTATTGATGACCTAGAGCGGTGTGTCCAGAAGAAGGGAGAATCGGCGCGCAGTTGGGTGCGCCGAGGTATGGAGATACTTCACTCATCTACAGATATTCAGCCTAAGGATGCGTTACAAGCTATGGCAAAGACGTGCAAGTACCTACCTTTAGTGCAAAAATTAACTCGCATGAAATCTAGTCGAAATGCTTCAGAGGTTACGATGGGAGAGCTAATGGATGCATGCAACAAGCACGCTGCAACAGATACTACAGAAGAGGATATCGATGACAAGAAAGCAAAAGCAAACACAAGTAATAGTGGAAGAACCGGCAATGGATCAACGCCGGGTAATAATGGAGGCAACAATGGGAATAACCAGAACAAGCGCCCGTTTGAGGGAAACTCCGAGTTTGTCGCCAGCACAGAAGCCGGGTCTTCGAGACCTAGGGCAGAAGGAAATTTCAATACTGGAAACCATAACGGAGGAAATTATCAAGGGCCACCAAGGCCGGGTAACAACTGGGATATCTTCAGAATGGCGTGCCCAAAGCACAGCAGGAACGGTAGGCCGGCTAACCACTCATTGGAGCAGTGCGCGGACCTACAGAGATGGAAGAATGAGGAAGTGAACAAAGCCATGCGAGGTGCAGGTCGGGGAGGACCGGGTCCGGGTGGAAACCCGGGCAACGGCCCACCCCCAGCCGGTAACCCGGCAGGCGGAAATCCGGGTAACAACCAAGGGGGGACTGGAGGTTTCCAAGCCAACCCCAAGCAACTAGGGAAATATCACGTGCATACCACGGGAACTTCCAACAAGGATAAAAAGATACTGAAACAAGCGGTAAACTCGGTTTCCTCGGCTGTTTCGAGATACCTGAGATGGTCGGAGCAGGACGTAACGTGGAGCAGAAGAGATCACCCGGAAAGGATAGAACACCCGGGAGTCTTAGCATTGGTGGTTGCACCGCAAGTCAATGGTTATGAGCTGAAAAAGGTCCTAATGGACGGTGGAAGTAGCATCAATATCTTGTATTGGGAAACCTTTCTACGCATGGGTCTCAAGGAGTCTCAGCTACAGAAAAGTTCAACAGTTTTTCATGGGATTGTGCCGGGTCACTCAGCGTGCCCCGAGGGAAAGATCACATTGGAGGTAGCTTTTGGAGAATCGAAGGATAATTACCGAGTCGAGTGGCTTACTTTCGAGGTGGTTAAGTTGCGCAGTCCTTATCACGCGCTATTCGGAAGGCCGGCTTATGCTAAGTTCATGGCCAGGCCGTGTTATGTGTATCTACAGCTAAAAATCCCGGGTCCCAAGCAGACCATCACCATACATGGGAGCCGGGATATAGCAGCTGAGTGCGACGAAGGAGATGCAGCCATGGCGGAGCAAGCTTGCAGAAAAGAGGAACTCAAGTATTACCGGTCTCAAGTAGACCCGGATGACAGAACAACGTTAAAAAGGCCGAATACTGAAGATGAGAGAGCAAAGTTCAAGGCAGCACAGGACACCAAGATGGTAGCTTTTGTCGAGGGTGATCCCTCTAAGCAATTTGCTATAGGATCTAACTTGGACAGCGAGCAGGAGAAAGCACTTGTGGAGTTCATTCGTTCAAATCAGGATGTGTTCGCCTGGACGCCTAGCGATATGCCGGGTATCCCCACAGAGTTGGCAGAGCACAGTTTGCACGTCGATCCCAAGTCCAGACCTGTGAAGCAGGGCTTGAGAAAGATGAATGAGGAAAGAAGGAAAGCTATAGGAGAAGAAATTGCTCGGCTGCTGACAGCCGGCTTTATCATGGAAGTATTTCACCCGGACTGGTTAGCAAATCCGGTTCTCGTGATGAAAAAGACCAATGAGTGGAGGATGTGCATTGATTACACGAGTCTCAACAAGCATTGCCCAAAGGATCCGTTTGCACTACCAAGGATAGATCAGATCATAGACGCAGTGGCTGGAAGTGACCTATTATGTTTCCTGGATGCATATTCCGGGTATCACCAAATCAAGCTCAAGAAGGAGGATTGGGAGAAAACATCATTCATAACCCCTTTCGGGGCCTTTTGTTACAAGACCATGACATTTGGATTGAAGAACGCTGGCGCAACCTATCAACGATGCATTCAGAAGTGCTTTGAGGACCAAATTGGACGCAACGTCCACGCTTATGTAGACGATGTGGTGATCAAGACCAGAAAGGCGGAGACATTTATTGATGATCTAAAGGAAACGTTCAAGAACTTGAGAAGGTATCAGATGAAACTCAACCCGACGAAGTGTGTATTTGGAGTTCCAGCCGGGAAATTACTCGGCTTTATCGTTTCCGAGAGAGGAATTGAGGCAAATCCGGATAAAATCAAAGCTATCCAAAGTCTGAAAAAGCCGGAAAATTTGAAGCATGTTCAGAAGCTCACAGGGTGCGTAGCAGCGCTTAGCCGGTTTATATCTAGACTCGGAGAGAAGGCAATACCCTTGTACCGGCTCTTGAAGAAATCTGATAAATTCGTATGGGACCAAGAGGCGGACGAGGCGTTCGAGGCACTAAAGAAGCAGTTATCTGAGGCACCAGTTCTAGCAGCCCCGGGCCCTAAAGAGCCCATGCTATTGTACGTTGCATCCGGGCCCCGGGCGGTTAGCGCCGTGGTTGTTGTCGAGCGTAAGGAGGATGGGAAAGAGTACCCGGTCCAGAGGCCGGTTTACTACGTCAGCGAGGTATTATCAGAGGCAAAACAGCGCTACCCACATTGGCAAAAGCTGGTTTTCGGGGTCTTCATGGCCAGCCGGAAATTGAAACCGTATTTTCAGGAACACCCCATCACAGTGGTTAGTTCTATACCAATGTCGGATATCATCAGAAACTCGGACGCAACAGGCAGAATAGCCAAGTGGGCGATCGAGATGGGAGATTATCACATCAACTACGAGCCCAGGTCAGCAATCAAATCTCAAGCTCTAGTCGATTTCATTAACGATTGGACTCACACAGGCATGCCCACCATGGCTCCAAACTCCGAGTCATGGATAATGCACTTTGATGGCTCCAAGCAATACGAGGGGTCAGGAGTCGGAGTGGTGCTAACATCACCCAAAGGAGACAAGTTGAGTTACGTGCTGCAGATTCACTTTGATTGTTCCAACAATGTGGCCGAGTATGAGGCCTTATTGCATGGCTTAAAGGTAGCTAAGGAGATGAACATTAAGAGGATACGATGCTTTGGAGATTCGGACCTTGTGGTACAGCAGGTCTTAGGAACTTGGGATAGAAAAGATGCAACTATGGCAGCATACCGCAGGGAGGTTGATAGGTTGCCGGGTGTTTCTCCGGGTATGAGGTGGAGCACATAGACAGAAGAAAAAACGAGGCAGCAGACGCACTCGCCAGACTCGGCTCGCACAGAGAGCCGGTTCCACCTAACGTTTTCCTGGATGAACTATGGCGACCATCAGTTAAAACCGAGTCTGAGGAAGAACTGGCTCTTCAATACCCGGATTTGGAGCTCGTGGCCACAGTACATGCTGTTCCCGAGTGGACAGAGCCGTTCCTGGCCTACCTATCACGGGGCGAGTTACCACAGCAGGAGGTATTAGCAAGACAAATTCTGAGGCGAGCAAAAGGATATTCTATCATCAATGGGGAGTTATACAAGAGAAGTGCAGCAGGAGTCTTTTTGCGCTGTGTAGCACCAAAAGAAGGCCGACAGATCCTCAAGGAAATCCATGAAGGTGATTGTGGGCATCATGCATCCACAAGATCCCTTGTGGCCAAAGCTTATCGACATGGTTTTTTCTGGCTCACGGCCCTAGCAGACGCGGAGCGCTTGGTGGCAAGGTGTGACGGATGTCAAAGGTACGCTCGCCAAACCCATGTGCCGGCTATGGAACTACGGACTATCCCGTTAACCTGGCCGTTCGCTGTTTGGGGTATGGACATGGTTGGCCCCTTTCACATGTCACCTTGCAAAAAGACAGATCTCTTGGTGGCTATTGATAAGTTTACCAAGTGGGTTGAGGTTATGCCAGTTACCAACTGCGAAGCAATTACAACAGTCAAGTTCCTGAAAAAGATTATCTATCGGTTCGGGTATCCCCATAGCATAATTACCGACAATGGAACCAACATGTCCCTTGGCGAGATGGAGAAATTTTGTGGTAACAACGGAATCCGGCTTGACATAACTTCAGTGGCCCATCCACGGGCTAATGGACAAGTGGAGAGGGCAAATCAAGAGTTGCTTCGTGTATTAAAGCCACGATTGCGAGTTCCGTGTATCAGAGCTGCTGGTGCATGGGTCGAAGAATTACCTGCAGTGGTTTGGGGTATCAACACAACACCGAACAGATCTACTCAGATGACACCGTTTTTCATGGTTTATGGTGCAGAGGCGGTGTTGCCGAGTGATATCATTCATGACTCGCCTCGAGTGTCGGCTTACGTCGAGGTGGAGAACGAGAAGACCCGGCAGGACGCCGTGGATATGCTAGAAGAGCATAGGGAACAAGCACTGGAAAGATCAGCCATATATCAGCAGGATCTGCGGAGATATCATAGCCGGCGCGTGAAAACCCGGGTCTTCCAGGAAGGAGACTTGGTTCTGCGCCTGGTACAGTCAAAGGAAGGAAAACACAAGTTATCACCGCCATGGGAAGGACCGTTTATCATAAGCCGGAATCTGCACAATGGATCATATTACTTGATAGATGCAAGGGAAGAGTCGGCTACGGTTAACGACACCGCTCATACCACTTCATCTATGCAAGAGAGAGAAAGACCATGGAACGTAGCTCAGCTGCGTCCCTACTATACCTAGTATAGACCAGACTCACAAGTGGAATTACACGATGTAACAGGCAGCAGGTTTCAGACGCACTCTTTTCCTATCCAGGGTACCTAAGGGGACTGGAGGGTTTTTAATGAGGCGGCCTGCTGACCTAACTTTCTCATATCAATAAAGAGATGGTTAAGAATTATATCTTTTTTACATGTTTTATCAAGTTTTATTTTTCTGTTATGTTTTTACTTTTCTTCCAGGTAAGTATTATTTATTGTTTTCTTAGTGCATTAGTTTCTTTAGTATGTTGCATGTATTTAGGTCTTGGGGGCTGATTGCTTGAATAGCACAGTTACAAACTCAAAGACCCGGCCACGATGCCTATGAGTTATAAGGGCCGATTACTCGCAAACGAGTACGGCTGCAATCTTATAACCGGACAAAGGAGCCAAACTTTCTTGACTTTTCTTACTTAAGCTCGATGTGACTCGCACTAAAGTGGCATGCTTTGCTCGCTTACGATTACAATCAGCCATGATGCCCAATGGGACTTGCCTGACCCTGTTTTCGTACAGATGTAACAACATGATATCCACGCGAAAGCCGGCTTACGGTACAAGAGAGCCAAAAGGGTCATCTAAACCACAAGTTATGCAGAGTACAAGGCTAATAGCCGGAAACTCAAAGTTTATTAAGCATAACTTCAAAACCTATGTGAAACGGCTCTAGGTTCTGGGCTTAGCAGAAACAACTTGTTTTCTTTGAAAGACCTCGCATCCCCAGACTCGGAATTTCGGTCTTGGGGACTGGAGATTCTGAAAAAAAGAAGCAAGTTGCTTAGCTATTAAGCTCAAAAACCCAAACATCCGAGTCTTGGGGACTTGGGGACTTAGAGAAAAGCCCACCCGTCAAAACCCACGAGACTCGGAAACCGAGTCTCACAAAAGGAACCATAAAGTAAGTCGGGAATATCAAGAATGAACGAGCTCCAAAAGCAGACGAGTATCAGATTCATCCAAAGGCCAGAAGGGCCACGAAAGCCATTAAAGTTTCAAAAGCGTATTACATTTCGCAACAGTAGTATCAAAGGTGCACAGGCGCACCATCCAAAATAATTGTTCAAAAGGCCCATAGGCCGGATAATGTGCCTAAGACGGTTGCTGATAAAAATTTCCACTCAGCATCTCAGGCTGAGTCGTCAATCTTGCCCTTGCCCTTGGCAGCCGGGTCTTGCTCCTCTCCTTGGTCCTCAGCATTCTTGGCAGCGGCGGCACCCGGATCAGAAGCAGTGCCGGCCCGTGCGGGAGGAGGGACGATTGGCGTGGAGGTAGCAGGCGCAGAATCGGCCTCAGCCTTCTTCTTAGCGGCCTCCTCTCTCGCCTGGGCAGCCTCCGCCTTCCATCGGGCCAGCATGTCGTACGGCTTGGGAAGATCCGACTTAATCACCTTATCATCGGCATCATACGCAGGGATAATTGAATTGATATCCAAGCCATCAGCAATCACACTGGCCGGGTGACGAAATTCCTTCTGGATAGCCTTGAAATTCTTCACTGAGAACTTGGACCCATCATGGTTGAATTCTGGAAACCCGCCCACAAGCTTGGCCGGCTCAAGCTTAGGAAAATAAGCTTTAGCCAGCGCAAGCCCCCGGGTTACTCCAACCCGGCAGGACGAGCGCTTCCAGTGCCCAGTCCACTCAGGAATAGTGGAGCAGGCGTCCAGCAGCTTCTTCAAGTTGCCGTGTCCAACACCCGGCCATCGCAGTTCTTGAAGGATCCATTTGGTTCCGGCACAGAGCTGCCGGATAGTGCTCTTGATGGTTTTCAACTTGGCAATGTCATCTTCGTCCGGGATTACTTCATCCGGACCTGCAAAAAGTAGGAAAAAACAATGAGTAAGGAAATCCGACTATCTGTCAGAATGAGAATCCGGGTCATAATTATCAAGTTAGGAATCGTACCAGTCAAAGCACGATACGTATCGGCAATTTGAACAGAAAGCTTTGTCAGCTCATCTTCTGCTGCATGAGCCCTCCTCCTATACTTCCTCGTGATTTTCCCACTCCTCCTAGCTTCAGCTTCAGCCGCCTCACGCAGAGCCACCTCCTTCTCAATGAGCTTGGTGGCCTTTGCCAATTTTTTCTTGGATTGGGTCACGAAAGCCTGAGTGGAGACACAAAGAAGGATTAGTCGGATATGGTACGAAGTTCCAAGCAAATTATCAATAAATTAACTCGGAACTTGGGGACTAGATAAGGATACAGGCAATATTATTCGGATTTACCTCATGTTTAGCTATCAAAGCTTCTAAGATATTTTCTTCATCGGCCCTCAAGGTGTGCAGGGCATCAAGCATCTGGGGGAATGTCATGTCTTCGGGCCTGACACCAGAAGAGCCGGCAGCTTGATCCTCTGGCGGGTGAACTTTCCCCGACTTTGGGGTCGAGACCCGGACTATCTGGGTGTCCGGGTTTGGAGAACCCGTCTTTGTGTCCAGGATCACAACCTCCTCGTCCTTGGCCTCTTCAGATGGCTTCGGAGACCCGGCTTCTTGGTGAGCTGGGTCACCCAAGGGGCCTTGTTCCTGGTTGTCTTCAACATCACCGCCAGCCGCGGCGTTCATATCATCAGTCGGCCCCTCCGTCCCCCGGTTGTCTGTCTCCATGTTCTCCGGGTCACTGAGTGTGACTTGGACGCTATGGAAAAGAGAGAGAAATAGTTAGCGGCAGTGGATGAAGATTATCGAGTATGCGAGGATGTCATACAACAAAGACTCACCCGGTGTTCACAGCGTAATCCGGGGGGAGCTCGCTGCTGGAAGCGGATGAATCTGTCACAGGAACCGATAGCGGAACCCGGAACTGCCCGGCCCGTGGATGGTTGGGGGAGGGGTGACGCTGAGGAGAGTTGGAAGGGTGAGGTGAAGAAGTACCGGCACGGCGAACCGGTGATGTGGAGATGCCCGGGTTGAGGGGATCGTCACCCGGGGAACTCCGGGTCACTCTACGCTTAGTCGGAAGATGGTCCTTCAAGTGTGAAGAGTTGGACAGTTGTCGGTTAAGCTTACACATGTTATCAAAAGAATAGGGTTCGGAGGACATGAAGGAATAGGGAACCTTGGATACCACCCCTCTGGCTTTCCTCTTGGTCCCAACCGTTGCTTCTTGCTCAGGGTCGCTTTGGTCGGACTCGGTGGCCTCCGGGTCCCCCTCGTCCTTGTCATCTTTGTCCTCCAACCCTGAAGAGCCCGGAGTGTGCAGTCGGAAAAAAGTGAGATATGTGAGAGAGGAATGGTATAAGTGGAATTGATCGAATACCCGGATAAATACCTTCATCATTGTCAGCCGGTTCTTCATCCTCTTCCGGGTCTCCGGAAGAAGGGGAGGTCTCGACGTTCCAGAAGACGTTATCGGCCTGAGATAAAGGCATAAAAATGAAAGTTAGTGGTTGTATCAAGTCAAAGTGTGAGGATAGATGCATAGGTATCGGATTTTACCGCTGGAGCCGGGTTATCCCGGGTAAATGGTGCTAACCCGGTGATGTTTTTAATCACCTCCAACTTCTCCGTCAAGAAACTCTTGATGGTCTTGTTGGTATCGCCAGCTGGGTAATTCTTAGAGGAATATCGGAGCGCGTCCGTGACGTGCCCCGAATAGTCGCACATCAGCTTGGTGCGGATGGAGTTGGGCTGGATCCTGAAGTCCACCCATGTCTTGACCAAGTTGAGCCCAAGGAGACCTTGGGCGGAGAGGACGGCTATCTTGGTTAGAAGAGGTTGGATGGCCTCCCTGTCCGACTCAGGGGCAAAGGCGTTGAAAGACTCGGAGATATCAAGGAGACCCTCCGAGTAACCCGGCAATTTCCTTTCGCCGGGTGGGGAGGTGTCTCGGCAGTAGAAGAAGGATAATTGCCAGTGCTTAACATGGGAATTCAGATTGAGAGTCGGCATTGGTGAATTCTTGCGGCGCTGGATGGAAACCCCGCCGCAAGCAAGAAGCGCCCCGTCACCGCTTTCGCGGCACGGTTTGCATTGGAAAATTTCAATGAAAAGAGCCAGATTTGGCGTAATGCACAAATAAGACTCGCAAAGGACGATAAAATGGGTAATGTTCAACATAGAGTTAGGCTCTATGTCGAACACCCGGAGGCCATAGTGGCTCAAGACCTCGCGGAAAAAAGGATGACCCGGAGGGCGAAACCCCCGGGTCACATGCTCAATGAAGCAGATTACCTCGTCGGTAGCAGGCGTAGGCCGGGTCTCATCACCCGGCACTCTCCAATGGATATCTTCCTGAGGGGGGAGGACCCCTAACTCGGCCAGCTCCTCTAGCTTGGCCTTGGTGACGGTGGATCGCGCCCAGTTGGCGGATATTGATTGGGTCGTCCTTGTTTTGGCTTGTTGCTTCCCTTGTTTCTTGGGAGCCATGGGTTCAGTCTGCAAAACACGAGACGAAAAGGTACAAGACATAAGACTCGGAAATCATGAGTTAGCCGGATATACGTAAGCAGTATCAGTAAAAGGCATGGGAACTATGAGTTATCCGGGTATCACCGGACGGAGCGAAAGTCACAGATTATCCGAGTATCGAGTAGCAGTACAGAAAATATGGGACATCTACGTGTTGGCAAGCATTCACAGTGAAAGGTTGGTGGCCTATGTATCTAGCGCAAGCAAAAGAACCGGAAGAAGTGGACTTTCCGGGTATCAATAGCAGCCGCCGAAAATTTGGGCGGATAGAACCTAGATTGGGAATCTCATTATTGATTTCGCGGAGAAATTGATGATTATGGGCGATAGGAGAGTGAAGTTGGATCAACACTTAAGCAATTGGATGAACTAGCGAATATCTATGCGACTTAATCCGGCGCGGAGCAAGAAATGGCCCGCGGTTGACCTAGATCCAATCTAGGTCAAATAGAGAAATTGCGAGATTGAATCAAGGAGTAAGAAGCTTACCGGAGCGGACTGGAGCAGAGCGCGACGGCGGCAAATGGCACAATCCTTATGCCCCTCTGCGACTGCCGGCCAGCTGGTCGAGGGCGCGGCGGCGGAGATTGGCGGCGGCGCGGGACGAGCCGTAGAAGAACGTAACCGACGGCGGCTTTGTTCCGGCGGCGTGCGCGAGGTCTCCGTGGTGGCGCTCCGTGAGCTCGGGTGTGGATGTGCTGGTGAGGAGGAAGAAGATGGATGGAATGAACCGTTGGGGTTAGGTTATCCCCTAGGTACCTATTTATAAGTGCGGGTGGGAGAACCTAGGCCAACAGGCGGGAACCAAAATTTCCGGGATAAGGGATACCCGTCCGAGATTTTGGGGATATGCATTAAGTGCACGAGAGCGAAATCCGGACAAGATAAGAAGTGAATCATTTCCGTGATACTAGGATCGATTAACGAGAGAAGTAAGCCGGATCTTTGACATTTTCATCAGGGTACTGACCCGGAAAAGTAAACAAAGGACTTGGAGAAAACCGGGTTACTATATGGCCACCATGGAGTTAGGCCTAGCTGTTTATCAAAGCAATCTAACCCGGCCTCTATGAACTTGTGTGTTTGTTATTTTTGCAGGGAATAGCGTGCGCTTCAAGGAGGATCTCATGAAGCCCAAGCTATTCTGGGGACTACTGATGGAGGGATGATAACCCGGTAGGCCAACGCCAAGGAGTAACTCGGCCCAAAGGACGCTGCACAAGACCCGGCTTAAGATAAAGGAGTTTCTAGAAGGCCCAGGAACGTAGGCCTCGTAACCCGGATTGTGGGTTCCAATAAGGAAGTTTAGGGTTTGTAAGCAGTGTCCGGGTAGGATTCAGAGTGCGCCTTGGAGAGTAGGCCAGGGGGTCCGGATATTATATAATCCGGCCCCTAGGGTTAGATCGAGAGAGATCCAAGAGTTCGAGCAATATCGCTAGGTATCAAATATCCAGTGTAGCACGAGAATTGAGTTAATATATTTAGATCGGAGACTCGACGACTTGATTGCCGGCTACCAGATCATATATCATCATGTTTTCCCTTGAGCTAAACCATCTCCCAAACACCAGAGTCGATTTGCCCCAAGACAAGTTACCCCCGGTAACGTCTGCCGTGATTATCCCACGACAGATGGATTTTGCTACAAAAATTCGAGCCAAAGCTGATTTACATAAAGAAGAAAGAAGGAAGAAAGGAAGAGAAGAGAGGGAAGAAGGAGCCCTGTGCGCCGGTTTTATACTCAGGTACCTGTCGTCGTCGTCTGCGACCTCGACTGGAGTCCTGTCGTCGTCTGCCAACGCGACTGGCAGGCCTGTTGTCCTTGCAGACTGCGACTGCCAGTTGCGCAGCGCGACAGCCCCCGTCGACGTGGCCGAGCCAATGAACGCCGCGTGGCTGCGGCGGCCCAATCGTACTCGGCCAATGCGACAGGGATCCAATCGAGTTCGCAGACCACGACTGGATATTATTTTCGCAAATGATTAAAACTGCGTATTATTTTTTTACTTTCAATTAAAACGTGTATTATTTAAAAAAAATTAGCTAGGAGATGACCTTATATCTTTCGTCTAAAAAAAAACTTTATCCGTCGCTTGTAAATATAGAGATTTGTCACTTGTCTCTCTGTCTTTTCTTATGCAGCTATTCCCGACCGACCCAAATAAGTGCCGAGGTAGGAGCAGGTCAGAGCAGAGGTGCTGCTTCTCCCCTCGCCGCCGCTTGGGTGTCCGGCTCGCCGACTAGCGCCGCCCTGTCCTCCCCTAGATCGGAGTCAGAGAGAGATCCAAATTCCTAGGCCATCCTGCGACGGCTTATACTCTCGGGGAGTCCATCCTCTGTTTCTCTGCTGTTTTCCGGCGACGAGTGAACTTCCCGGCGGACAGGTAAGGTCAACGCATCCATATTTCCCGTCGCATTCTCTCCACCTTTGCGTCGTTTGACATTTCTTGCTTTCCCAGTCCGACACCCGTCGACCGTTTGGCGAAATGCCTCCAGGGGAAGAGAACGGGAGTGCGCCGCCGGTGAGAGCGGCCGACCGCATCGGCGCCCTCTCTGACGATATCCTCCACCACCTCCTCTCCTTCCTCCCAGTGCAGTCGGCCGTGCGGACGTGTGTTCTCGCTCGGCGCTGGCGCCACCTTTGGAGGTCCACCACAGGTCTGCGCATCGTCGGCGTTCATGAACAGGGGCCTGTCCAGGATCTCGTCAAGTTCCTGCACCATCTGCTGATCCTGCGTGAGCGCACGGTCCTAGACACAGTTGCGATCGAATTCAGTGAATTCTTAAAAAATGACGTGCCCTATGTGAACCTATGGACCCGATTTGCTGTGCTATGCGGAGTTCGTTCACTCACCCTTCACATCAATCACCGTGAATATCTCAACCTAGATGGCCTGCCTCTTGTCTCTCAGCGTCTGAGGACATTATGCCTTAATGGTGTGGGCCTACAAGAGACCTCTCTTGACTTCTCTAGCTGTCCAGCGTTGGAGGATCTGAAGATGGAACTTTGTGAGATCAATGTTGATAAGATATCGTCCCATTCCCTGAAACGCTTGAGCATCATTAGTTGCCAGTCCAACCTGAATAACCAGATCCGTGTTTGTACTCCATCCGTCATCTCTTTGGAACTAGATAACTTTTCAGGTAGAACCCCTTTTCTTGAGAACATGGTGTTGCTAGAGACTGCACGTGTGGATCTTGGCAGTTCTTGTGACGATTTCTGTTTGGAATATGAAGTCTTTGGTGTTTTCTGTGGAGATAATGACAATGGATGTGAGAATTGTGTTGCTTATAATGATGGCAGCAACGGATGTGTGGTTCTGGGGGGTATCTCAAATGCTCAACACATGGAGTTGATATCTCAATATGACATTGTATGGTACTTGTCTTTAACTCCTCTATATCACCGTTTTGTGTTGTACAATCTACGTCATTGCTGGACATTATCAGCAGTCACTACTTAACCTGTTTATTTGTTGTATTTGTTTCAGTATGTTTTCACAAGAGATTTGAAACAGTGCCCTACATTCAGCAATTTAAAGACTCTGTTACTCAATGAATACTGGTGCATGGCTCCTGACTTGGATCCATTTGCTTTCATTCTGAAGAACTCACCAGTTCTAGAGAAGCTCACTCTTCAACTTTTTTTCAACGTATGAATCTTTTAAATTGACCATTGCTGCATTTTAAAGTTAGTATCGATTATTCATCATGGTTAAATGTTTCTTCTTACTGTAGGGAGGAGATCATGTTGAAATGAAAGGAAGCTACGGTTCAATGGAGAGGTCGTCTGCAATATCAGAGCACCTTAACATAGTTGAAGTCAAGTTTCATGAAATCGACAAGAGAGTTCACAAACTTTTGAAGTTCCTCTGTACATTTAACATACGTAAGGTAACTAATGACACTTTCTATGCTTTCTGTACTATGAAATTAGCTTTCATATGTGGGAAAGAAAGCAAGGAATGAAGAAGAAACTCCTAAAACTATGTATGAGGAACAATTTGTAGGAATACCAAACTCTTTGAGGCATAAAAAAATACTGGACCGCATGTGTGAGGTGCAAAAACCAATATAATCCATTTTGCTGGCAAAATTTTAGCTGTGATTCATAAACGGTAAAACAACATCTCGACTTGTTGATTTGTTCTGATCTTGTGGGCATTACCACTAATATTTGGATTGATTAGTTCAGAGTACTATACAGAACGTTGGTATGTTGCTTACCTCTGAACAGTAACTCTAAGGTCTGCAGTAATTAATATTTTGACTCATGTTGGTGAATAGTTGGTGTGAATCATTAAGAATGTTTATAAGCTCATTACATATGAGCATCTCCTTGCCCTTATGAGCTAAATTAACTGCTTTGTGAAGTGTGATGTCCTTTCAGTTCCTTACATTATATAGATGTTGCATGTACAGTTGTGTGATATCCTTAAATTGTTTTTCATTTGATTCCTCTCTTTGTTCTTGGGAGGTCTGCAGTGTCTGTCATGATTCTTTATTTCACGTTCCCTTGCTGTGAAATGCTTATAACATTTTTCGGTTCTCATTTGGGAGCAGTTTAGCGAGATTTTTCCTTGTTAGATTATTATAATAAGCTAGCAATGGCCATATCAATTTGTGCCACTGGTAATGTGAATCTACTTCATAGCCTTATGTTATCATTTATCGTGGCTTTCCATTTGTGTACAGGCTTCTGCTTCGAGTAGGAGTTAGCAGTGGTGCTCGTCTGAAAGTGATGTAATTTCCCTTTCCCACGAGCTATGCTTCTTCAGCTTCCTACTCTCCCACGGATGGTGGTGTTAGCAATTTCAAACCCTAGGAACTCAACATTGGATCTGCGAGGCTTGTATGCATGCTTATGTCATAGATCTGTAGGCCGATGACACTTCATGAGGTTTGTATGTATGGTGAGCATATGTAATTCTTAGATGTGTAGGCCGATGGTGTTTCTGAGGCTCCTATGCATGTTTATGTGGCGTATCTATACCTCGATTATGTTTGTGAAACTCGTATGTACGCTGAGCATGGTTGTATGTTTGATTTAATGGCTTGTTCCATGTGTGCTGAGCATGGTTGTATGTTTATTTAGTGGCTTGTTCCATGCGTGAGCATGCTTTTTTTTACCAAGACTCTGAACATACTGACATGCTGTATAACTCACTAGGATTATTTGATCTGAAAACGAGCTGCTCCTTATCTTCTTGATGTCACATCCATCATTGTCCAGTTCAAAATTTCCAAACTAGAGCAAAATTTCAGTTTCTGCAGAATCAAACTTTGCCAAACTTTACGCCCAATAATTATCTGAAAATTCTGTACAGCTTCCCGGAGTCGTCTCACATTTCCCAAGTTCAGTTTTCTTCAAATTGGAGTTCACATTACTTGAGCTCAAGTGTAAGCATAGGAGGATTAACTCTAGAGTACAATTATTTCAATGTAATGACATAAACTGGAATGCTTTCACATGCCTGTCCTTCAGAAAAGGAACGGAAAGGAAAACAGAATAGCTCAAGAAGCCAGCCTCCTTAGCACAAACAAAACTGGGCTCACACCGATTTCTCATGTAATGATGCCCCCTCAGTTGAAATGGTAGAGAGGCAGTTCAGCATTGAGAGGGTGGGACATCACTGTCAGCACATCCGTCACAGAGATCATTGAGCTTATCGCCGCCTTGAGGGTATCCCTCGAGCAACCGGGCTTCACGATTGTCCTCACCTGGAAGTAGATTCACCCGTAAGCTTGGCACTGTTAGAAGCACGAGACAAGCAAACAAGATGGAACAGGGTTTCAGTCATGAACCTTGTCGAGATACAGTTTTAGCATCTCGATGTCACCCATGTAGTCCTGGTCTTCAATGGTCAGCGTGATGGGCTTTGCATCTGAACCAGGTCCTTCAAATTGAATACCTCCAGGAGTCCTGTAGTAGTCGTCGAGGAGAAAGCTCGAAGCTTTCCCTCGCAGCAACCTGATCGGCCGTACAGGACAAAATTCAGTTTGTGTAATATATAATAAGAGTTTGACTAGATAAACATAGGACAAGTGTTACTAGGGAGTAATCGGGCATTAGTTTTTGATAAATTTGATATGCATCTTAAACCGATGTGTAAGTTTTGTTCAACAATGATCTCTCCATAGTGCGTTCGGAAAAAACTGACCTCTCAATACACTAGTTCCTTGCCTTCGTCTCTTAATAATATCATTTAACTCATAAATCATTGGTATAACCTTAAGTGTGACAACCTTATCAATATTTGGTTTAACAAGTTTCGCTACAATAAGTAGGAAGGCGAGGTTTCTCCCAACAATATGTATAGCAGTTTCTGAAGAAAAAAATTAACATGAACTTATTTTTTGTGAAATAAGTAAGGCACATGCTCCATGATATTGCTTTTGTAGCCTTACGAAAAAAGAATGATAACCACATAGACTTACTCGTATGCCTTCCCTTTTAGGTCGATAGGAGAAGGATGAATGGCAGGCTTTCCTGTAGGGATTGCTCCAGGGCCACGTAAATGCCTCTTGACACTCATCATTGCCTGGTAATGACAGCACAAAGTATTACTGGGCCAGTAAGGACTACTTAAGAAGATAGTAATATTTCTGTACTTCATTCAGATAATACTTAAACACGAAGATTTTAATAGAAGTTGAAGGAATAGTCCAGTTTACTAGAGGTCTAGAATAAGAGTATGGTCAAAGCGATTCCTCATTTCAATACCAGTTAGTTCTAGAGGACAAAGATAGCTCTATAAAGCTGTATATATCTGTATTTTTGTTGTCTAGAGCATGCTTTTATTTAAGTATAAAAAGGAAAGATTAATTAAGATCTGACCGTCAGTGGAGCAGCAGCACACCGCCACTTTTGTACAGGGTCCTTTAGATTAGCCACAGTTGCCATGTAGCCAGTCAAACCAGATGCTATCATATGTAGGGAGATGTGGCCAAGGGCCTGCATTGTTCAACGTTCACAGTATTTTCTATTTTTAGAACTTATAATCAGAGAATTGTCATCAGGTAATTAAAAAATTTAACATAACTTTTTACAATTCTTACATAAGCGTAGTCACAGTCAAAGTTTGACGGTAGGGACCCTCGAGCCTGATAGCCAAAGAAATGGCAGACTGAGCTGAATTTCTTTCCATTGTATCTCCCTTCTTTCTGAAAATGAAGTAACACGATCAGCAGGAACATATAAAAATATTAAACCAAGAAAAAATATTAGCTGTAGTGAAAACTCACTGTTCTTTTTATCATTTCTGCTTCTACTAAGTGCGCTAACAGTTGCTCAGTGTCAATCTGTGAAAAAGACATTGTCATGCCAATAATTGCCTATAATTTTTTTTTGCAGCTATACTTTAGAGAATCCTGTCTCACAAACCTGGGACAGCTGAGCAGAGTTGTCAGATTCTTGGTGGAGGAGGAGCTGAATGAAAAAACAAAGTATTTGGAACTTAGTTTATGTTAATCAGTTGAAGTCACAAACATGAAGGAGATAAATTTTGCTAATCTACAGCACCTCTCTTCTGATGAAGGGTGGCAAAAATTGGAACAGTGCAGCTGCCCACGGCGACAACTTTGATGATATTTCCGCGACAGGAACATTACTGTTGTGGAGGATACTGATTTCCTGTAATGGTTGAACAGAAACCAATCAGGTGGAACCAAAGTTTTATGCTGTCCATGTTGTTAGGTAGCCCGAACCATTATACCTGAATGAGTGCATACATTTCTGGAATGCTTTCTATCAGTCCTTCTGGAATAAGAAGCACGCCATGGTATTTTCCTGAACAAAGGATACCAGGCATCACAATATAAAAAATATCTTGGGTGGTTAACATATGTATAAACGCCCTAAAAATTATCGACAAAGTGTTCTTCAACATATTTCACGAACAAAATGACCAAAGGACTGTACAAACCTAATTCTGCCCTAGCTTGTACTCCGTCACATATCTTGTTTATACATTCCATCAGTGTGAGTTTTGACAATGCCACCTCCTCTCCCATGATAAGCTGCATGGAGAAGTTGAGAAAAGAAGATGATTGCTCTTGTCATACATAGTCGAGTTTGGCTGACAAGTTTGATGAACCGTACCATGTTTGGGTGTGACTGGAGTGCACATTCGAAGGCAACATGAGATGCTTTTCGGCCCATCAAACGAACAAAATAGTAGTACTGGTAGGAAGAGGAATGTCAGTCCAGTGCTATATGAGTATTATGTAATTAAGTTATTTTAAATCTAAATCTCTGATATTACAGTTACCTTTCCGGCTGAGATTGCATCGAGGCAAACATTGCTTATAAGCTGAGAATTAACCTGAAAAGGAATTTCAGTACATAATGAGAGGAGCGACCAACTGATAGTGGTAAACTGTATCTGGTTCTTTTAAGTGCCTACAGAGTCGTCACAAAAAGTCTCGTAGCCGCCAGTGGCTTACCTTGCACACCGTATCGAATCCAACGGTTGTCTCAACAAACTGGTTCTTGAGATCGCCGTTCAGTGAAACAGGCACGCCAACGACCTGTTCGATAAAGACATTAGCTCCTGACCTTGAACAATATGACCATTTGATGTTATAGGTTGAATCAACAACACAGTACCTTGGTATTACAGTTGTTCTGGACAAGGGTCTCTGCAAGCTGTGCAGCATCTGAATTGGAAGTCACTCCTGGTAATAAAGAGTAGGGGAATTTTTTTATCAGAACCACGTGGCTGGTTCAACTAGGGTGGGATATCTGATGTCGTTGTACCACATTGAATTACTCCTACGATTTAGGTTGACAACATGGTACACTATAACAGACCACAAAATATTGTCTGTTTTATAATATTGAAAAAGTAGTAATAATCAGTTAGTATATCCGTACCTCCAACAATGACCAGGCCATCCAAGTTGAGATTGCGACACGTGGTCATAGCAGCACTCACTTGCTTGGTCGTTCTGATCTGGTCGATGCTTCTGCCTAGCAAATCAAAACCACCTTGGAAGGGAAAAAGAAAGGATTTTGTCAGTCATCCTCAGGAACTGAGGTAAACAGAAAGAAGCATATGTCGAGAATCGGAGAATGAACGAAGAGGAAATGAATTTGACAACCAACCCTGGTTCTTGTATGACGCGAGAACGTCGTTGGTGATCTCCAATGTCTTGTTTGAAAACAGCCCTTCAGTCCCACCTACACGCAAAGCAAGTGAAAAAAATACTGTAAGTAAATTTTTTTTCCCTTCAATTCTTTTATCGAGTGTAAAACTATGTGAGAAAACTGGATTACCGATGAACCCATAGAGGGCGCTGTGGGGATTGTGCGCCACGAGAGCATCATGGAGGCCCCAGATGACGTTGTGCCCTCCAGGCGACTGCCTCCCGGAGAACACCACGCCCACCCTGCAAACCCTCGAACTGTCTCAGAACAACACTAGTACTAGTATATCTGTTCTAGTATGGACGCTGCAGGTTAATCAAATTAAGGACCCCGAGCGAGCCTTGCTGTTGAGTTAAGTTGACGGACCTGATCGGCGGGCGCTCCTGGACGACTGCCCTGTCGTCAGCGGCGGCGTCCGGCGCGAGGAAAGTGACGAGCCGCTGGCCGTAGGTGCGCGGGAAGGCCTGCGCGACGGCGTCCGCGCCGATGGGGTCGATGGTGGTGGTCGCGTCGCCGTAGTCCACTCTCACCGTCGCTCCCTGGGACAGAGACAACGGATTAAATTTGGTGAACCGTTGAGGGGGCGGGTTGGTGGATGATGGATCACCTGGAGGCAGGGTGGGAGGCGGGGCTGGTACAGCGCCCTCCTCTGCTGCAGAGGCCCCGCCAGCTCCGTCGACACGCCGTAGTCCGCGTTCATCTCTCTCTCTCTCTCGATCGGAAATCAGTCACTCGTCGCACTGTGTGTGTGTAGTATCTCTGCTGCTGCGCGCTGGTCGCTGATGAGTGAAGAGAAGAGTGGGGGGAGGATATGTGAGGGAGAGAGCGTGGTGTGCTGTCGTACTGTGAGGTGGCGAGCATGCGCCCGCGGTTCGCTGGCTGTTTTGTCAAACCAGCGGGAGAGCGACCCACCTGACCGGGGCGTCTCTGCCTCTTTTCATAGACCATGGGCTGCCCCTGATTGTTTGCCTTCTTCGGATTCGGATATGCCTCTGCCTTTTTGTTCTTTCTTTTTTCAATGCCTTGCCTCTTTCTTCACGGAGGGGGGCGGCCGGAAAGCGACGACCACTTCGGACTGATTTGACTGCACCTATAGTTAAAGTTTGCTTTGGGCTAGAAGAGAAGAATAGGTGCCACTTGTTAGGAATATACGGAAAAAATCAACACTAGGTAAAATAAACATCTTGGGTGTTGCAGATGTAAAATAAACAATCGACATCCAACCAAAGATATGTAGGTAATCACCTGATGTCGGCTGCTTTGTATTTATACCGAGCATACGCATGCTGCTACAACCGGGAGGGAGGGACAAACCCTTTTTTCTAAAAAGAAGTGCATGATGTGGAATGCATCGCATGTTTCGAGCGAGGAAAGTTAAGACAAGGCGACACAATCCAAATACGGGTAGCACTAGAAAGCTAACCACGGCTCAAGGGTAAGGAGCTGAAAAGAAATATCGGGATGCCGCTACGTCGTAGCATGCACTGTCCGACACTGTAAAAAGAGAAACGGAAATGCTTACATTAGCGCGACCTAGGCGGTGAAACGATAAGCCGCTCCAGCGAGGGCAGCCTAATTTAGGCTGGCCTGTGAAGGTATGCATGCCCATTTAGCACCGTTTTAGTTATTTTGGCCCCGTTTTAGTTGTTTTGGCCCCGTTTTCGCGTTATTTTTTTTCAGCAGCCCAACATAATAATCACATGCAACCACATCTCTATATTAAGTGTTTTCGTCATTTTCGGTCAAAATTGCACATGTGTCTAAAATTTGTAACAATTTCGCACGCATTTTGTTGAGAAACCCTAAACGAGACGTTGCAATGTTTTCCTGAATGATTTTCTACAAAATACGTGTGTATCTTAGAATTCATTTGGAATGATGTATTTTTGTGCTTCTTCATTGTTGTGTGTCGAAACGCAGACCCCGGGAGTGACCGACGTTCAGCTCCCTGATTTATTCGGCAAGTGAGCAGATAGGCTCCTGTAGGCCTGCAAGCTTTCTTAATAGTCAACAAAATGGGGGGGGGGGGGACCGATCGTTCCCCGAACACAGAAACACAGGTTTTACCCAGGTTCAGGCCATCGAAAGATGGAACCCTACATCCTGCATGTATGTTACACTGCTTCTCCTCTCCTCTTGCCTCCTATTTATCTTCTCGCGCTAGTGGGTCCTCCGACGCGTTTGACACTTGGAGGCGCACATGCCACCTGTCTTGGGAGGCGCCGGGAGAGGGTGTGATGGGATGACAGCTGGCTCATGGGACCGCTGCGTGTCTCTCGATTCCAGCCGTGAGGGACACGCGGGAGCCCCCTGCGCGGCCGCACGCGGGCAGAAGCCCGTCTTCATGAAGTAAGCCTTGCATGCCGCACCCGGGCGCCCGTCGTCTGGGCGTCAGGTAGACTCTTCTCTTGCACGGCACCGTGAGGGCCCACACATCATGCGTTCGTGGCACCCCTGTCAGGCAGGGTGTCGACAGTAGCCCCCGGGCGTGGCCTGTTAGAGGGGGCCTGACGGGCTACATCCATCTGGGCGTGGGCCCAAGGCGTGTGAAAGAGCATAGTGCCCCATGTATGGTTTTGGTAATTAATGACAATCCTTATGAACTAATGTTTGCATTGAGATATTCTTATAGGTTTGTCCATTGGCACCACTTGAACTCCATGTGTTGGATTCAAGGTTGGTTGCTACCAGGATCATTACTTATAATGAATATATTTATATGATCAAGAAGAAGAATTATCGTGCTATTATTAATCATATTGCAAGTATGTCTTGAAGAAGGAGATCGTATGAACATTCATGTTTACCTTCAAGACATCATCATCATGAATAAGAGATGATACTTGGTTGATCAAGTCGAAGTGCAAAGAATGGATTCAAGATTGATCAACACACAAAGATAGATGATGTACTAAATGTGATCATGTGATCTCGTGGTATGGTAAGCATTTGTCCATACATCTTTGTGAACTAAGCCATGATACATGTGTGTGTAGAATCTTTGTGGGGTTAATTATCTTCCCATGGGTTTGCATTAAAATAGATATTACATATAGCCCATGGAATATGACGACAAGTGTGGATCGTCATAAAGATAATGGTGAAGTGAAGATGTGGCTAAAAGAGGTTTTCCCATATAGGCTTATGGGGGAGAAAACTACAAGTCTTCACCAAGCAAAGCGCAATCAAGAAAGATGGTTATACTCGAGATGATCAAGATCGTCATTATCTAGCTCAAGTGGAATACGCAAGGCAAAGGTATGATCTTGATAGGGTTTCTATTTTACCAGTCTCATAATGTTTGTTGGGAGACCGGGTTATAGGATAGATAACCGTTTTATAAAGAGGGGCTCTCAAATGAGTTGCTTGATTGTATCATTCATAGAGAGCCCAACCTTTGCATTATTGACATCATATTTCTTGGTTCTTATTTGGCATTTATCTGTGTGAAGTTTTGGTGCTTGTTGTGTTCTTCATGACAAGCCCAAGTTCATCAAAAATGGATTTCGTATGAGAAACTTGTTGGGTTTTGATGTTGGAGGTTTTACTGATTGTTCTTTAAAGATAGGTCAAACCTTTCATCATTTGGTTTTACCCTTCCATGCTATACTGTGATGTTTCTCTGCTTATTCTTGTGGTGCTCTTTGTTGCAATTTCAACGAGCCCAAGAACATCGAAAACGCAGTCCGTATGCAAAAGTTATGCATGTTTTTGCAATGATGTGTGCGCAGTTTTTCAGGGGGGGGGGGGCGGAAGTTCCGCCGAAACTTCCGACTCCAGCTCCGTTTGATGTTTTCCATACCGGATTCGAGTGCTCTGGGGTGGAAGTTCTGCCCCTGCGCGAATCTAGGAATACAGACTTCATTTCCGGGGAACCTATTTAAGGGGGCTTCTTCTCCAATGGTTCCCCAACCATTAGAGCAAGTTTGCACCTCCATTGTTGACCTTTTCTAAGCTTGCTTTCTCTCCATCACTCCAATCATTCTTGCTCCCATTTGATAAATTAAGAGAGGAGATCTAGATCTACAACTCCACCAATCAATCCTTCCTCTTTGTGAGGGGAACCTATTACATCTAGATCTAGGGATTCATTTGTTGTTTTCTTTGTTCTTCCTCATTTCTCCCTCCATAGCATTAGTTGTTTTGGTGGGATTTGGGAGAGAAGTTCTTGACCACTTTATGTGTTCTTGCCATTGCATTAGGTGCATCGGTTTTAGGTCCCCACGGGATTCGTGAAATAGAAGTTCGTGAGCTTGTTACTCTTGGGTGCTTGGTCACCGGAGAGATTGTTCCTCTTGGGTATATTGAGCACCCTAGACGGTTAGTGCTTGGGGCTTCCACCTTGTTGCAAGAAGTTTTGTTGAGAGGTGATACATCTCAGACGTATCTATAATTTCCGATGTTCCATGTTGTTTTCATGCCATATGCTACATGTTTTCTATACGCTTTATGTCATTTTTATGGATTTCCTGGGACTAACATATTGACAAGATGCCACAGAGCCAGTTCCTGTTTTCTGCTGTTTTTGGTTCCAGAAAAGTTGTTCTAGAAATATTCTCGGAATTAGACGAAACAAAATCTCAGGGTCTTAGAAATCTGTCACGTACACAGAGTTCGGAGGGGGCCCCTAGAGGGCCCACACCATAGGGCGGGGCGCCCCCCTTGGCCGCGCCACCAGGTGGTGTGGCCCCCTGGCCACCCACCGACGTTGCCCTTTTGCCTATTTAAGCTCCTCCACGGGTTAACCCTAAATACCCGAGCCTTTTTCCACCAAAAGTTTTGTAGCCACCGTCATCGTCAACCCTAGTTTGGGAGGGGTCTGAAGCTCTCCCCGACACCCTACCGGGAGGGGGAATCATCACCGGAGGGGTATTCATCACCATGTCTGCCTCCGGAGTGATGCGTGCGTAGTTCATCCTTGGACTACGGGTCCACAACAGTAGCTAGATGGTTGTCTTCTCCTCTTTAAGCCTCATGTTTAGATCTCGTGAGCTACCTAACATGATCAAGATCATCTTATTGTAATGCTACATGTTGTGTTTGTTGGGATTCGATGAATATTGAATTCCATGTCCAGTGATTATCAATCTATCATCTTCTTTCATGTTTATGTTATTTATGATCTTGCATGCAGTTGGATAACGGTGTATGAATTATGTTGTAATGCCCGCATGAATCACATAGTAATCATCATGCCATGCATATGCACTACGGTGCAACCTTTATATCTGTCAATTGCCAAGCTGTAATTTGTTTACATAACATTTAATCTATCTGTTTTGGAGAGACACCACTAGTGAACTGTGGACCTCGGTCCATTTCTTTACACTGATAATACAACCATTGCAACCACTATTTTCTTTTCCTCTCATTCACTGTTATTACTGCAAACAAGTACTGGTTTCCACACTATACGTCTAATCCTTTGTTTTCAGCAAAACCGGTGAGATTGACAACCTCACTATTTCGTTGGGGCAAAGTAACTTGATTGTGCTGTGTAGATTCCACGTTGCTGCTGAACCAGTAGTGCTCTCTGCAAACATCAGCTGCCAACAACCTTTAGAAGTGATTTCTTTCTCCTACTAATCAATTCAACCTTGGTTTCTTTCTGAGGGAAACTTGCTACTATGCTCTTCATACCTTCCTCTTGGGGTCTCCCAACGAACGTGTGTTACACGCCATCAAGCTCTTTTCTAGCGCCGTTGCCAGGGATCTCAAGGTCATCAAGAAGCAACCACTCCCTCGTCAACTCTCGCACCGGCGCTTTTCTGGCGCCGTTGCTGGGGAGGAAGAGGATTTTTGCAAGGGGAGTCTCTCACCTCCAATCTCTTTACTTTGTTTTTGTTTTTCTTAGTTCATTTTATTTTGTCTTGCTCGTTTATTTATATCAAAAACACACACAAAAAATTAGTCCCTATTCTAATTGTTATTTTTGTTATCCTGTTTTAATCTTGTTTTATCATGTTTGCTATCAATGGTTGATGTCTTTGAAACTAGATCTTATTGGAAAGGTGGGTTCACAGAAGAAAAACAAAAATATTATTAGGAACACCACTTGTCACAAAAAGGGATACACTTATGGGAGAAAATTAAGAAATTGCAGAATATGCTAAAAATTTGTGCTCTACTTATAATGTTACTTATTGCATTGATAAATCTTGTTTCTATAGGAGGTATAAACACCTCCCTTTTCAATGTGAGTATAATGATAATGTTACCATATCTTCTTATGTTAAGGGAAATTATGACTTTTATGATGTGGAACAAATTGAAGAATTTATTGCTTGGAAGGGTGCATTCGAAATTGCTTATTTGTTTAAAAATATTGATGATACAACTTATAAATATGAGACTTATGATATACTTGAATTTTTCTTTGATAATTATAAGGAAGAAAATGGCTATATTCTTAAATATCTTTATAAATGCTCTCAACCAAAGGAAGAGACTAATGCCTTGCAGGAGCCTATGGAAGAAGAAATTGCTGAATCTGGAAGCTCATTAGTTGAAAAAGAGGAGGAGAGTGATGATCAAGAGAAGGAAGAATGGAGTAGCTATCCATGTCTAGCTCCAAATGAGAGTAACTCTTTAACTCATACCTTATTTGATTGCCTCCATGCTTAGCAAAGGAGGATGAGTGTTATATTGATAATTGTGATGATCCTATTGATTCTTTTGAAATGTCCTTTTTTTTATGAAATTGATACTTGGTATACTTATGACCTTAATACTACTATAATTGAAACTTGTGAGAATGATATTGCTACTGTTATTTATGATAATCCATGCTACTTTGATAAATCCTATGATTATCCTCTATTTATTGCAACTATTGATATGCATGATAATGAGGAAGTTTGTTTAGAAAATTTATATGATAATGCTCTAGATGATGCTCAAAATTATTATGAGAGAGGAAAATATGGTTGTAGGAATTTTCATGTTACTAAAACACCTCTCTTTTTGTTGAAAGTTTTGAAATTGCTCTTGTTCTACCTTCCCATGATTTCTAGTTTGAGATTCTTTAATTTATTTCTTTACAAGATTCCTATGCATAGGAATTTTGGGTTAGACTTATTTTTTTTAATACTTGATTCTTGTTTTCTCGGCCTAGCTAAAAGGCGTTAAAGAAAAACACTTCTTGTGATATAACCCATGGTTTTATTTTTGCAATGTTTTTCTTCTGTTTTCTTTGAGTCAAGGTGTTGTTTACTCTGTTGAAACTCCTTTGTATCTTTATTTTTATCGCATTTGTTGCCAAGTAAAGTCTCTAGTGAAAAGTTGAAGTTAGATTTGGATTTCTGCGCAGGAAACAGATTTCCGTTGTCCACTGTTAAATTCGTATAAAATCACAGAAAGATCAAAATGACCTGAAAAATGTTGTGCTTAATCCTCAGCTATTTCCGAAACTTTTTCTAGTTCTGGTTTTTTGATTAAGAAACGTAAGTGCCCAAAAAAAATTGTCTTTACAGACAGTTCTGGTTTTGACAGATTTTGCCTTTTTACTTGCATTCTCTCTTTTACTACGTTGAGTGGATTTCTTTGCTCCACAAAACATTAGAGGCTGTAGCTAATGTTTAAAAAGTATTAATAATTCTTGTGTCCAAGTAGAACATGTGAGTTTTTGATTGTGCACTGACCCTCTAATGAGAATTACTTTGAGTTTGGTGTGAAGGAGTTTTCAAGGGTCAATAGAAGAGGGTGATATAATGTGATCAAGAAGAGTAAAAGCCAAAGCATGGGGATGCCCCCGTGGTTCATCCCAGCAAATTCCAAGAAGACTCAGGCATCTAAGCTTGGGGATGCCCAAGGCACCCCCTTCTTCATTAGCAACTTATCAGGTCACTTCTAGTGGAAATATATTTTTATTCGATCACATCATATACACTTTACTTGGAGCGCCTATTTGTTTTTGTTTTGTTTTATTTTGTTTTCCTTGCTGCAATAAACATAGTTGGAACCCAGCATTCTTGTGTGGGATAGAGACACACTCCTCTTTTTCATATGAATACTCGTTTTCTTCCATGCTTGTATTCTTAGTTTTTCTTCTAGCTACTGCAAATCCTTTTAGCTCCTATTTTTCTTGCATCTCTTATTCAGATCTGTTAGTTCTAGTAGATTAGCAGTAGAACTCTCTTGTTTCATTGCTATATCATTCGAAGAGTGTTGGAAAGTAGTACAATTTTCATGCTTATAACGGTGCAAAAAGAAGCTTGTTTAGACTGTGTCTCGACTTTATCATGTCATGCTAGATGTTATTTTAATTCTATGCTTAGTAGTTATTATTGTAGCATGACTTGTCTCAAATATCCGAGAGTGCTTAATGTGCCAGTGACAGAATCATGAGTTGTTTTTTATCACATTGAAGCATAATATTGTGGCATTCTCCTTCGAATGCTTTATTTGTTTGACATGGCGCATGCTTACAGCATGTTTATGACTATAAACCAGTCACCTATAGCCTCTATGATCATTTATTTTTTGACTTGTAATACCATTTATTCTTTGATTAATAACGTTTTTGTCGCTATGCATGATTATGGCCATTATTGCTCTCTTAATTTGTCACTCCCAGTCTTTTGCTAGCCTTCACCTGTACTAAGTATGAGCTCTACTCCTGCGTCCAACTCCCAAAAACCAAAGTTTGCCAAATGTGTCCACCATACCTACCTACGTGTGGTATTTAACCGCCACTCCAAGTAAATTTCTCATGTGCTACCTTTAAAACCTTAAAAATTATTCATGTTTTGTGCCCCTATTTTAGCTCATGAGGACGTAAATAGAGAATCTTCATCTCACTTTTTGATTGGACTTTACACACCTAGACTAGTGGCACATCCTCTTATTCAAATTGATAGAAGAGCTGGCAGCGCGGTGCCCAGACCTAAGATTGGTTAATATTAAATTCTCTTCACTATTTCCCCCCTGATTTATCAGTCCAAGCATAATTGTGTAAACAAAATAAAAGAGGGTTGACCTTATGACCCTACTTGCACCCTTCAATGGGAGCCGCTCTTGTGAAGTATAGTTGGCTTGAGAGTACTGTATTTTCTGTTTACCATTCGTTGACATAAGCATACACCTCTCTAAAAAAATGTTTTCGATACCTCTGTTTTATAAAATAAAAAGCTCTAGCACATGAGTTAATCCTTGCTTCCCTCTGCGAAGGGCCTTTGTTTTACTTTTGTGTTGAGTCTCAATCTTCTAACTTTATGCACAATTTAGAGAGCGTAGTTGCCATTCTGAGTTTAATGTGCATCAGTCCCAAATATTATAATTGATCGATTCATGATGTGTTATTACTTGCTCTCAAATTATTTGTTCTAATCATCCACTTGAACTTTGAAGGTTTCCTGGCATTTATGTTTTTCCCCACTTGTAAGGACAAGCGAAATATCAATTTTCTATGTTTTCTTTATGATTGAAACAACCATATAACTTTCAAGTGCATTATTATTCATGATGTTTTATTTGTGTTACTTGTCGTGATGCAAAGTGATTGCTAAGTTTCATTTTTAGAATTATATCTATCATGTATGTGTTTAAAGTACTATGATCTCAGCTTACATATGCTTTTACAATTTAGATGACCAAGTTTATGTTGGTAGCATGTTGATACGTTTCAAACGTATCTATAATTTTTGATGCTCCATGCTTGTTTTCTACCAATTGTCCTATGTATTTACTATGGTTTTATATTATTTATTGGACTAACCTACTAATGGTTGCAAAGTGCACAAGTTCTTGTTTTACACTTTGATGTGTAGGAATTAACAAGAAAACACAAAAGCAGACTTGTTGGAGAAGGACTCTGACTTTCCTGAAATCTGTCCACCAACAATTTTTAGAGATCGTTAGTTTGACCCCCGAAGACAATGTCAATTGAAGATAAAATTTCCTACAAAGTTGTTGTACATTTCCATAACTTTCGTTTAATCCCAAGAACAGCCCAGTCCGAGTTTGTATGCGACATGTGGACCCGTTTTACTGGAGGACACATATATGATTACGGGATTACGAGAATCGGTTACGTGATTGAGTCCAACTATTACCATATTTGATGGATTCGGCCAAGACACGACTTTGAGGCCTCATTAGTGGTGATAAGGGTCCCTAGGATGGTTCTAGAGGTGCCCAAGAACCCTTGGATCAAGGGGCCATCCATCGGAGGCCCGAGGAGCATTGTCACATCACATATAAGGAGAGGAAACCCCTAATTCTTGGGCAGCCACCAAAAGCCACAAATTTTGCTTACCCCATGGAATCATCTCCATGGTGGAGGGCTCATCTAAAACACCAAGAATCCATGGAGTAGGGGGGCTAAGGGGCTGTCACACCCCAGTTTTTTGATCCTTGGACTGTAGTTAAAGGAGAAAAAAATGTGGACCAACATTTTTTTTTCTAACAACATGTTTGTTTGAACCAACATGTGTATATGAAAATAGTCATATAGGGAATGCAAGTTTTGTTTCATTTGAAAAAAAACAATACAATTTTTTCCTGAAGCCACTTCTGTGCTTTCTCTGATGTTTTCTCTAATGAGACTTGAGTGATTTTATTCCCTAAAAATATAGCCAAGTACCTGTTTTCCACACTTGTTATTAATATGCTATATTATTCCATTTTGTGTTTTCTTGACTTGTATTAGTTCTCTGATATGTGGACTACAAAACTACAAGCTTGGTTTGATTTATGGACTTTGAAAACAATCACTTGCAAGTTTGCTTTTGTGGAAGAAAAATAAGATAGAAAAATGCACTTTTAGAAAGAGAGAAAAACAGAAAGTACCCCTTTTTTCCGCTTTGTTTTCATATCCTTCCACTATTCCAATTTTGTTTTCAAAATATGATCTTAAAGTTGAAAACATGTTTAACAATATCCTGCTTTGAAAACAAAATTTTGGATTCATTTGAACCTTGAAAACATTATGAACTTTTTGGAGTTTTTATCTGTTTCCAACACTTAGAAATTTTTCTAAGTCATTGTTAACTGAATTTTCTGAATTTCCAGAAACAGTATTTTTACAAAAGTTTGATAGTTGTTTTCTTTTGGTTTTGGTTCAATTTTGGAAATGCAACTTTGCCATTTTTGTTCACTGGTGCTTGTACTAACATAGTTTGCCTTTGGTTGGGTTCTATAAGGCCTAAGGAGAGAGAACTCGAGTGGGAAAGTGGAGGGGACAGAGAGGTGCAGGACAGGGACATGGCGCACAGTGCATGGCCACTGTGGCCATGCTTTGGCTGGTTCAGCCCTCAAACGCCGCCTACTAGCTGCCTAGGACACCCCTTGACCCCCCTGACACCACCCCACGCCCTGGCACGCTGTAGAAACGCCCTAGAGCGTGAGCCCATGCCGATCACGACGTGCCCGAGAACGACCCCGTGTCCAGGATCTTGGCGACGTGCATATAAGCCCTCTCCCGCGCCACCCGCTCGCCTCTAGCCTCCACCCATCTCCTGCACTCGAAACAACCCGAGAAAACCGACCCTGAGAGCCCCTGTGGTCGCCGCGGTGAGTTTTGCCACCTCCGGCCACCGCAGACCGAACGACAAGGTGGAGTACGCTTTGTTACCTCCCGCCTCTTCTTTTTGCCTCCAGCGAGTCCCCCGTAGCCGCACACACCCTGCTGACCTCCCCATCATCCTCTCGCGTGCAGGTGTGCCGCCGCCATCGATCTCGTCGCCGCAGTCGCCCAGCTCGAAGCCGCTGTCTGGAGCCACGAACGTCGCCGAATCCAGCGCCGCTCCACCGCCTGGAAGCCCTGCAACACCCCCGATCCACGGCACCAGCCCGCAACCCCCCCCCCCCACAGTGAGCGCTCGGCCGTCACTGTTTCCCCGTCGCCGCGGTGAGAAAGAGAAGAGAGGGAGGGGAAGGAGATGCGCTCGGCCCGTCGATCACGAGATCGACGGTGCTCGTTGAACCCGCATTTTCCCGCGCCCGCATGCGCGCGCTCGCCTGCGCTAGGCCCGTTGGCCGCTTAGTTGGGCCGCGCTGTGAGGAATCCAGCCCGTGCTGCTTTTTGTTTTCCTTTTTAAAAATTACCAAAAAACTTGCTTTTTGTTTTGGCTTGTTAAAATTAGGTTTTGTGGAGAATAAATTCCACCAAAATTTTTGGCAGTAGCTAGAAATTTTCTTAACCACCTCCAAGTGGTAGATCTAGGTTTGCTACTTTATTTTTGCCTTAATATTAAAAGTGGTAGAGAGTTCTATTAGACCATTTGGTGCATAACTTTTTGTGTATGTATCCATTTTTTTTCCAAATCAAATTGTTTTGAGTGGCCCTCGGATAGATCTATCAGTTAGACTTGACCTTGCATCAAGGATAGTTACCATTTGGAAATTCCATCCATTTTGGTAAAAGACCAGTAAGCATTTCTAGGATTTTTAGAGAGAGTTTAAAAATGATTTTTTGTGTGGATATAATTGGATGAGCTTCTGTGTGATTAGATCTATGAAATCCTAGCTTGGCTTAATTTTAGAGCTCTATATTATTTTTGGTGTGCATTTCTAGGTACATCACCTTTTTTTATTTTAATTCTTGTGTATTTGTTTGTAAATAAATTATTGTTTGTTAGGAACTTGTTTTCTAGCATGTCAAGATGTGTTTATCTCTTTTATTTTGATGTTTTCTTGCATTACTAGTATTATAGGAAGTTTGTGCATGTTTGGAAAACAACTAGAAATAGAAATAGCATAGTATTGTTTTTCTAGTATTTTTGTGGAATAGATTTTGTGAGCTAGTCTTGTTATGCTTGTTACCTAGGTTTTTGATGTGGTTATGTTGATTCCAGTACCATTTTGGTACTGATGTTGTGATGGTATCACCTCTTTTAGCTTGCACCTTGATTTATAGAAAAGCATGTGTAGTATTGTTTGTTTGTTTCATTTTGTTGTTTTCACTAGTATGAATAAGTTGTGTGATGATTGTTTGGTAGATTATGTTTTTTTGAAGTGAGACCAGAGGCATTGTGACCTCTCAATGCTTTGGTATATTAGTGGAACACCCACTAGTCCCATTGCATTTTGGTTAGGGATACAAATTCCCTACCATACACTTGTGTGTTAGTGATAGTATTACTATATTTGTGTTTAGTATTTTCCACCAAGAAAAATAGGTGATTGCTCTACTTGTTTGATTGAGGTATTTAGTAATTCTTTGGGAATCCTAGTATGTTTGGTTATGGTACATTTGTTGATATGGTGTTCCCTTGTGAATATCATATTAAGAAGTGTTTGATTTTTGTTTCGGTTATTTTTGGAGTGTTGTTTGCAAATAGAAATCTTTTATAGTGTTGGTAAATTATGTGTGGATAGAATTTCCCTGGAGTGTTTCAATTTTAGGAAGTGTTTGTTTGAGCTTGCATTGAGTGCATAGCTACTGGTTGTATAGCTTGTCTTTTGATGCTTGTTATTTGATTGTTAAAAAAGCATGATTTATTAGGATTGGTTGATTCTTGCTAAGTAGTTGTTTTCATAGAATTATTTTAGTATAATTTCTTACTAGCATGTGTAAGGTGTATGTTCTGTTAGTAGGTATTTATATATATGTATTGCTTGTTTAGGAATATGCATCCTTGTAGTGTTGTTTGCTTCTCTATTAGTGTACTAGTGTTACCACTAGATTTTATGAGTTGCTCCAATGTTGTTGTCTTTCTATTTTATGGTTGTATGATTATCCTAGCATGTTTAGAATATTTTCACTTATGTTATTATGAGTTGACTCTTTGATTTATAGATAGTATTGGTTGTGGAATACTTTATTTTCTTATAGCATGCTTGTGTACAAATCTTTCTTATTAGTATGCTAGCAGTGAACCCTTATGTTATGCTGTTTTCCAGATATTTTATCTTTTGTGTTGTTTGTGTTTTAGAGTGTGTGTTATTACTTGTTACAATTGATTGAGCCACTGGTTTGTTGGGTTATATTTATGATTGAGTGATTATTTAGTCTTTGTGTAGATATGAGCATAGCCAGTAACTAGCTTGTTCATCTGTGGTTTGCTTTGCTCATTGAAATTGTTCGAGTGATTACTTTAGTATGAGCATTGTACTAGTGTTATGGTTGTGTTTAGGAGTATCTTGTTATATATGCATTAGGTTAGTGGTAAAATTGTTTGGTGATGATTGCTTGTGTTGTTGTTAATACCCACTGCCCTGGGTATTGCTTTGATTGATTGATATTACTTTAGTAGTCTCACCCTTGTGACCACAAGCTATTTTTAACTTCTTAAATTTCTTGGTATGAGAGTGGTACACCCACTCAATCTATGATATTTAGGATGTGGAATATGGTTTCCCAACCATAAGTACTTAGCAATAGTTTTTGTACCTTGAGTGTTTGTGAGGTAGTTTTCTCGTTATATTTTGAGTGATTGCGCTAGTATAAGCTTTCTTGGTGTATGTGTTGCTTGTACCATTGATTGCCTTTATTGGTTTGAGTGTGTGTCTTTTATTCTTTTTACGTTGTTAGAAAACGAAGAAAAAGAAGAAGGAGCTGTAGAGCTGTGTGTCAAGTTCAAGCTACTTCAAGGCCAGAGACATAAAGAGTTTTAAGGAAAGCCATCCCGATGCTTGCTACTACACTTATCATTATCTATCATGCATGTTTTACTTCTGAAAGTTTTACAAAAACTTTGATTATCAAAAACTATTTTTGAGTGACTACTACTACTAGTAATGTTATATAAGTTATTATTATGCTAGTAGTTGAAACTTGGTGTTACCAAGCCCATAGCCACCATATGGTATTTATTACCACCAAAAGTAAGTCCCTAAGTGGACACCTTAAAAATATGATTTTTGCAAAACAAAGGCTTTATGGAAAACCCAGTGGAAAGGCGAAGCCTTATCCACAAGAGAGTTGTGAAGTGGTCATTTTATGGAAAAAGATGTTTAAAAAAATGACACATAACCTAGTCTTCTCCGGACAACCTTTATGGTACTGCCACTCTACCCCAACATGGGCACATGGCTTAATTTGAAACTTTTTCTTGTTAGTGTGTGCTCTATCACAATTTGCTATAAGGTATGTGACTTCCCTCGAACCGAATACCTCCAAGTCATGAAACACGAGGCATACAAAGTGTGGGATTAATTTCTCCTCCGGTTGTGACAGTTGGGTCTCTTGCCGTGGAGATGTGTGACGTGGTGACGGGGAGAACAAAACCAACTGAAGAGATAGTCATATACTAGCTTGAGCATAGTGGATGGTTAGGATCAGTTATCTGATGTCCAAATACTGTTGATACAGTTTGTGGTTGTTCACGGCGGATTTTGTGGATCTTGTGGAATGTGTACACCACTGTAGAGTCAAACTATTCTGAATAGCCGCTTCCTCGGATATGGACAGTTGAATGGCCATGTAGCTAGCATTGTGTCAATGTTTTCAAAAGGGAGTTTTGGAAAAGAGGTGTTGAACTCGTGAAGTATTGAAAGGAGGAACTTTTTACCAGTGAGGTACGGATGAACAAAAGCCGGAAGTTGTTTTAAAAGAAGTTTTGCAAAGAGAGAATTTTATTTTCTAAAATAAAGATTTACAAAAACTCTTGGATATGCAATATCTACAAGAGAAAGAAAACTACATTATCTTCTTTTGGAGTACCTTCTTCAACAAAGATACAGAGATTTTCAAAATCAACTATGATGTATCCCTCATACATCATGGATAGTGAACCCTATGTATAGCCTACCTATTCCACCATATAAGCATACTTGCATTCTATAAGCTTCTTGACGGGTGTCTTGCTGAGTACATTCAAACTTACTCATATTGGTTTCGTCCTTTGTATTTACTTGCCAGACTGAGCCTCGGGAGGAGATCTACGAGGAGGAGTACTGCACTGATGGGCTTGCGAACTAGGTCGTCTCCCGGTCAGTAGCCTGTAGGTTAAGGCGTGACTTGGGCTCTACTACGTTATGTGTGTTTTGTCTTCCGCTGTGTGTGTTGTGTGCTTGCCTTGCGTGGCGGTTGTGTTAGACTTGGTCATGTGATCATGCCCCTTTTGTAAGTCTTTCTGTAAACGTGTAATGGAGGTTGTATCTGTATGCCAACTTGATATGTTGTTCACAACTGGTGTGATCTAGGATCGTGAATGTATGCATATCAGAGGTCCTTGAACAGTGGTTCAGGGGGATCTTACAGAGTTGGAATCAGAGCTATCCTGGCCTTAGGAGACCTTAGTTAGCATGGACGTTAGCCAGTACTCTGAAAAGATATTTTATAAAACTAAAGTTACCAAGATGAGTATGTACCAAAATATTCTATATATCCCATCACCTCTGTGTTTTTGGAAACTCTACTTATACTAAGTTACCTTTGAGCATCTTAAAATTTTGCACAGTGTTACCTAACTTACGCTACTTAAAAATTTGTGTAGATGGCAGTTGTCTTCACCGAGTCCTTCCAGCTGGGTACGCATGCACCTTGCTATCGCCGTTTTGAGGAGGATTTGATCAAGATGACTCGTCTTATCGGTCGCCCAGTAAGGGAGCTCAGATTCACCATGATGGACGAGAGTTGTCCTGGTTGATGGTCTGTACCATCCGTGCTCCTTTGTTAGCACCGTCGACCCCGGAGATCACTTATGAAGTGAAGGAGAACAGTTGGGAAGATGGTATCCTTCGAGTGATGCAGCTGACTATCGCAAAGCTCACGAACTTCTTTCACAACAAGTTTGAAGGCACCCCCTATAGATACTATGGGAGGCGCATGAGGATGACCAACCAGTAGATGTCACAGAAGAATTTGTCTTTGCTCGCCATTTCCAGCACATGGAGGGAAAAATCTACATGACTCAGTTTGCCCGTGATAGACTTAGAGGAGAGTTCAACATACGAGGAAGGGAGATATCCTAGCTAGAGAAAGACCTGAGAGTTTCTTCTGCTACCGAGCGTCGTCTTGGAGCACAAAGGAAGACCATGAAGTATGTTGACTCCCACCTTCGTGCACAAGTGAGAGACCTCTAGTTTCAGCTTGCGACCAGCAAGACCAGAGTTGAAGAGTTGGAGGAAGAGATACACGCATCCTCACGCACTTAGGATTGCCGCAAGTTGTTAGGAGTTTGTGTTGTTCCTACCCAAGACGCTTGTTTGTGTTTGTGTTGTGTGAGTCTGTTAAGAACTAAGTGTGTGATAGATGTATTGTAAGACCTATGCTTTTGCTATGTGAAACCTAAGTTTGTGCTATGCTTGTTAAGGTTTTACCTTATGTGTGTGTTAGTCTTTGTTTGTGATTGTGGTTTTCTTCCTAGATGCTTGTTTGATGTTGTGTTTTCAACCGTTCTCATCTCTGTTATGAGCCGATTTGTTTTGCAAGTTTTCAAAAAAAAAACTTTATCTTCTCTGGTCTTATACCATTCTTTTTCTTTAGTATGGCCATCGACTTACTGATGACCCACAAGTATAGGGGATCCCAACAGTCTTCGAGGGAAGTAAAACCCAAATTTATTGATTCAACACAAGGGGAGCTAAAGAATATTTGTGAGCCTTAACAAGTGAGTTGTCAATTCACCTGCACCTGAAAGTACTTTTGTTCGCAGTGGTTTATCAGTAGTAACAGTTTTATAGTAGCAGCAGTAGTGAACTAATAGCAGAAGTGGAATGAAAATAGCAGCAATAGTCTTTGCAATATTTTTAGCTTTAGCAATAGTAGCATCTAAGAAAGAACCGAGAGAACCACTCTCATCAAGCACAGTAGAAGCATCATCAAAAGTATCAGAAGTATTTTTCAGATTCATCAGAAGTACCATGTGTAGCATGTGGTGGTGTAAGCAGCTTACTCATAACAGGCAGTGAATCAAGAGCAACATAGGTGTTCAGAGTTGTACCTCTTCTTGTAGTGGATGGTAATATAGGAAACTTTCCATCACGAGTCTTACCCATGATGAATGATGGAAGTAGATAATAATACTCTCCAGTGAGCTCGCAAATAAAGCTATGCTCCCTGGCAACGGTGCCAGAAAATAGTCTTGATGACCCACAAGTATAGGGGACGCAACAGTCTTCGAGGGAAGTAAAACCCAAATTTATTGATTCGACACAAGGGGAGCCAAAGAATATTTGTGAGCCTTAACAAGTGAGTTGTCAATTCACATGCACCTGAAAGTACTTTTGTTCGCAGCGGTTTATCAATAGTAACAGTTTTATAGTAGTAGTAGTGAAATAATAGCAGCAGTGGAATGAAAACAACAACAGTGTTTGAAGTAAACATCGGGATTAAATAATGTATGCATAGGGATGGATGAACGGGCGTTGCATGGATAAGATAGTTCAAATAATGATCAAGTCATGGCATTGCAGATAAATAAGATAAAGCATCCAAGCACTAAGTAACCATAGGCATGTGTCCCGTAAATAGTCATACGTGCTCGCAATGAGAACTTGCACAACATCTTTTGTGCTACCAGCCAGTTTTCAGCGGGGCCTCAAGGAAACTACTTGTAATTAAGGTGTTCCTTTTACTAGAACGCCGGAGCAAAGCATTAACACTCCATGAACACATGTGATCCTCACATCGCAGCCATCTCCTCCGGTTGTCCCAATTTCTGTCACTTCGGGGCCTCGGGTTCCGGACAACGATATGTGTAAACAACTTGAAGGTATGATCAAGAAACAATAATTATCATCGTGATTCAATAACATGTTCAGATCTGGGATCATGGCACTCGGGCCCAAAGTGGCAAGCATTAAGCATAACAAGTTGCAAGAATGTCAATAGCACTAATAGAGGATACTAGGCACTATGCCCTAACAATCATGGCATTATTACATGAACGATCTCATCCAATTCCTACCACCCCCTTTAGACTACAGCAGGGAATTACTCACACATGGATGGGGGAAACATGGATGGTCGATGGAGAGGCGTTGGTGATGACGATGGCGATGATCTCCTCCACTTCCCGTCCTGCCAGGGCGCCAGAACAGGAACTTCTGATCCCCGAATCGAGGTTCGGGATGGCGGCGGCGCTCTGTTTTGTTTCTGTGGAATATGACGAACCCCCTCGGGTTTTAGGGTTGAAGGCTATTTGTAGTCGAAAGGGGAGTCCGAGGGGGGCTCTGGGTGGCCCACACCCTATGCTGGCGCGACCAAGGGGGGGCGCCAGGGGGGTGTGGCCACCCTGTGGCTCTCCTCCTGGCCCCCTTCTGGCTCCCGGGGTCTTCCGGAGTGAAAACACGAATGTGGTCTTTTCTGGGCAATTTCCCGAAAGTTGATTTTTCTGCACAAAAACAAGACACCAAAGTAATTCTTCTCAAGAGTGTGTTAGTTCGTATTAGTTGTATTCAAAACACACAAGTGTAGAGGAAAACAATAAGAAAAGTGTTCGGAAAAGGAGATATGTTTTCGACGTATCACTTACCTCCACCACCTGAGCCAACAATTGCCAACTTTTTGCACTGATAATGGAAGACCGTGAAGCCGCTCGTGCAGACTACAATGCCACCCTTGCTTCCCTGCAGCATTTGACTCAGCTTGCCACCATCAATGCTGAGAACAATGCTATCCTTATGAGGGAACACCAGCACTTGCTTGCTGGTGAGGATCGCAAAAGGAAGATGGTGACACCAGGAGAACCTAGTTCACCTGTGACTCATAGTACTTTACCTACGATGGCACAACCCCCAAGGAAGTGTGTGAATGTCAGGCCTAAAACCACAGGTTGTTATACTTGTGGGAAGGAAGGACACTTCGCCCGTGAGTGTCCCAAGGAAAATTGGGTTCTAGTTCATCCAGATGAAACCCAAGAGACCCAGGGTCCAACCCAGAAGAAGCGAAAGAGTTTGATGAGTGGACCTCGATACCAAGAAGACGTTGAGGAAGCACCTGAGACTCATGCCATAGTTATTGGTACGTTTCCGAACCAGATCAGTGACCACCCTAGTTTTTGTTTGGTTTTGTATCCTAAGAGATCCCACGTGATGGAACACTAGTAGTGTCTCGTCGGACTAGTAAAAAGTATCTTTAAAATTTACGACACTAGCGCACTTCATCTAACTCTATCCTAACACCTAACATACGCTTTAAAATTACTAACACATTTTTCTAAACCAAGGAGAAAGGTGCCGTAGGATGTTTTATAGTTGTTTGACAGAACAAACAAATTGAAGGGAATATTGGAGTTTGGAACTATGATTTTTCTAGAAAATAAGATCTCTCGTGTATCTATTTTGGAGGAAACAAATTTTAGGATATGAGACTTGTGGAGATGAATTTGTGGTTTAGAATAGGATAGAAAGTTTGAGAAGATTATGAGGATAATTTGGATTGAACCGAGGATATATTATGATATTTTTACAATGGGGCTAACCAGCTGTGGACCCCAAAACTTTGGAAGTTGTCTGGAGTTAAAATATGTGACATAGAAGAAATGATTTGAGGTTTTGAAATGTTGGTGGAAACTATTGGATTTTTAGGAAGCACTTGCTAAATGATGAAGATTGGATGGTTATAAGGATATCGATTGTAGTAGAAAAATTATGTAGGATTGTTATGGACATTTGATTTTGGTAAAAGATAGATTGGAGAAATATTGGGTTGTCTTATTTAGGAAAGATAATTGGTGGACATGAAAGAATGATTTTTGGATTTTAGGCATGATCAATATGACTTGGAGATAGTAGATGAATATTCTTGGTGATATATTTTCGGAGCTTGTCACACTCTGTTGAGATAGTCTTGAGAAAAACAACTTAGCATTAATGATGAGATAAGATTTTCGAGAGTTTTAAAAGATTTATATATGTAGTCAAAAGGTGAATCAGATCCCTAAGTTATGGGTATATGATTATTGGATTTTTGGTTTAGCTTTGGCAATATGATCATGGAGAAAATAACTTTTGAGGGAGACAAATGATATGGAGTTTTAGGGAAGGAGCAATGGAAAGCTCATGTGTAAGAAGGTTTGGTGGATATCCTATTGATTGAACTAACTATGATGAGAGAGTTTATGCCCCAAGGGATATGATAGTGGAATGATGATCTAGCTTGATATCCCAGTGATGGTCTAATAACTAGTTGATAGTGGCAGCCCTATCAGAGGTATAGATTGGAAACTAGCAGATCAAAGTCTAAAGAGTAATCCCTGGATAAATATTATGGGTTTTAGGAATAATAAGATTGAGGTTTAGTACATGGCACCCTAACCTTTGGAAACCTAACCTATCAGTGGATTTTGTTAAGATTAATCAAAGGGGGAAGCACCTGTGCTTAATGTTACCAACCACCAGCACCTGTTTTTGTAGACTAATGTTCTAACATTGTTGTTTTGGCTACACCCTCTTTTTGCTTGCCCACGAATCTCGGGACGAGATTCTTTTAGGGGGGAAAATCTGTCACACCCCAGTTTTTTGATCCTTGGACTGTAGTTAAAGGAGACAAAAATGTGGGCCAACATTTTTTTTCTAACAACATGTTTGTTGGAACCAACATGTGTACATGACAATAGTCATATATGCAATGCAAGTTTTGTTTCATTTGAAAAAAAACAATACATGTTTTCCTAAAAACACTTCTATGTTTTATCTAATGAGACTTGAGTGATTTTATTCCAAGACTTGGATCATGCTTGTTTGCATCTTGATTTAAACTTTTAACTTTGTTGGATCCAAGAAAACAAAAATACAAAATGATTTATGGAAGTTTTATTTTAAGTTTCCTATTAAAACTTCTCCCTGAAAATATAGCCAAGTACCTGTTTTCCACACTTGTAATCAATGGGCTATATTATTCCATTTTGTGTTTCCTTGACTTGTATTTGTTCTCTGATATGTGGACTACAAGCTTGGTTTGATTTATGGACTTTGAAAACAATCATTTGCATGTTAGTTTTTGTGGAAGAAAAATAAGACAGAAAAATGCATTTTTAGAAAACAGAGAAAAACAGAAAGTACCCCTTTTTTCACTTTGTTTTCATAGCCTTCCACTATTCCAATTTTGTTTTCAAAATATGTTTCTGAAAGTTTAAAACATGTTTAATAATCTCCTGGTTTGAAAACAAAATTTGGGATTCATTTGAACCTTAAAAACATTATGAACTTTGTGAAGTTTTTATCTATTTCCAACACTTAGAAATTTTTCTAAGTCATTGTTAACGAATTTTCAGAAACAATATTTTTACAAAAGTTTGATAGTTGTTTTATTTTGGTTTTGGTTCGATTTTGGAAATGCAACTTTTCCATTTGTGTTCACTCGTGCTTGTACTAAAATAGGATGCCTTTGGTTGGGTTCTAGAAGGTCTAAGGAGAGAGAACTCCAGTGGGAAAGTAGAGGGGACAGAGAGGTGCAGGACAGGGACATGGCGCACAATGCATGGCCACTGTGGCCATTCCGTGGCTTGTCCAGCCCTCAAATGCAGCCTACTAGCTGCCTAGGACACCCCTTGACCCCTTGACACCACCCCACGCCCTGGCACGTCGCGGACACGCGCTAGAGCGAGAGGCCATGCCAATCACGACGTGCCCGAGAACGCCCCCGTGTCCACGAGATTGGTGCCGCACCCATAAGCCCTCTCCCGTGCCACTCGCTCGCCTCTAGCCTCCACCCATCCCCTGCACTCGAAACAACCCGAGAAAACCGACCCCGAGATCCCCTGTGGTCGCTGCGGTGAGTTTTGCCACCGCAGGCCAAACGACGATGTGGAGTACGCTTCGTGCCCTCCCGCCTCTTCTTTTCGCCTCCAGTGAGTCCCCCGTAGCCGCACACAGCCCGCTGACCTCCCCATTCGTCCTCTCGTGTGCAGGTGCGCCGCCGCCATAGATCTCGCCGCCGCGGTCGCCCAGCTCAACGCCGCCGTCTGGAGCCACGACCATCGCCGAATCGAGCGCTCCTCCACCGCCCGGAAGCCCTACAACACTCCGACCCACTCCACCGCCCCGCAAACCCCCCCTCCCACGGTGAGCCCCCGGCCGTCGCCATTTCCCCTTCGCCGCGGTGAGAGAGAGAAGAGAGGGAGAGGAAGGAGATGCGCCCGACCCGTCGATCACAAGATCGACGGTGCCCGATGAACTCACGTTTTCTCGCACCCGGGCGCGCGCTCGCCTGCGCTGGGCCCGTTGGCCGCTTAGTTGGGCCGCGCTGTGAGGAATCCAACCTGTGCTGCTTTTTGTTTTTCTTTTTAAAAGTTACGAGAAAACTTGCTGTTTTCTTTTGGCTTGTTAAAATTAGGTTTTGTGGAGAATAAATTCCACCAAAATTTGTGGCAGTAGCTAGACCTTTTCTTAACCACCTCCAAGTGGTAGATTTAGGATTTCTACCTTATTTTTGCCTTAGTATTAAAAGTTACAGAGAGTATATGTTAGACCATTTGGTGAATAACTTTTTGTGTATGTATCCATTTTGGTCAAATCAATTTTTTTATTAGCCCTTGGATATATCTATCAGTGTGACTTGACCTTGAAACAAGGAAAGTTACCATTTAGAAATGCCATCCATTTTGGTAAAAGACCAGTAGGTATTTCTAGGATTTTTTGAGATTGTTTAAAAATGATTTGTGATGTGGATCCAATTGGATGAGATTGTGTGTGATTAGATCTATGAAATCCTATCTTGGCTTAATTTGTATAACTCTAGATTATTTTTGGTGTGCATTTCTAGATACATCACCTTTTCTGTTTATTTTAATTCTTGTGTATTTGTTTGTAAATAAATTTTTGTTTGTTAGGAACTTGTTTTCTAGCATGTGTAGATGTGTTTCTCTCTTTTATTGTGATGTTTTCTTGAAGTACTATTATGATAGGAAGTTTGTGCATGTTTGGAAAACAACTAGAAATAGAAATAGCCTAGTATTGTTTTTCTAGTATTTTTGTGGAATAGATTTTGTGAGCTAGTCTTGTTATGCTTGTTACCTATGTTTTTGATGTGGTTATGTTGAGTCCAGTACCATTTTGGTACTGATGTTGTGATGGTATCACCTCTGTTAGCTTGCACCTTGATTTATAGAAAAGCATGTGTAGCATTGTTTGTTTGTTTTATTTTGTTATTTTCACTAGTATGAATAAGTTGTGTGATGATTGTTTGGTAGATTATATTTTTATCAATTGAGACCAGAGGCATTGTGACCTATAAATGCTTTGGTATATTAATGGAACACCCACTGGTCCCATTGCATTTTCGTTAGGGATGCAAATTCCCTACCATACACTTGTCTGTCAGTGATAGTATTACTATATGTGTGTTTAGTATTTTCCACCAAGGAAAATAGGTGATTGCTCTACTTGTTTGATTGAGGTATTTAGTAATGCTTTGGGAATCCTAGTATGTTTAGTTAAGGTACATTTGTTGATATGGTGTTCCCTTGTGAATATCATATTAAGAAGTGTTTGATTTTTGTTTTGGTTATTTTCGGAGTGTTGTTTGCAAATAGAAATCTTTTTCAGTGTTGGTAAATTATGTGTGGATAGAATTTCCCTTGAGTGTTTAAATTTTAGGAAGTGTTTGTTTGAGCTTGTATTGAGTGCCTAGCTATTGGTTGTATAGCTTGTCTTTTGATGCTTGTTATTTGATTGTTAGAAACACATGATTTATTAGGCTTGGTTGATTCTTGCTAAGTAGTTGTTTTCATAGAATTATTTTAGTATAATTTCTTAATAGCATGTGTAAGGTGTATGTTCTGTTAGTAGGTATTTATATTAATGTATTGCTTGTTTAGGAATATTCATCCTTGTAGTGTTGTTTGCTTCTCTATTAGTGTACTAGTGTTAGCACTAGATTTTATGAGTTGCTCTAGTATTGTTGTCTTTCTATTTTATGGTTGTATGATTATCCTAACATGTTTAGAATGTTTTAACTTCTGTTATTATGACTTGACTCTTTGAGTTCTAGATAGTATTGGTTGTGGAATACTTTATTTTCTTATAGCATTCTTGTGTAGAAATCTTTCTTATTAGTATGCTAGTAGTGAACCCTTGTGTTATGCTGTTTTCTAGCTATTTTATCTCTTGTGTTGTTTGTGTTTTAGAGTGTGTATTATGTCTTGTTACAATTTATTGATCCACTGGTTTGTTTGGTTATATTTATGATTGAGTGATTCCTTAGTCTTTGTGTAGATATGAGCATAACCAGTAACTAGCTTGTTCATCTGTGGTTTGCTTTGCTGATTGAAATTGTCTGAGTGATTACTTTAGTATGAGCATTGTACTAGTGTTATGGTTGTGTTTAGTAGTATATTGTTATATATGCAATAGGTTAGTGTTAAACTTGTTTGGTGATGATTGCTTGTGTTTTTGTTAATACCCACTGCCCTGGGCATTGCTTTGATTGATTGCTATTACTTTAGTAGTCCCACCCTTGTAACCACAAGCTATTTTTAGCTTCTTAAATGTCTTGGTATGAGAGTGGTACACCCATTCATCCTATGATATTTAGGATGTGGAATATGGTTTCCCAACCATAAGTACTTTAGCAATAGTTTTTGTACCGTGAGTGTTTGTGAGGTAGTTTTCTCGTTATCTTTTGAGTGATTGCGCTAGTATAAGATTGCTTGCTATATGTGTTGCTTGTACCATTTATTTCCTTTATTGGTTATGAGTGTGGGTCTTTTATTCTTTTTACGATGTTAGAAAACGAAGAAGAAGAAGGAGTTGTAGAGCTGTGTGTCAAGTTCAAGCTACTTCAAGGCCAGGGACATAAAGAGTTTTAAGGAAAGCCATCCTGATGTTTGCTAGTACACTTATCATTATCTATCATGCATGTTTTACTTCTGAAAGTTTTACAAAAACTTTGATTATCAAAAACTATTTTTGAGTGACTACTACTACTATTAATGTTATATAAGTTATTATTATGCCAGTAGTTGAAACTTGGTGTTACCAAGCCCATAGCCACTATTAGAGTTATGGTAGGTTTAGATTCCTCGTAGGATTATGTTACTACCACCAAAAGTAATTCCCTAAGTGGACACATTAAAAATATGATTTTTTTCAAAACAAAGGCTTTATGGAAAACCCAGTGGAAAGGCAAAGCCTTATCCACAGGAGAGTTGTGAAGTGGTCATTTTTGGGAAAAAGGTGTTTTAAAAAATGACACATAACCTAGTCTTCGTCGGAGAACCTTTATCGTACTGCCACTCTACCCCAACATGGGCACGAGGCTTAATTTGAAACTTGTTCTTGTTAGTGTGTCCTCTATCTAAATTTGCTATAAGGGATGTGACTTCCCTCGAACCGAATGCCGCCAAGTCATGAAACACGAGGCATACAAAGTGTGGGATTAATTTCTCCTCCGGTTGAGACAGTTGGGTCTCCTGCCGTGGCGAGGTGTGACATGGTGCCGAGGAGAACAAACCCAACTGAAGAGATAGTCATATACTAGCTTGAGCATAGTGGATGGTTAGGATCAGTAATCTGATGTTCACATACGGTTGATACAGTCCGTGGTTGTTCACGGCATATTTTTTGGATCTTGTGGAATGTGTACACCTTTGCAGAGTCAAACTATTCTGAATAGCCGTGTCCTCAGATATGGACAGTTGAATTGCCATGTATCTAGCATTGTGTCAATGTTTTCAAAACGGAGTTTTGGAAAAGAGGTTTTGAACTTGTGAAGTATTGAAAGGAGGAACTTTGTACCAGTGAGGTACGGATAAGAAAATACGGAAGTTGTTTTACAAGAAGTTTTGCAAAGAGAGAATTTTCTTTTCTAAAACAAAGATTTACAAAAACTCTTGGATATGCAATATCTACAAGAGAAAGAAAACTATATTATTTTCTTTTTAAGTATCTTCTTCAACAAAGATAAAGAGATTTCCAAAATCAACTATGATGTATCCTTCATACATCATGGATAGTGAACCCTATGTATAGCCTACCTACTCCACCATATAAGCGTACTTGCATTCTATAAGCTTCTCGATGGGTGCCTTTCTGAGTACATTCAAACGTACTCATATTGGTTTTGTCCCTAGTATTTACTTGCCAGACTTCGAGGAGGAGCCTAAGGAGGAGATCTACGAGGAGGAGTACTGCACTGATGACCTTGCGAACTAGAATCGTCTCCCGGTCAGCAGCCTGTAGATGAAGGAATGACTTGGGCTCTACTACCGTGTGTGTGTTTTGTCTTCCGCCGTGTGTGTTGTGTGCTTGCCCTGCGTGGTAGTTGTGTTACACTTGGTCATGTGATCATGCCCCTTTTGTAAGTCTTTCTGTAAACGTGTAATGGATGTATCTGTATGCCAACTTGATATGTTGTTCACAACTGGTGTGATCGAGGATCGTGAATGTGTGCATATCGGACCTTACAGGGGTGACGGTCCCGCATGATGTCCGGCCAGCGCAGGAGGAGCCCCTGCGCCACCGACGACCACCGGCGCCGCCCTGCACCTCACGTGCTGCCCCTTCTACATCCTCTCCATCGTCTTCACCGCCATCTCTATCGCCAATTCCTCCTTATATACAGTGGTTCATCCTCCCACACACCTCTGTACCGCCCTATGTAAACATGGTGTTTGACGTTATATATTATTTGAAGATGATCTATTGCATCTATGTCATGTCTGTGTAGATCCCTTTTGTCATATGATTGATTGTTGAATCTCTATGGATGGTTTGATATATATATATATATATATATATATATATATTGAATTTGTTACAGTACTATGGTGCCATCATATGTTTATGCGCCCATGGATCACATCATAGGGTTTGTAGTATGTGGAGAAAGCTAGAGGGAGGGCTGCTTGAGTGACAGAAACATGAGCCCCAATCTAGTGATTAAAGCATATGGGATAAAAAGGACCTTTTTGATCTTAATGCTATGGTTGGGTATTTTTACCTTAATGTATCATCTAGTAGTTACGGATATTTGCTAGAGTTCCAATCATAAGTACTTGCAATCATTGGACAGTGAGAGCTTGTTAGCTTTGCCTCTCCCACATAAAAGAGGAATATCAACCTTGTACTTTACTATTTGATCATCGAAAAATCCATCACACTTTCCACCATTTTCCACACTCATGTTACTGTTAGTTTATAGTCATTTAGTATACTTTACTGATTTAGCAACTAACTTTACTTTCATGTATTTATTATCCTGCAAAACTATCTTGTTTACCCGTATTGTTACTCTTGTCTTATTTCCTAGATATTGCAAAACGTTTAGTGTGCGTAGAGTTGTATCAGTAGTTGATAGAACTTGAGAGAATACTTATCCTGCCTTTAGCGTCTCGTTGGGTTCGACACTTTTACTTATCAAAAAGGCTACACACGACCCCCTATACTCGTGGGATATCAAGACCTTTTCTGGTGCCGTTGCCGAGGAGCAATAGCGTAGGGTGAATGTTTTTGTGTGCACTTGTTTGCTTTGTCTCTAAGTCGTTTTATTTTAAGTGCTAAGTTGTTTTCTATCTTTAGTTATGGATAGGGAACACAAATTACAAAACAAATTAGTTGTACTTTTTATCTAAAAACGTTTTCAAAAAGGAAAGTGATTGGAAAGATGAGTAATGGTTAAGTGGGGGTCAACCTTGAACACTTGTGTTCATGCCTATGAAACCAAAAAAATCTTTCCACGGAAGTTTTTAGTTAAAAACTTGTATATATTGTGTATATTGTATATATTGTACATATTCCTCTGTACCATAAAAGTAAATTGATAATTGTAATTTCTAGTTACTTGGAAGTTGATAGTTTTGCTTTTCTATCCAGAAACAAAATTTCTGTGCTTCACCGTATAAAATGTTTAAAATCACCAGAACGTGATATTGATCTGAAATTTCTTGAGTGAAAAGTAATTCTTATTATCTTTCTTTCATTACACTAACTTTTTATGATTTGAGGTACGTAGATAGGTCTGATAATTCGATCTTAACTAACTGATTCTGTTTAGACAAAATCCCTGTGCTTCACTTTAAAAAATCGTGATAAATCTCATAATAGTATTTTGATCTGAAAGTTTTTGTGCATAAACCCGAGATTATTATCTGTCTTTCATTATCTTTGAGTTTTTCAGTTTGAGCTACCTAACTATCTTGTTGAGTGTCATCTTTACAGACTATTCAGTTTTGACAGATTTCTTAGTTTATTTAATATTGTACTTGGTGTTATTAATTTCATTAGTTTTTCGAGGGACAACGGAAGTCATGAATTAGTATATACAGTGGCTAATGTTGAGTAAATATTATGAAACTTTTCAATTCTTGAACATGAGTGGATTGTATTCAATGAGTTTTTTAAAGAGGTTTTTCTCAAGTTTTATGTGAATGTAGTATTTAAGATCCAATGGGAATGGTGATACGAGATGAATGAGAAGAGAAAAGCTCAATCTTGGGGACTCCCAAGTGCACCTCAATTAAGTCTTCAAAAATATTCAATCATCAAAGCTTGGGGATGCCCAAGTCATCCCTTCTTTTTCCATGCCTAGATAAAAGACGTTAAAGAAAAGCACTTCTTGGAAGATAACCCATGGTTTTATTTTTGCTTTGTTTTTCTCTGTTTTATTTGAGCCAATGGGTTTTATACTTCTGTAGCAACTCCTTTTTATCTTTATTTTCATGTATTAGTTGTGTGATGACCCACAAGTATAGGGGATCGCAACAGTCTTCGAGGGAAGTAAATCCCAAATTTATTAATTTGACACAAGGGGAGCCAAAGAATATTTTTTAGCATTAACAACTGAGTTGTCAATTCAGCTACACCTGAAAGTAGACTTCCTCGCAACAGTTTATAAGTGGTAACCGTTTTATAGAAGTAGTAGAAATAAAATAGCAGCAGTAGTAAAATAGTAACATCAGTAGGAATCGTGGAAAACAACATGATGGGAGTATTGTATGCATAGAGGGAATGGATGAATGGGCGTTGCATGGATAACATAGGTCATGTAATAATCTAAACATGGGAATTGCATATAATAATAGTAAAGCATCCAACTTCTAGGCAAACCATAGGCATGTGTTCCAATATAGTCATACGTGCTCGCAATGAGAAACTTGCACAACATCTTTTGATCTACCAACCCGTAGCAGTAGGGCCTCTAGGGAAACTACTGGTAATTAAGGTTCTCCTTTTAATAAAGCACCAGGGCAAGGCATTAACACTCCATGAACACACGTGATCCTCACATCATAGCCATCCCCTCCGGTTGTCCCAATTTTTATCACTTTGGGGCCTCGGGTTCCGGACAATGACATGTGTAAACAACTTGCAGATATGGTCAAGAAACATAATTATACTCATGAAACAATAACATGTTCAGATCTGAGATCATGGCGCCCGGGCCCTAGTGACAAGCATTAAGCAAAACAAGTTGCAACAACGGTAGAAAACACTAACAATGGATACTAGGCACTATTACATGATCAATCTCATCCAATCCCTTCCATCCCTCTCAGCCTACAGCAGTGTTTTATCACATATGAAGAGGGGAATCATGGATGGTTGATGGAGAAGAGGTGGCGGTGTCGATGGCGATGATCTCCTTCGAATCCCGTCCCGGCAGGGCGCCAGAACATGAACTTCTGATCTCCGAAATCGAGTTTCGAGGTGGCGGTTGCGGTCTGTTGTGTTTCTGTGGAATATGACGAACCCCCTCGCGTTTTAGGTTTACGGGACATATGTAGTCAAAAGGGGAGCCCGAGGAGGTGGAGGTGCCCCCACACAACCTGGCGGCATGGCCTAGGAGGGGAGCGCACCCAGGGGTGGTCTGGGCCCCTTCTGGCCCCCCTCCAGGTTTCCTTCTGGCTCCTGGGGTCTTCTGGTGATATAAGCTCAATGGGGGTATTTTCCGGGAAATTTCCCGAAAGTTTTTTTTCTGCACAAAAACGAGACACCAAGGTAATTCTGCTAAAAACAGCGTTAGTTCGTGTTAGTGGTATCCAAAACTCACAAGTTTAGACAAAAACAATAAGAAAAGTGTTCGGAAAAGGAGATACGTTTTGGACGTATTAACTCCCCCAAGCTTAGCTTATTGCTTGTCCTCAAGCAACTCAGTGACAACTGAGTTCAATAAAATATTTTTACGAACACATTTGTTTCATATGATGTAAATATACTCACTATATGATCAAGTTCTAAGGAAATTCATAATAAGATGTATGCAAGATAAAAGTCACCTAGCAGTTATGCAAACCATGAAGAGATGACAACAAATTAATAATAAACAACATGAAGTATATCAATCTGCATGATTGCAATGCTCATAATAGGGTATGATAAAGTGTACTCTCTTTCCCTTAATAATGGAGCAAAATATAAATGCTAGGACAGCTCTGAAGTTCAAATGAAGGCTAGAAATAAATATATCAAAGATACAAGCATCAAAGTTGTACCACAATCAACCGTGTTTTGGGACAAGCACATTACACTAAGAATGACAACCATGCTCTCAAGAAGGTGCATAAAGAGAGAAGGTGAAGACTCAACATAAAAATAAAAGAAAGGCCCTTCGCAGAGGGAAGCAGGGATTAAATCATGTTCTAGAGCTTTTTATTTTATTAAACAGAGGTATTGAAAACATTTTTAAGAGAGGTGTATGCTTACGTCAACGAATGGTAAACATACAATACAGTACGTCACAAGCCAACTAGACTTCACAAGAACGGCTCTCATAGAAGGACGCATCTGGGTAGAAGGTCAGCTCTCTTTCTCTCTTGTTTACATAATTATGCTTTGACTGATAAAACAGGGGCAAACATAGTGAAGAGAATTTATTGTGTTACTTTGGGGCTGGGTACCCCGCTGTCGGCTCTTCTATCATTTGGATAAGCGGATGAAGCCACTAGTCCAGGGTGTGAAATCCAATCAACAAGTGAGATAAAGATTCTCTATTTATGTCCTCATGAGCTAAAACAGGGGCACAAAACAGGAATAATTTTTTCGAAGGTTTTGAAGGTAGCACACGAGAAATTTACTTGGATTGGCGGTTAAAGACCACATATATAGGTAGGTATGGTGGACACATTTGGCAAACTTTGGTTTTTTTGGGAGTTGGATGCACGAGTAGAGCTCATACTCAGTACAGGTGAAGGCTAGCAATAGACGGGGAGCGAAAATCAAGAGAGCAACAACTGTCATAATCATGCTTGCGACAAAACAAAATTAACAGGGGCATAAAAGTGATACAAATACTCTAGGTAAAATAAATCATCAAGGCTTAATTGACTTTTTGTTTTCAGTCATAGCATGTGCCAAGTCGATTCAAGCGAAACAATCAGAGGGAGATACCACAATGTCATACCCTTCTATTCATAAAACAATGCGAGCAAACATTCATACGACATGCTATCTTATATTAATAAGTTGGAACTAAACACGTGAGAGCACGAACTACTAAGCATCAATTAAATAACATACACCTTACATAAACGAACTAAGCATGTTCACATGGATGAGTATATGTACAAAAATAAAACAAATAGAGTTCATACCGGCCTCTCACCACAACGTGGATTGTCGTAAATCATCATTACTGGTCTTCACTTGTGTGGATCGAATAATATAGAATGATAATCAAGCTCCAATGGAGACACAAAAGTCCGGTGAACTATGCAGCAAACTTTACGAAATCAAAGAAGATCAACAAATATTTTTCGGTTTTTGAATTAAAACAAGAACAAAAAGAAACAAGCAAACAAAGCAAAATATTTTTGGATTTTCGAATACTAAACCGAAATGAGAAAAGAAAACAAACCAACAAAAGAAACTAAATAAGCAAACAAAGAGAAACAACAGAAATATTTTCGGTCTTTTTGTGTTTTGGAAAACAAGGACAAAACAATAAAACAAAGAGAAACAAAAGAAGCGAAAGAAAACAAAAACAAACGAAATAAACAAAAACATGGATAGACAAAGAACCGACCGAACATGATATATAAATGAGTGTGATATCGGTATACCTCCCCCCAAACTTAGGCTTTTGGCCTAAGTGGATATCAATCACGGCGCGGGAAGTATCCCCACTGTGGTGGGTCGTCCCTCGCATGGTCATACTCGGGTGCCCAAGAAGAAGATGAAGCAGCAGGCGCATAATAATATCCAAAGTGCTTGTACGGGATCCCAACAACGTCGGAGGGCTGGACGAAATCACTATCGTCCCCCTCGCCGACATCCTCCCCATGCTGGGGGTGGTGCTCAATGTATGCGTCCAACTCACTCTCAGAAAGCATCCATCCTTGCCTGTCATTAAGATTAAACTAAAGAGGCGCAGGCAAAAGTACTACTCTAACAGTTTTAATCACTCTCCACACGGATTGTTTGGAGAAAGTTATTCCATAAGATAAATTGTTCAGGTGAGCATGGGTAGAGAGAAACTTATGTTGAATCATGGAAACAAGTTCCAACCTCTCTAAATGAAACTGCAGGTCAGGGTGTGGCTCCACACGATGCAAAGCTAGCAAGCGTGAGGCAATAAGAGCTCCACAAATTCCTCCCTTCTCACGGTTAAGCGAGAGATGGTAAGCAACTAAAGCTCCAAAGTTATAAGACCTATCACGTCTTAAGGCAGCTGAGATAAAAGCCAAATCATAAATAGATAGCTTGTTGGCAGTTTTTCTAGCTAACACACATTTAGAAATAAAATAAGCAAAGTATCGAATGCTAGGGAGTTGAATTTCTCGTATTTTACCACTCTCCCCTGTGAAGCTTCTGCCATGCCAAATATCCTCATATAAATCCAGCAGCGGTTTAGGTCACCCTCTTATTTTCTCACATGAACCCCACTCTGGTACCTTGATAGCTGCACACAAATAACTGAAAGGCAAGTCTACAACTTTATTGTAAATATCATAATGGACCATGGGGTTAGTTGAAGACCATCTAAAGTGAAAATCGTGCACCACGAACATAGTTAGGTTTAACATGTTGGATAGGTTCGTCCTCAATGAAGCGATCCAATCCTGCATTATGCACAAGGGTATAGAAATCCTGCAGAATTCCCGTAATCCGCTTGAATTCCTGGCATGGATAAATCGATGGAAACACTGTTTATTCACGGTGCACATTCATAACTTCATGCAACTCCAACTCAAGCTGGTTTAGTTGATGTACATTGTGCTCAATCTCTGAATTCTTTTAACAATCATCACAAAAATTGATTTCAATCAACTACAAGGTGGAAACTACCATAGACACTTATAGGAGAGCTAAACATGCATCAAAACCATATTATTTCTACTCAAATAAAGCATACAAACTCATATAAGCTGTCACCTACAGTACCACAATACTCAAGAAATACTCCACCAAACAAAATTCTACTTGGATAATCGAAGGAGTCACATACCGGAGAGCAAATGCACCAAATTTCAGCACAAATTGTGGGCTTTGCAAAGAGATCGAAAAATCTCGAGGAAGAACAGCAAGAACTCGGGTTCCTGGAAATGTTTTGAGTTTGTGGGGGTGAGCGAGGAATCTTTGGCAGGGGAGAGGGTTAGTGGGGGCCAGGGGGCCCCACACCATGTGCTGGCTCCACCAGGGGCATGTCGTGCCCCCTATGGTGTGCCTGACTGGTGGGTCTCCCTGGGGTCTCCCAGGTGGCTCTTTGCCTCATTTTTGACGTAAAAAATTATTATAATTTTTCTGGAATTTTTCGAGAAACTTTATTTTTGAGGTATTTCCTGAATTTTAATAATTAATAAAAACCACAAAAAAGTGAAAATGTGGAAAAAAAAAAACGAAACCAGAACTACAGAGGTTCTATGACACTCCAATGGAAAAATAACCAAGGAAAACAAAGGTGGAAGTGGTGAAAACAAAAGTATGGATGCCGAAAACATGCATAACCACAGTAATGAGGGTGAAAACATTAGGAAAACATGAATATGGATGATGGAAAACATGATTGTACTAAAGTAGCAAGGTGATAACAGAAGTAAACATGGTGAAAACATAATGGGGAAGATGAAAACATAGTGAAACCATTTTCCTCTTCATTAAAAATCATTTTGTTATCAAGGGTGATCAAGTCTTGTTACTAGAACAATTTTCATATGAAGCAAAACTTTGCTAATCACTAAATAATTATGTTACCTCAACCTTGATAGACACAGTGCCAATCATAATAATTTCATATTATTTTGGTGGTACTGGAATGGGACAGTAAAATTCTCCAATCTTGATGGTCTCAATATTTTCAATTGAATTTAAATCATATCTTCTATCAATCTTCTTGGTAAAATCAACAGTATGCTCTTTATTATGAACATTAAAAGTTACTTTTCGTTGATTGCAATCAATAACAGCCCATGCAGTGTTAAGTAAAGGTCTCCTAAGAATAATAGACATATTATCATCTTCATGCATTTCCAACACAACAAAGTCAGTTAATATCAAACAGTTAGTAGAAACTTGAACATGAACATTCTCACATATACCAACAGGAATAGCAGTAGATTTATCAGCTATTTGCAAAGATATATTAGTGTGTATCACTTTTTCAAGAGAGAGCCTCTTGTAGAGAGAAAAAGTCATAACACTAACTCCAGCTCCCAAGTCACATAAAGTAGTTCTAACATAATTATTTTTAATAGAACAAGGGATAATAGGAATACCAGGATCTTGAAGCTTCTTTGGAACCTTGCCATTGAAAGAGTAATTAGCAAGCATAGTGGAAATTTCCTCATTAGGAATCATCCTTTTGTTAGAGACAATATCTTTCATATATTTAGAATAAGGAGGTAGTTTAATAGCATCAGCCAAAGGGTTTTGAAATAACAGAGGTTTCATCCACTCACAAAACTTGTTATAATGTCCTTCTTCCTTTGATTTCTATTTCTTATTAGGAAGAGGCATTGCTTTTTATACCCAAGTATCTCTTTCATTACCATGTTTATTAGCAATGAAATACTCCTTAGTGTACTTCACAGTTTTAGTTTGCTTTTCAAGTTCAGCTATAGTTTCTTCTTTATCAGAAGCATCACTTTTATCGTTACCACTTTCAGTTTCAGCATCATAAATAGATATACTATTAGGAACTTTAGCAGGTTCAGGAGATTCTAGAACATTTTTATGTCTCTTCTTCTTTTTCTTAGAAGGAGAACTATTGTTTTTAGGTTGCTGAGAAATATTTCAATTCTTTTAGGATGTCCTTCAGGATACAAGGGATCCTGAGTAGAAACACCACTTCTAGTAATTATTTCACAGACATGTTTATCTCTAGAAGAATTAGCTAGCATATCTTTTTGCACTTTATTAAGTTGATCAATTTGAGTTTGAACCATATGAAAAAAATTAACAAGCATTTTAACATCATTAGAGGTTCTCTCAATAATACTATGCAAATTATCAATAGCTCTAGAGTTTTCCAGAATATGGTTTTGCACTCTCATATTAAAGTTGTATTTCTTAACAACATAATTATCAAATTCATCTAAGCATTGATCGGGTGGTTTAGACTAAGGAATATCTCTATTATCAAAGTATTGGAGAGAGTGTACCTCAACTGTTGATGGATGAGGAATAGGCTTACATAATTCTTCTATAGGAGGTAAATTCTTCACATCTTCAGATTTAATACCCCTCTCTTTAAGAGATTTCTTGGCTTCCTTCATCACTTCATCATTTAATTCAATCATCCCTCTCTTCTTGGGTTTTGGTATTGGTGTTGGCTCTGGTGTAGGTGTAGGGTCAGGTATATTCCAATCATCATTATTTTTGGCTATTTTAGCCATTAATCCCTCAGCTTATTCTGGAGTTCTTTTCCTGAAAACACAACTAGCACCACTATCCAGGTATGTCCTAGATTCAACAGTTAGTCCATTATAAAATATATCTAGGAGATCATTTTTAGGTAATGGATATCCAGGGCTAGCTCTTATCAAAGAACAAAACCTTGTCCAAGATTCAGGCAATTTTTCTCCTTCAATTTGCTCAAAGTTAAAGATGTCCTGCACAACAGCATGTTGGGCACTAGCAGCAAAATATTTTTGAAAAAAAGCATTAACCAAATACATAGGATTAGTAATAGATCTAGGCGACAAATTGTTAAACCAAGTTTTAGCTTCATCTTTCAATGAGAAAGGGAAGATCTTGGTAACAAAATAAGTACGCAGTTTAGTATCATCAGAAAATAAACCACTCAAAGATGAAAGCTCATTCATGTGTTCCATAGCACTTTTACCTTGAGTTCCACAAAAAAGTTCCTTATCAACAATAGATATATAAGATAAATCTAAAGAGAAATCATAATCCTTGTCTCTAATGTGTATGGGAGATGTAGCAAATTTAGCATCAAGAGAAGATTTATATTTCACAGCATGTCTTGCAAGAAGACTCTTAAGATCACTTGCACCAGTAGTAGCACGAGCTTATTCAATAAATCATCATTAAGTTCAATATAGTTTTCATCAAGATCATCAATAGGCTCAGGTGAATTAACAGGTGTACCAATATTTTCAACAGAAATTTTAGTATTTTCAATTTGTTTGGATTTAACAATAGTAGCATCTAGGAAAGGACCTAGATCACCAGTATCATCAAGCACAATAGAAGCATCATCAAAAGTATCAGAACATTTTCAGACTCAGCAGAAGTAATAGTACGTATAGCATGTGGTGGAGTAAGAAGCTTACTCATAACAGACGGTGAATCAAGAGCAACAGAGGTGTTCAGAGTTGTACCTCTCCTTGTAGTGGATGGTAATATAGAGACTTTTCTATCACGAGTCTTGACCATGATGAAAGGCTTGCAGCGAACAATATCCCGATCAAGTGAGCAAATAAATAAAGCTATGCACCCCGGCAACGGTGCCGGAAAATAGTCTTGATGAACCACAAGTATAGGGGATCGCAATAGTCTTCGAGGGAAGTAAAACCCAAATTTATTGATTCGACACAAGGGGAGCCAAAGAATATTTATTAGCCTTAACAACTGAGTTGTCAATTCAGCTGCACGTGAAAGTAGACTTGCTCGCAACAGTTTATCACTGGTAACAGTTTTTTAGCAGCAGTAGAAATAAAATAACAACAGTAGTAAAATAGTAACAACAGTAGCAATCGTGGTAAACAGTAGGATGGGAGTACCGTAGGCATAGAGGGAATGGATGAATGGGAGTTGCATGGGTAACATAGGTCATGTAATAATCTAAACATGGGCATTGCAGATAATAACAGTAAAGCATCCAACTTCTAGGCAAACCATAGGCATGTGTTCCAATATAGTCATACGTGCTCGCAATGAGAAACTTGCACAACATCTTTTGTCCTACCAGCCCGTGGCAGCGGGGTTTCTAGGGAAACTACTAGTAATTAAGGTGCTCGTTTTAATAAAGCACCGGAGCAAAGCATTAACACTCCGTGAACACACTTGATCCTCACATCACAGCCATCCCCTCTGGTTTTCCCAATTTCTGTCACTTTGGGGCCTCGGGTTCCGGACAATGACATGTGTAAACAACTTGCAGATATGATCAAGAACCATAATTATAGTCATGAAACAATAAAATGTTCAGATCTGAGATCATGGCACTTAGGCCCTAGTGACAAGCATTAAGCAACACAAGTTGCAACAACGGTAGAAAACACTAACAATGGATACTAGGCACTATGCCCTAACAATCTGGCATTATTACATGATCAATCTCATCCAATCCCTTCCACCCCTCTCATCCTACATCGGTGTTTACTCACACATGGATGGGGGAATCATAGATGGTTGATGGAGAAGAGGTGGCGAGGTCGATGGCGATGATCTCCTTTGAATCTCCATCCCGTCAGGGTGCCAGAACATGAACTTCTGATCCCTGGATCGAGTTTCGAGGTGGCGGCGGCACTCTGTTGTGTTTCTGTGGAATATGAAGAACCCCCTCGCGTTTTAGGTTCACGGGACATATGTAGTCGAAAGGGGAGCCCGAGGGGGCAGAGGTTGCCCCCACTCCACCTGGCGGCGTGGCCAGGGGGGCGCCCAGGGGTGGTATGGTCCCCTCCTGTCCCCCCTCCATATTTCCTTCTTGCTCCCGGGGTCTTCTGGTGATATAAGCTCAATGGGGTATTTTCTGGGAAATTTCCCGAAAGTTGATTTTTCTGCACAAAAACGAGACACCAAGGTAATTCTTTTGAAAATAGCATTAGTCCGTGTTAGTGGTATCCAAAACTCATAAGTTTAGAGGAAAACAATAAGAAAAGTGTTTGAAAAAGGAGATACGTTTTGGACATATCATTGTGCCAAGTAAAGTTTATAGCGAAAGTTGGAGTTGGTTTTGGATTTCTGCGCAGAAAACAGATTTCTGTTGTCCACCGTAAAAAATGTTATAAATCACATAAAGGTCAAAATGACCTGATTTTTTTTTCTTATTCCTTAGATAATTCCGGAACTGTTTTGTTCTTTACGTTTTTCGATCTGAGCAACTTAATAGCCCCAAAAAAATCGTCATTATAGACTGTTCTAGTTTTGGCAAATTCTGTCATTTTTCTTGCATTTGCTCTTTTACTATGTCGAGTGGATTTCTTTGTTTCATGAAATATCAGAGACTGTAGCTAATGTTTAAAAGTATCAATAGCACCTGTTCCCATGTAGAACCCATGAACTTTTGATTGTGCACTAACCCTCTAATGCAAATTACATTGAGTGTGATGTGAAGGAAGTTTTCAAGGGTCAAGAGAAGAGGGTGATATAATGTGATCAAGAAGAGTGCAAAGTCAAGGGAATTCCCTCTTGGTTCATCCCAGCAAATCCTAAGAAGACTTAAGCTTACGTATGCCCAAGGAATCCCCTTCTTCATCAACGAATTACCAGGTCACTTCTAGTGAAACTATATTTTTATTCGGTCACATAATATGAATTTTACTTGGAGCGTCTTTTATTTTTCGTTTTGTTTTCTTTTGGTGTCCTTGCTGCAATTGTATAATTGGAACCTAGCATTCTTCTTTGGGAGAGAGACACGCTCCACTTTTTCATATGAATACTCGTTATGCTCGTATTCTTAGTTTTTCTTCTAGTTGCTGCACTATTCTTTTTTAGCTCATGTTTTTCTTGCATCTCTTATTCAGAGTTGTTAGTTTTAGTGTTAGTATTCTCTTTTTTAATTTCTATATCTCTTGGAGAGTTTTTGTTTAGTATAAAACGCTTGGTGTTGGAAAGAAGTAGTACAATTTTCGTGCTTATAACGGTGCAAATAGAAGCTTTTATAGACTGTGGCTAGACTTTTTCATGTCATGCTAGATGTTATTTTAATTCTAATCCTAGTTTTATTTTTGTAGCATGACTTGTCTCAAATAGCTGAGATTTTTTAATTTTCCATTGAAAGAATCATGAGTTGTTGTTGTTGTCATATTGAAGCATAAATTTGTGGTGTTCTCCTTTGAATGTTTTATTTGGTTGACTTGGCGCATGCTTACACCATGTTTATGAATATAAACCGGTCACTTGTAGCCTCTATGATCATTTAGTTTTTGAACTTGTAATACCCTTTATGCTTTGATTAATGATGTTTTTGTCGCTATTCATGATTATGGTCATTATTGCTTTCTTGATTTGTCACTCCCAGTCTTTTGCTAGCCTCCACCAGTACTGAGTATGAGCTCTACTCATGCATCCAACTCCCAAAAACCAAAGTTTGCCAAATGCGTCCACCATACCTACCTACATGTGGTATTTAACCTCCACTCTAAAGTAAATTGCTCATGTGTTACCTTTAAAACTTTCAAATTATTCATATTTTGTGCTCCTGTTTTAGCTCATTAGGACGTTAGTAGAAAATCTTTATCTCACCTGTTGATTGGATTTTACACCTAGACTAGTGGCTTCATCCTCCCAAATGCTAGAAGAGCTGGCAGCGGGGTACCCAGCCCCAAACTTAAAACAAAAAATTCTCTTCACTATTTTCCCCTAATTTATCAGTCAAAGCATAATTGTGTAAACAAAAGAGAAAGAGGGATGACCTTCTACCCAGACGCGTCCTTCTATGGGAGCCGCTCTTGTGAAGTCTAGTTGGCTTATGACGTATTGTATTTTCTGTTTACCATTCGTTGGCATAAGCATACACACCTCTCTAAAAAATTGTTTTCAATACACCCCTCTTTAATAAAATAAAAATCTCTAGCACACGAGTTAATCCTTGTTTCCCTCTGCGAAGGGCCTTTCTTTTAATTTTATGTTGAGTCTCCATCTTCTAACTTTATGCACAATTGAGAGAACATAGTTGCCATTCTGAGTTTTGTCGTGGGATAATCACGGCAGACGTTACCAGGGGTAACTTATCTTGGGGTAATTCGACTCTGGTGTTTGGGAGAGGGTTTAGCTCAGGGGAAATCATGCTATCAATCGATCTGGCAGCTCTGGTAATCAAGTCGTCGAGTCTCCGATCTAGGGTTACAATATCAACTCTCGTATTACAAGGATACTCGAATATCTGGTGAAGCTCTGTTTCTCTAACCCTAGGAGCCAGTTTATATCTTACCCGGCTCCCTGGCTTCCTACACAAGGTACCCTCGGAATCCTACCCGGCAACCACACATAACCCTAAGTTTCCTAACAGCAACCCCAAAGGCCGGGTTACTGGGCCTGCGTTCCTTCTTTGGCCTTCTAGAAACTCCTTTTCCTCGAGCCGGGTCTTGCACGGTTCCCCTCGGGCCGGGTTACACCTTGACGTTACCCTACTGGGTTATCATCCCTCCATCAGTAGTCCCCAGAATAGCTTGGGCTTCGTAGGACTAACCATGAAGCGCACACTATTCCCTGCAAAAATAACACACACAAGTCCATAAAATTCCGGGTTAGAATGCTTTGATAATAGCTAGGCCTAGCTCTGCAGGTGGTCCATATAGTAACCCGGCCTTCCCCAAGTCAAACATTGTTTTCCCGGGTCAACACTCCGAGAAAACACATAAGACCCGGACTCGCACCACACACTAATCAGTTCCGAATATCGCGCTCGCAATCCGTTTCAATCTCCTCCGGATATCCCGTAACGGGCACCTTTAATGCTTATCCCAAAATATCCGGCTCAATAACCTTTTTTCGAAATTTTTGCGCTTGCCGCCCAACTCCAGGGAACTTTCCCTCCCTGCGCCTATAAATAAGCGCCTAGGGGTCACCTTTCAGATCCAATCTCCATTTCCCCCTGCCTTTCCTTCTCCATTTCATCTCGGCGCCTGCGACCTTGAGCTTGAGACCGCACCGCTGCACCGCTCGGGAGCACACTACCGGACACGAGCTGCCGCCGTCCGTTCGCCGCACCCGCGCCCGTGACGCCGCCGTTGAATTCCACCGCCGCGCCCTCGAGCAGCCCACCGGAGATTCCTAGAGACCAGCGCTGTCGGGCCGTTCGCCGCCGTCGCGTTCCCCTCCAGATCCCTCCGGTAAGCTCTGTTATTTCCTTGAATATAATCTTTAATTTCTTGCGAATAGACGGGATCTATCTCCGCCCCTAGATGCTCTTCTTGTTTCTCACTTGTTGAATACGCCGTACTTTGCTCTTCCATGGTTAATGCTTGTTTGAGATTCGATCACACACCTCACAGCAAACCTCCACCACTTTCAATCGCAATTTTCCCCGTGAATTTTCACAACTAGATCCAATCTGTTAGAGTTTCTTGCAAGCATTTCTCACTAAGTCGGATAATCAGGGTTTCCGGGTCTCTCGATATTTACACTCTGCATTTGCCTCCTTTTTAGATCCACTCCTATGGCTCCTAAAGCCAGTGCTAATGTGAAGGGGAAACAACCGGCCGGCAAGGCAAAGCCGAGTCAATCAATCTCTGCCAACTGGGCGAGATCGACCGTGACCAAGGCCAAACTGGATGAGCTCGCAGAGTCGGGTGTTCTGCCTGCCCGGGAGGATATCCACTGGAGGGTACCTGGGGAGGAGACCCGGCCTTCTCCGGGTCTTGACGAGGTGGTAGTCTTCGTCGAACATGTGATCCGGGGTTTCCGCCCCCCGGGTCACCCTTTCTTTCGCGAGATGCTAGACCACTACAAACTCCGGGTATTCGACATTGGCCCCAACTATATGCTCAACATCACTCATTTTATCGTCTTGTGCGAGTCGTATCTATGCATCCCTCCGAATCTTGCCCTTTTCCTTGAATTATTCCAATGCAAGCCGTGCCGAGAGAGCGGAGATGGGGCCCTCCTAGTCTGTGGAGGGGTCTCCATCCAGAGGAGAAAAAATTCCCTCATGCCGACTCTGGGTCTCAGTTCTCATGTCTAACACTGGCAAAAAACGTATTTCTACTGCCAGGATACCTCCTCAGCCGGCGAGAAGCAACTTCCGGGTTTCACCGAAAACCTCCTTAATCTATCCGATAGTTTCAGCTCCTTTGCTACTGAGGCCGAGAGGCAATCTATCCAGCCCCTCCTGCACAAACTAGCCGTACTGTCGGCCCACGACCTCCTAGGGCTCAATCTAATTAAAACCTGGGTAACTTTCCGAATTCAACCCAACAGTGTCCGGCCCAAACTCATGTGCAACTATTGTGGGCACGTCACCGATTCTCTTCGCTATTCGATGAGAAATTACCCGACCGCGGACGCAAACAAGATCATGAAAAACTTCTTGGCCGAGAAGCTGGAGGTGATCCGGAACATAGCCGGCCTGGACCCCTACACGCGGGATAACCCGGCTCCAGCAGTAAGAACCGGTTATCACCCTTTATCCGACTAACACTTTTCTGGTACAATCACTAACTTTTGTCACTGTACTTTTTCTCAGGAAGATAACGCTTTCTGGAAGATTGATACCCCTCCTCCTTCCGAAAACTCGGAAGAGGACAAGGAGCCGGTTGATACTGATGAGGGTAACATCCGAGTCTCACTTATTCCTTCTTCTGTTAACTTGTTCCGACCAACTTTTTCCCTTTTTCCGACAATATGCAATGTTTACCAGGGCTAGAAGATAAGGAGGACACCCAGTCGGACGAGAGTGAAGCTGAGCCGGAGATTGAGGTTGGGGTAAAGAGGAAGACCCGGGGCGTTGTGTTCAATGTGCCTTACTCCTCTATGACCTCCAAACCATATTCGTACGCTAACATGTGCAAACTTAACCAACATTTGATCAATTCATGACGCTTGAAGGAACCCGCCCCAGTCAAACGTAGGATAACCCGGAACTCCCCGGGTGATGGTCCTCTTCACCCGGGCATCCCTTCGTCCCCCGCTCGCAAAGCCGGTATTCCCCAAACTCATTCTTCCCGTCTTCCTCAGAGATTTCCCTCTCCAAATCATCCACTGGCCAGACAAATCCGGGTCTCACTTTCACACTCTTTATCAGTTTCTTCCGGGTCTAGCAACGATCTCCCACCGGATTTTGTCGTGAACACCGGGTAAGTCACTTTTCTTGCTACTCAATACACTAACTTTTCCATACCTCTCGTTTACCATATAGTGACTGCTTCGTTTTCCCTTTCCCGGAGCCAAGGTCACGAGCAGTGACCCAGAGGACATGGACGTGGATAACCAGGCTATGGGGGACCCGGAAGATACTGTGAAGGCCGCGGCTGGCGACGAAGAAGAAGACTTTCTGGTAGACCCGACCGAGCAGGAAGCCGAGTTTCCCCTGCCAACTCACACACCCGGGGATGAGGATGTCGAGATCCTGGGGACGCGGAGGGGTGATCCCAATCCTAACCACCAGGCGACCCGGGTACCCTCCCCCAAGCAAGAAAGAACTCCACCTCCGGGTACTCAGGGCCCCAGCTCCTCCAGGCCGAGACTCGATGATCTGAGCTTTGAAGAAATGCTAGGTGCTCTCTTCACCTTGAAGACTGATGAAAAGGGCATTCTGGAAGCCATGGCGGCTAAGCATCAGGTAAATTAACCAATATTGCTTGTATATTCACATAGTCCCCAAGTTCCGAGTGAACTATGCCTAGTTTACTTGGTACTTTATAACTCTATGATTTACCTTACCCAGATACATCTTTTGTCCGACTAACTTGTCCTTTATATTTATCACAGGCCTATGTGACCCATTCTGAGGAGGTGTTGGCAAAGACCAATGAGCTTCTGGAGGTCGAGACCAAGTTACGTGAAGATCTAGAGTCTGATGTGAAGAGTCGTGAGAAGGATGTGAAAAAGTACAAGAAAATGTCCCAAACTGCTGAGGGTGAGATGAAGAAGATTTCGGCCCAGATTGCCGATACTTACCGCACCCTGCTTGGTACGAATTTCCGATGTTCTAATTATAACCCGGCTTTCTCATTCTATAACGTTTATCATCCGGATTTTAGTTCCTTAACTTTTGCTGTTACTGTGCAGGTCCGGGTGACAAGGCCCTAGATGAAGATGATATTGAAAAGCTGAAGACGCTGAAGGCCGTGATCCGGCAACTTACTGTCGGCACCAAGTGGATTTTGGAGGCTGTGAAGTGGCCGGGTAAGGGTTATTGCGGCCTGGACACTTTGCTTGACGTATGTTCTACCATCCCCGAGTGGATCGAGCACTGGAAGCGCTCATCGTGCCGAGTTGGGGTGACCCGTGGGCTTGCTCTGGCCAAGTCCTATTTTCCTAGGCTTGAGCCGGCAAAGCTCGTGGGCGGGTTTCCCGAGTTCAACAACGACGGCTCCAAGTTCACTGGTAAGAATTACAAGGCCATTCACACTGATGTGCGTCACTCGGCGAGCTTGATCGCCGACAGTCTGGACTTGAGCAAGATCACCCCACCTTACGACGCCGAAGACAAGCCAATTCAATCTGATCTACCCAAGCCCTTTGACATGCTGGAGCGGTGGAAAGCGGAAGCGGCGAAGAAGAAAGAGGAAGCTGTCAAGAAGAAAGCTGAGGCCTATACTGTGCCTTCCACCTCTACGCCGGCTGTCCCTCCTCCGGCTCGCGCCGGCACTGCTGCTGACCCGGACGCAGGAGCTGGGACGACCACCGACGAGCAAGTCAAAGACCCGTCCGCCAAGGACAATGTCGATGACTCGGCCGAGGATGCCGAGTAAGGTTTCACTGTTTATCGCCTCAAACACTCATTCGGCCAATGGGCACTTTGTAACGTGCCTGATACAATTATACTTTTAATAGTGCGCCTGTGCACTTTTCGATACAATTCCCTCGGTTTGTAATACCTTAAAACTTTAATAGCTTTTGTGGCCCTTCTGGCCTCTCGCATAGATATGTTATTTCCTAGTCTTGAACTTTTTGTTGATGGTTTTCCGATTTTCGCTACTTTTCCTTTTGTGAGACTCGGTTTCCGGGTCTCAGGGATTTTGACAAGTGGACTTTATTTCTTAAGTCCCCAAGTCCCCAAGACTCGGATTTTTGGGCTTTTAAGCTTAATAGCTGAATAATTTGTTGGTTTTCTTCAAATTCCCAAGTCCCCAAGGCCCGAATTTCCGTGTCTAGGGATTTGTAGTTATCAGAAAGGAAAATTGTTTTAGCTTAGGCTCAAACGTAGAGTTGCTCACGTGGATTTGAGGTTATGCTTAATATTTGTGAGTTTCCGGCTGTTAACCTTGTACTCTGCATAACCTGTGGTTTGGATGACCCTTTTGATCCTCTTTGTTGTAAGCCGGCTTTCGCGTGGGTATTCAATGATGCTATAACTTTGTAACGACAGGGTCAGGCAAGTCCCATTGGGCATCATGACTGATTGTGATTACACGTTAGCAAAGCATGCCACATTGCTGCGAGTCATATCAAGCTTAAACAAGAGAAATCAAGAAAATTTGGCTCTATTGTCCGGTTATAAGATTGTAACCGTACTTATTACAAGTAATCGGTCCTTATAACTTCAATGGCATCGTGGTCGGGTCTTTGAGTTTGCAACTGTGCTATTCAAGCAATCAGCCCCCAAGACCTATATATGAAATCTTATGAAACATATAAAACTGGTATATTTTAAAACAAATAAGTAATACTTACCTGATAAAATAGAAAACAAAAAGTAAAAACAGAAAAAATCAAAACTTAACCGAAATAAATAAGAAAGAAGCAATATCACGGTTTAACCATCTCTTTATTGATATGAGAAAAGTTAGGTCAGCAGGCCGCCTCATTAAAAACCCTCCAGTCCCCTTAGGTACCCTGGATAGGAAAAGAGTGCGTCTGAAACCTGCTGCATGTTACATCGTGTAATCCAACTTTGTAAACCTAGCCTATGCTAAGTGTAGTAGGGACGTAGTTGAGCCACGTTCCATGGTCTTTCCCTCTCTTGCATAGATGAAGTGGTGTGGGCTGTGTCATTGACGGTATCCGACTTTTCCCTTGCATCTACCAAGTAATATGATCCATTATGCAGGTTCCGGCTTATGATAAATGGTCCTTCCCATGGTGGAGATAACTTATGCTTTCCCTCCTTTGATTGTACCAAGCGCAATACCAGGTCCCCTTCCTGGAAGACCCGGGTTTTGACTCGCCGACTGTGATATCTCCTCAAATCCTACTGATATATGGCTGATCTCTCCAAGGCTTGCTCCCTGTGTTCTTCTAGCATATCCACGTCATCCTGCCGGGTCTTCTCGTTCTCCACCTCAACGTACGCCGACACTTGGGGCGAGTCGTGAATAATGTCACTCGGCAACACTGCCTCTGCACCATAAACCATGAAAAACAGGGTCATCTGAGTAGATCTGTTAGGTGTAGTGTTAATTCCCCAAACTACTGATGGTAGCTCTTCAACCCTTGCTCCAGCAGCTCTGAGGCACGGGAATCGCAGCCGTGGTTTTAACCCACGAAGTAACTCCTGGTTTGCCCTCTCCAGCTGTCTATTAGCTTGTGGATGGGCTACCGAGGCTATGTCAAGCCGGATACCATTGTTCCCGCAGAATTTCTCCATCTCACCTAAGGACATGTTGGTTCCATTGTCTGTTATTATGCTGTGAGGGTATCCAAACCTGTAGATGATCCTTTTCAGGAACTTGACTGCTGTAATTGCTTCGCAATTGGTAACTGGCATAACTTCAACCCACTTTGTAAACTTATCGATAGCTACCAAAAGATGAGTCTTTTTGCACGGTGACATGTGGAAGGGGCCCACCATATCCATGCCCCAAACAGCAAACGGCCATGTCAGTGGGATTGTTTGCAACTCCATAGCTGACACATGGATTTGGCGAGCGTACCTTTGACATCCATCGCACCTTGCCACCAAGCGCTCCGCGTCTGCTAAGGCTGTGAGCCAAAAGAAACTGTGTCGATATGCTTTGGCCACAAGGGATCTTGTGGAGGCATGATGCCCACAATCACCTTCATGGATCTCCTTCAAGATCTGTTGGCCTTCTTCTGATGCTACACATCGCAAAAAGACTCCTGCTGCACTCCTTTTATACAGCTCTCCATTGATAATAGAATAGCCCTTTACTCGTCTCAGAATTTTCCTTGCTAAAACTTCCTTTGGTGTAACACGCCTCGTGATAAGTAGGCCAAAAACGGCTCTGTCCACTCGGGAATAGCACGTACTGTGGCCACGAGCTCCAAATCCGGGTCTTGGTTAGCCACCTCTTCCTCAGACTCGGTTTTAACAGATGGCCACCATAACTCGTCCAGGAAAACATTAGGTGGAACCGGCTCTCTGCGCGAGCCGAGTCTTGCGAGTGCATCTGCTTCCTCGTTCAATTCGCCTGTCAATATGCTCCACCTCATACCCGGAAAAGCACCCGGCAACCCTGTCCACCTCTCTGCGATATGCTGCCATTGTTGCATCTTTTCTATCCCAAGTTCCTGAGACCTGCTGTACCACATGGTCCGAATCTCCGTAGCACCGTATTCGCCTAATGTTCATCTCCTTTGCTATTCTCAATCCATGTAGCAATGAGTCATATTCAGCCACATTGCTGGAGCAATCAAAGTGAATCTGCAACAGGTATCTCAATTTGTCTCCTTTGGGTGAGGTGAGTACCACCCCAGCTCCTGATCCCTCATACTGCTTAGAACCATCAAAGTGCATCACCCAAGACTCGGAACTTGGCATCGTTGTGGGCATGCTTGTGTGAGTCCAATCATTGATAAAATCGGCTAAAGCTTGAGATTTGATTGCAGACCTGGGCTCGTAGCTGATGTGATAATCTCCCATCTCGATGGCCCACTTGGCTATTCTACCTGTCGCATCTGAATTTCTGATAATATCTGCCATTGGTATAGAGCTAACCACTGTTATGGGGTGTTCCTGAAAATATGGTTTCAATTTCCGGCTGGCCATGAAGACCCCGAAAACTAGTTTTTGCCAATGTGGGTAACGTTGCTTTGCTTCCGATAGTACTTCACTCACATAGTAAACCGGCCTTTGGACCGGGTGATCTTTTCCATCCTCTTTGCGCTCGACAACAACCACGACACTAACCGCCCGGGGCCCGGCCACAACGTATAACAGCATGGGCTCTTTAGGACCCGGTGCCGCCAGGATTGGTGCCTCAGATAATTGCTTTTTCAGTGCTTCGAACGCCTCGTCCGCCTCTTGGTCCCAAACAAATTTGTCGGTTTTCCTCAAGAGCCGGTATAAAGGTATTGCCTTCTCTCCAAGCCTGGATATAAACCGACTTAACGCTGCTACACACCCTGTAAGCTTTTGAACATGCTTCAGGCCTTCCGGCTTTTTCAGATTCTAAATAGCTTTGATCTTATCCGGGTTTGCCTCAATTTCTCTCTCGGAAACAATGAAACCGAGTAACTTTCCTGCTAGCACTCCAAACACACACTTTGTGGGGTTGAGCTTCATCTGATACCTTCTCAAATTCCTGAACGTTTCCTTTAGATCCTCAATGAATGTTTCTGCCTTCCTGGTTTTAATCACCACGTCATCAACGTAAGCGTGGACGTTGCGTTCAATCTGATCCTCGAAACACTTTTGAATGCACCTTTGGTATGTTGCGCCAGCGTTCTTTAGCCCAAAAGTCATGGCTTTGTAACATAAAGTTCCAAAGGGGGTTATGAACGATGTTTTCTCCCAATCCTCCTTTTTGAGCTTGATCTGGTGATACCCGGAATAAGCATCCAGGAAACACAGTAGGTCACTTCCAGCCACTGCGTCTATAATCTGATCTATCCTTCGAAGGGCAAATGGATCCTTTGGGAAATGCTTGTTGAGACTCGTGTAATCTATGCACATCCTCCACTCGTTGTTTTTCTTCATCACCAGAACCGGATTTGCCAACCAATCCGGGTGAAAAACTTCCATGATAAAGCCGGCTCACACAAACCCGGCTTCTGTACTGGCGACAAACTCGGAGTTTCCTTCATATGGGCGCTTGTGCTGGTTGTTTCCGTTCTTTCCTCCGTTGTTACCCGGCGAAACTCCATTGCCGGGTCTTCCACTATTACCCGCGTTGGCTTTCGCTTTCTTATCATCAACACCCTCTTCTGTGGTATCTGTAGCAGCGTGCTTGTTGCATGCGTCCATCAACTCTCCCATTGTAACTTCTGAAGCGTGACGGCTAGACTTCATGCGTGTCAGTTTTTGCACTAAAGGTGTATATTTGCACGTTTTTGCCATAGCTTGTAACGCATCCTTTGGTTGGATATCAGTAGACGAGTGGAGAATTTCAATAACCCGGCGCACCCAACTGCGTGCCGACTCTCCTTTCTTCTGAACACATCGCTCTAAATCATCAATCGTAAACAACTTACTGCATGTTCCATGAAAGTGCTTGATATAGGCAGTTTTCAGCTCGCCCCATGAATTGACGGATTTCTCGGGTAGATTATTGAACCACAACTTGGCTGCTCCTTCTGACATCATCAGGTACATGAATTTGGCTTGAAGATTCTCAGATGCGTTGCGGATCGACATGGCCATCTCATAGCTGCTCAACCAGGTTTCTGGATCCATGGTCGTCTCATAATTAACCACCTTACCCGGCTCCTTGAACTTATCCGGGTAGGGCTCAGCCCGGATGGTATCCGACAAACATTTAGGCCCGGCAAGGTTTGTTGGTACTGGCATCATTCGGGAAACGTGTGACGCCGTGGCGGGTACGGCGTGGGGTGCAACCGCTACCGGTCCCCGTACCACAGACCCGGCCGCTGCTCGCCTGGCTCGGGAACTGTCCACAATAGCTTGCGCCGCTGATACCGCAGGCGTTGCCAGCCTGCGAGGAGGAGGCGGCATTTGCTGCTGCTCTGCCCTCCGCCGCGCCGAACTCGACTGGATATTGCCGGTATTTCCGTTCTGCCGGCTCACGTATGGTGTTCCGTGCATTCCACTCCTGTTATCCGGGTAATTGGCCTGCTGAACTATTGCTGTGCGCAGCAAATCTATTGCCCGCCGGGTCTCCGCTGCGTGGGGTGACTCTCCTACGGGGATGCGATCAAGTGCCAATGTTGCTGCCTACACGTTATCCATGGGGTTATTGAAGTGACCTGGTGGAGTATGAAATCGTGGCGGTGGTGGTGGTGGCGCTGCATTGCCAGTTACGATTCCTGTTTGCAACGTGGGTAACCCGGCTTGTACGTTTGTCGGCTGTCCTCCCAAGGTTGCAGGATGATGTCCGGTTTCCTGATTCACAGCTGGAATTGGTTGATCCTGAGGTGTAATGAACAGTGCGGCCGGGTGTATAGTTCCACCTGTGGCCGGTAACCTCGACTGGTATCTCTGATTGTGCATCCTGGTCGAGTGAACTTGGAGCCGGTTCTCCATCTCTTCTAGCTCGCGCTGTCGTGCGGCTATCCCTTGTTTTTCAGCTTCCACATCTCTTCTTTGCTAATCCAATGCGCGACGGGCCACATCCAGATCCGCGGCGCGTGCTGCCGCGTTTTCAGGGGTTATCACCGTTGCTAGTACTGTAGGATCCAAGATCAAGTTATTGTTGAACAGATCCGGATTTCGTGGATTTGAGGGTCCCGCTCCTGGCGTTCTGTTCGCCATAAACCCAAACATGTTCCTCCGCAGCTCACTCTCGGCAGTACGACTGGTAACTGAAGCCGATTCTCCGTCGACCCGGGCTACAACCGGGTTTCCATCAACCGAATTTTGTTGTTGGGCCAGCGCTCGCGCCGCTCCGACCGCGGCCGTAGTCACGTCCCCCTGATTGAGATTGGTTGCAGGGGCCGTGTAGACCGCGACCTGGCGCGTGATGCCTGGTGAAGATTCGTATTCTTCCTCATCACAACTATCCTCCTCGTACCGATCCTCCAGCAAGTGCAGGATAGACTCGGTGTCATCTTCTCTCGTGACCCGGTCATGCGGGGTCCATACCGGCTCCTCCGGCTGTTCCCTCTTCGTGGTGGGCTCTTCTGTCGGGTCTGCCGTTCCGACCGATTCTTCTCCGTCCGACTGAACGCAGGTCGCTTCTCCTGACATAGAATCATACTCAATATCATCAGGAATTGAACCGGACGTACGTACCATGCCGACGAAGACGTTGACCCGGCCGATTGTGACGACAGATCCGGCTTCTAGCAGATCCGACTCTGGTCCCCAACCAAAGTCATCTACCATCTTCTCTCCTTCGGTGTTGGTGTAGATCTCGCCGATGACGAGGTTCTTCATGCTTTCCCGAGCTTCTCCCGTGACGTAAACACCCTTGGACGTAGGCCCCACGGTGGGCGCCAACTGTCGTGGGATAATCACGGCAGACGTTACCAGGGGTAACTTATCTTGGGGTAATTCGACTCTTGTGTTTGGGAGAGGGTTTAGCTCAGGGGAAATCATGCTATCAATCGATATGGCAGCTCTAGCAATCAATTCGCCGAGTCTCCGATCTTGGGTTACAATATCAACTCTCGTATTACAAGGATACTCGAATATCTGGTGCAGCTCTGTTTCTCTAACACTAGGAGCTGGTTTATATCTTACCTGGCTCCCTGGCTTCCTACACAAGGTACCCTCGGAATCCTACCCGTCAACCACACATAACCCTAAGTTTCCTAACAGCAACCCCAAAGGCCGGGTTACTGGGCCTGCGTTCCTTCTTGGGCCTTCTAGAAACTCGTTTTCCTCGAGCCGGGTCTTGCACGGTTCCCCTCGGGCCGGATTCCACCTTGATGTTAGCCTACTGGGTTATCATCCCTCCATCAAGTTTAATGTGCATTTGTCCCACAAACATTATTAATTGATTCATTGTGTGTTATTACTTGCTCTCAAACTATCTGTTCTAGTCATCCACTTGAACTTTGAAGGTGTCCTAGCATTTATGTTTTTCCCAAATCTTCAGGACAAGTGAAATATCACTTTGCTATCTTTTATTTGTGTTACTTTCCATGTTGCAACATAGTTTCTAAGTTACATTGTCGTAATTATATCGATCATGCATATGATTAGAGTACTTTGACCTCAGATTGCAATGCTTTTACAATAATGTCGATCAAGTTTGTGTTGGCTGCATACCACCTCAAAAATTATTTTGTTATCACTTACCTACTCGAGGACGAGCAGGAGTTAAGCTTGGGGATGCTGATACGTCTCAAACGTATCTATAATTTTTGATGCTCCATGCTTGTTTTCTATCAATTGTCCTATTATTTACTATGGTTTTATATTATTTATTGGACTAACCTACTAATGGTTGCAAAGTGCACAAGTTCTTGTTTTACACTTTGATGTGTAGGAATTAACAAGAAAACACAAAAGGAGACTTGTTGGAGAAGGACTCTGACTTTCCTGAAATCTTTCCACCAACAGTTTTTAGAGATTGTTAGTTTAAACCCCGAAGACAACGTCAATTGAAGATTAAATTGCATAAAAAGTTGTTGTCCATTTCCATAGCTTTCGTTAATCTCAAGAACATCCCAATCCAAATTCGTATGCGACCTGTGGACCTGTTTTACTGGAGGACAAATATCTGATGACGGGATTACGGGAATCTGTGACGTGATTGAGTCCAACTCTTACCATATTTGATGGATTCGGCCAAGACACGACGTTGGGGCCTCATTAGGGCTGAGAAGGGTGCCTAGGAAGGTTCAATAGGTTCCCAAGAGCCCTTGGATCAAGGGGCCATCCATCGGAGGGTCGGGGAGCATTGTCCCATCACATATAAGGAGAGGAAAACCCTAATTCTTGGGCAGCCACCAAAAGCTAGGAATTTTGCCTCCCCATGGCCTCATCTCCATGGAGGGGGGCTCATCTACAGCACCAAGAAGCCATGGAGGAAGGGGGCTATGGGGCGGCGCTCCCCCATGATGGTCGGCCGGTGCAGGAGGAGCCCCCTGCGCCGCCGACGGCCGCTGGCGCCGCCCTGCCTCACACATGTTGCCCCTTCTCCATCTTCTCCACCGTGTTCACCGCCATATCCATCGCCAATTCCTCCTTGTATATAGTGGTTCATCCTCCCACACACCTCTGTACCACCCTATGTAAACATGGTGTTTGACGTTATAAATTATTTGCAGATGATCTTTTGCATCTATGTCATATTTGTCTAGATCCCTTTTGTCGTATGATTGATTGTTGATTCTCTATAGATGTTTTGAGCTATATATTGAATTTTTTACAGTCCTATGGTGCCATCATATGTTTATGCGCGTATGGATCACATCATAGGGTTTGTAGTATGTGGACAATGAAGGGTACGTTGCATAGAAAACAAAATTTCCTACGCGCGATAAACCCGAATGGCCAAGATCTAATCTATGAGATGAAAGGCAACAGGGAGATAGAGAGTCTTGAGATAACATACCCTTGAAGAATCAAAGTGGTACGAGATAAGATCTCGTGGTTGGCGTAGTCGTTCTCACGCCGATCCCGAGCGAGAAGAAGTGCACCGCAATCCGGCGGTGCCTCCATAATCGGTCACACGTTCAGCTCGATGAAGACTTACGTTCCCTCGATCCAGCGGGTTGCGGAAGTAGAGGATCCCCCGGAATTCCAGCAGCACGACGGCGTGGTGGTGGTGAAGAATCCCACGGCCAGGGCTTCGCCAAGCCGGAGACCATGGAATGGAGCAGAGGGTGGAAGGGAAAAGAAGTGGGCAAATGTGTGAAGAAGAGGGAGCCCTCACCCTCCTTTTATAGGGGAGGGGGAGGCACACCAAAGGGGGGGTGCGGCCAGCCATGGGTTCCCCCACCCCTTCCTATCTTCATGTGAGTGGAAGCCCCACTCACACCCACTCAAAATTCCTTAATTTCCCACTTAGAAAATCCAAAGGTTTTTCTTTAATAAATAAATAAAACATTTTTTATTTCTTTATTTATATTTGTTAATTCCATTAACAAACATTTGCATGCAGCACCTCGAACCATTTGTTAATTCTATTAACAACCATTCGACGAAAAACCCCTTGAACTATTTCAATTTTCCCCCGAAACAATTTTTCGGAGCTGCCCAAAATATTCTTCGGTATTCCGTATCATGTCTAACGCTTCATCGAACCTTAAGTGTGTCACCCTACGGTTCGCGAATATTACATACATGATCGAGACTCCTCTCCGATCAATAATCAACAGCGGGATCTGGAGATCCTTGATGACTCATATATATTCAATGATGACTCTCGTGATCGTGTGAACCTTTCAACGTCATACCGATTTCCCTTTGTCTCGCGATATATTACTTGTCGAGATCCGATCATCGGTATCCACTATACCTTGTTCGATCTCATTATCCGAAAAGTACTGTTTTCTTGTTCCCGTGATATAACATCCTTGTGATCATATCACTTGCTTGCAAGCGGTGTCGATGTGATATCACCGAGAGGGCCCTGAGTATATCTATTCGTCATATTGGATGGACAAATCCCATTCTTGATCCATGAGCTTCAACTAACACTTTCCGAATATCTAATGCCACATTTATAGTCACCCTGTTACGGTGTGACGTTTGATGTCATCAAAGTATTCTTTCGGTATTAGTGATTAACATGATTTCATGGTCTAGGGAACAATGTTACTCCGAATGTAAGACATAACAACAAAACTAAATGACTTGATCGTATTGTTATACCTAGTTAGGGTTTAAGTTCATCATGTCATTCTCCTAATGACATGACCCCGTTATTAACAACATCCAATGTCTATGATCAGGAAACCTTGATCATCTGTTAATCAACGAGCTAGTTAAAAGAGAGGCTTCACTAGGAACGTTGGTTTGTTTATTAATCACACATGTATTATTGTTTCCAGTTAATACAATTCTAGCATGAGAAATAAACATCTATCATAAACAAGGAATAACATTATAAACACTTTATTATTGCCTCTCGGGCATATTCCCTTCAGACAAAGCTAGAGGGAGGGCTGCTTGAGTAACAGAAACATGAGCCCCAATCTAGTGATTAAAGCATACGACACAAAGAGGACCTTTTTATCTTAATGCTATGGTTGGCTATTTTTACCTTAATGTATCATCTAGTAGTTACAGATGTTTGATAGAGTCCCAATCATAAGTACTTGCAATCATTGGACAGTGATATCTTGTTAGCTTTGCCTCTCCCACATAAAAGAGGAATATCAACCTTGTACTTGACTATTTGATCATCGAAAAATCCATCACACTTTCCACCATTTTTCCACAGTCATGTTACTGTTAGTTTATAGTCATTAGTATACTTTACTGCTTTAGCAACTAACTTTACTTTCATGTACTTATTATCGTGCAAAACTATCTTGTTTACCCGTATTGTTACTCTAGTTTTATTTCCTAGATATTGCAAAACGTTTAGTGTGCGTAGAGTTGTATTAGTGGTTGATAGAACTTGAGAGAATACTTATCCTACCTTTAGCTCCTTGTTGGGTTCGACACTCTTACTTATCGAAAAGGCTACACACGATCCCCTATACTTGTGGCATATCACATGTCACCTCAGATTTTTTTATCGTTTTAACTACTCGAGGACGAGTAGGAACTAAGCTTGGGGATGCTTGATATGTCTCAAACGTATCTACAATTTCTGATGTTCCATGTTTTTTTCATGCCATATGCTACATATTTTCTATACACTTTATGTCATTTTTATGGATTTCCTGGGACTAACCTATTGACAGGATGCCCATAGAGCCAGTTCCTGTTTTATGCTATTTTTGGTTTCGGAAAAGTTGTTCTGGAAATATTCTCGGAATTGGACGAAACAAAATCCCAAGGTCTTAGTCACGTACACGGAGTCCGGAGGGGATTCGAAGGGGGGCCCTGGAGGGCCCACACCATAGGGCGGTGCGCCCCCTTGGCCGCACCACCAGATGGTGTGCCCCCTAGCCACCCACCGACGTTGCCCTTTCGCCTATTTAAGCTCCTCCACGAGTTAACCCTAAATACCCGAGCTTTTCCACCAAAAGTTTTGTAGCTGCCGTCATCGTCAACCCTAGTTAGGGAGGGTTCTGAAGGTCTCCTAGGCACCCTGTCGGGAGGAGGAATCATCACCGGAGGGGTCTTCATCACCATGCCTACATCCGGAGTTATGCGTGAGTAGTTCATCCTTGGACTACGGGTCCATAGTAGTAGCTAGATGGTTGTCTTCTCCTCTTTATGCCTCATGTTTAGATCTTGTGAGCTTCCTAACATGATCAAGATCATCTTACTGTAATGCTACATGTTGTGTTTGCTGGGATCCGATGAATATTGAATGCTATGTCCAGTGATTATCAATCTATCATGTTCTTTCATGTTTATGTTATTTATGATCTTGCATGATCTCCATTACTAGTAGATGCTTTGGCCAAGTTGACGCTTTTAACTCCAAGAGCAGGTATTTATGCTCGATAGTGGGTTCATGCCTCCCTTTCACTCACGCTTGACTGACAGAAATGTAACAGTTGGGGCATGTGATGTTGCCATTAGGGAGAAAACAACAATGTTTACATTGTTTACATTACACACTTTACTTAAGGCAATAATATGTTGCTTGCAACTTAATACCTGAGGTTTGATTAGATGACGCTCCGAGGGTGGATTATTAGTCATAGATGCAGTTGGATAACGGTCTATGAATAATGTTGTAATGCCCGCATGAATCACATAGTAATCATCATGTCATGCATATGCACTACGGTGCATCCTTTATATCTGTCAATTTCCCAACTGTAATTTGTTTACCCAACATGTTATCTATCTGTTTTGGAGAGACACCACTAGTGAACTGTGGACCCTGGTCCATTTGTTTACACTGATAATACAACCACTGCAACCACTGTTTTCCTACTGCAATTATTGTTTTCCTCTCATTCACTGCCATCACTGTTCTCTTTCATTTACTTCAAACAAGTATTGTTTTCCACACTATACGTCGAATCTTTTGTTTTCAGCAAAACCGGTGAGATTGACAAAATCACTATTTCGTTGGGGGCAAAGTAACTTGATTGTGTTGTGTTGATTCCACGTTGCTTCTGAACCGATAGTGCGCCCTGCCAAAATCAGCTGCCAACAACCTTCAGAAGTGATTTCTTTCTCCTACTGGTCGATTCAACCTTGGTTTCTTTCTGAGGGAAACTTGCTACTGTGCTCTTCATACCTTCCTCTTGGGGTCTCCCAACGAACGTGTGTTACATGCCATCAAGAGCCTCCAACTTACTTGTGGAGATAGCCTCAACCTCGTGTAAGCTTTGGTCACCGCCTTTAAGACAACCTCATAGTGGAAACGAGCATCTTCCTCACCGGAGAAGCTCAAGGAGAATAGGGTGAGCAAAACCGTGCGTTGGAGTGCCTTGGCGGCTCCACACCCTCCAACGAAGACATACTTCTCTTGGGAAGGAACTTCGGTAATCACATTGGTGTCTCCTTGTGCTTCAGTTATTTCTATCTTCTAGCTTGTTACTTATGTATTTATCTTTGTGATAGCCATCGTGCTTGAAGTCATCTATCTTGCTATCACTTTGTTGTATTCCTTGCCTAGCATTATTTGTTGGTGCACATAGGTCAACCTAGATTGTACAGGTTTTGTGCTTGATAAATTAAACGCTAGTTTTGTTCCGCATTTATTCAATCCTAAACAGTAATTATTTTAAAGCGCCTATTCACCCCCTCTAGGCGGCATCCTTGTACTTTCAATTGGAATCATAGCAAGGTCTCTCCTTGTTAGGCTTAACCGCCTTGAGAGTAATGATGTCCTTTTGTGAATTAGTGCACAATCCCACTTTTAATTTAGATGGGACAAACTATGATGTTTGGAAATTTTGCATGCTCATATTTTTTTGGGTCATGGACCCACATATGGAGAAAATTGTAGAGATGGGTTTTTCTCCTCCAAAGAATCCTCAAAATCCAACTTTAGAGGAAGGAAAAAACTTATCTCTCGATGCTCTTGCTACTAATGCGTTTTCCTTCTTGTGAGCCTTGTAGTTATTAAGCCATTATTTCCTCTTTGGAATGCTCATGGATTATGGACAAAGCTTGAAGATAAATATGGTATGTACAATATTGAAGAGGATGATTGTTATCCCTCAACTTCCGGTCGTGATGAGTTTTGAACTTATTCTACTTCACCAACATGTGGTAAGCCACAAACTAATGAGATGGTGAGTAGTGATAAGCTTTGTAATACTGATAGTGAGCTTATTATTGATGATCTTTCATCTCTATATTATTTCCATGCCTCATCTTTGGACTTAAACACAACTAGCACCAAAAATGTTTTACATGATTGTGCTGATAGTCCTTGCATATCATGTGAACATTTCTTGTCTAAATGTCATGATGATATGCTTGCTTTATCTTGTGCCCATGATAAAAAATGATTTTTTTCCTTTAGTATTTGTGTGGCTAACAATGTAAACGAAACCCAACTCTCTATGGAACAAGATGTCGACTTGAGTGGTGCCTCAAGTAATGATTCATCATCATCTACTACCTTTTGCCTCATGGCCAAGGATTCAAAGGTATCTTCTACTTTGAACCCCAATATATCGCATAATTATAGAGATGAGTGGATAGCTTTGTGGTTAGCAAGCCTTGACGGTGAGACCAAGGAAAATGTGAATGCTTTCCTAGAAAAACTTGATGAGGCTAACTCTCTCATAGATAAAAAGGAGTAGATCCTCGTGATCTTGGAAAGTCAAAATGATGGTCACTCTAGCAAGGACAAAGAGCTTGAAAAGGCTTTTGATAAAGAGTGTTCCGTTAGATGTTCTCTTGAACAGAAAATATCTAGTCTAGAAGAAACCTTTGTTATTTGCGTCTCTAAGCTTAAAAGGGATAATTAATTATCTCTTGCTCTTGCTAATGACCTCCAAGCTAAAAATGATGATGCTTGTGCTACTAACTCTATTTCTTGTGAAGCATACATATTAAAGGAGAATGTTGAGCTACATACTCAACTTGAGTTGCTAACTAGTAATTATGGGAAATTGGAAGAAACTCATGAAAAGCTCTCAAGCTCACATGAGGATCTTTTAGTATGCCATGAGAGGCTAAAGTTATCTCATGTGGCTATTTCTTCTAACATAAGATCTTGTGAGCCTCATGTGGACAAAGGCACAACATCTACCCTAAATGTTATATCACCTTGTGCTAGTCCTAGTAATTCATCCACTCATAATGTTTCCACATCTTGTGATGAATTGCTTTCCATGCCTTGTTTCTATAATAATGATGCATCTACTTCCTCTAGATCTTGTGTTGATACTAACCATGTAGAGGGAATCAAAGAGCTCAAGGCCCAATTCACTTCCTTGAAGAAAGACTTGGAGAAGTGTTATAAAGGAAAGTCCACACTTGACAACGTGGTGAGTGTCCAAAAATTCCCCAATGATAAGAGAAGAATTGGATTCATTTCCCATCACAAGAACAAGTCCAAGGTCGACAAGAAGAAGGGCCATGAACAAGTCAAGAATTTGGCCAAGATTGTTTGCTTCAAGTGCAAGATTGAAGGGCATCATGTTAGATCATGCCCTTTAAAGAAGAAGCATCTTAGTGGGAAGTTATACGTCTCCAACATATCTATAATTTATGATGCTCCATGATCATATTTTTCCAATTGCTACGTGATTTCTCCCTTATTTATAGAATTTTTATACGTTTTCTGGGACTAACCTATTAACAAGATGCCAAGTGCCAGTTCCCTGTTTTCTACTGTTTTTGGTTCCAGAAAAGTTGTTCTGCAAACATTCTCGGAATTGGACTCCACAAAGCCCGAAGTTCCTATTTTCCCCGGAAGCATCCAAAACACCGAAGAGGAGTCGAAGACAGGCAACAGGGGGCACACCATAGGGTGGCGCTGCCCCTCCTTGGCCGCGCCAGCTATGGGTGTGGGCCCTCTAGCCTCCACCGCCTTTGTCCTTTCGTCTATTTAAGCCCCCCAGATGGAAAACTCTAAACACTTGATAAAAAATCCCCGAAAAGTTCCGCAGCCGCCGTCACCGTCAACACAAGATCAGGGTGGTCCTGAAGCTTTTTCCGGCACCCTGCCAAAGAGGAGATCATCACCGGAGGCTTCTACATCACCATGCCTGCCTTCGGAGTGATGCTGTAGCTAGATGGTTGTCTTCTCCTCATATGCCTCCATGTTTAGATCTCGTGAGCTGACTATCATGAAGCTTTCCCTTCGACATCCATCTATTATTCTAGCCTATGATATTGTCATGATCTAAGGACGGTCAAAAAACGTGAACACGTACGATAAGGAATAACTCAAAATATATGTTGACGACATGCCTCGTGTATATCAACGGGGCTATCCAATATCATTTCACACTAATAAATTACTCTCATGACTATCTGCGTCCTCATAATACTTTACTTATGCCCGTGGTCACGAAAACAGATGCATCCAATAATGCATGAGCTAGTCGAGAGGCATGACTAGGAATCCGGTTTGGTGTTTGGTCCACACATGTAACTAGGTCTTTTTTTCATTTGGATCTCACATTGTATCATATAATACAAACATAACGATTAACATGAAAATATAATAATAATAAATTCAATTATTGCCTCTAGGCAATATCCCCAACGGTCTCTTACATACACTAGATTCAGTAGTCTAGTAGAAATGTATCATCTGTGGTAACCCAGCACACCACTGCATGTATAGTGCACAAGTCGATGACATAATACTCATAGAAGGACTTAGCTGTGAATATTACATCTCTTAGAGTGGTACAACAGCAACATAGCAGGTCCACGAAAAGCTATATGATACAAACATGTTCATTACAAACTCTCGAGAATCTCCTTATGATGAATCAAAGAATATCTCATGCAAATGAAACATCAGAAGAATCAAATCGAAGCTCCAAGCTAGAGAAGAACTCAAGCTCAAAACCTAATCCACAACGGCTGATGTCAGCCCTAATCTATGGCTTGTGAGAATCTAATTCGATGAATGGTATCCTCCTTCAACTTGGTATCTTGTCCTCCACCAGCATTGTTGATGATGTCGCTTCATCGGTTAAGTAGTTTAAGACTCCTCCTAGCTTCATGAGATAGATATGGATTCCCGGTGAAGACTTCCATTTAGGCTTCAACTCTAAGCAGGGGTTAAACAGGAACGAATGAGTAACGAGCGTTACTCAACAATTTCATGATATGCAATGTGTAGTATGATGCACTATCTACAGCTTTAGACTTGAAAGAGTCATAAGCTAATGCAAGATTTTTGTAAATCTTTCTTCAAGAGGTTTCTTTTAGTATTGAAAACTATGCCCGACAAATCTTCACTTGAGCTAGAACTTCATGGAGTTTCCTTTCCATTGGCGTTCGTAGCTACTTCCCGGAACAGGGGGTAACATGTCACATCCTTTTACACTCTGTAGACATGCGTTACTTTACCCATAGGCGATCAAGACCATGTTGCACAACCAGGTGTACATTCCTGTCCACTCCCACTCAGGTGTGGGGCCCGGTTGTTGATCCAAACGAAACCATGCTTCTCCGCACAACACATGCGCACCCATTTCTGCCACGCAGGTTTAACCCCCTGATTCTACCCCTCATGATAGACATCTAGGCGCCCCGGACAGATCATCATAGACCCCAGAGTCCGTGGGAATTAAGGGATCCCACCCATGTGCATGTAGTCTCGCAAGACCTACAGTGTACGGCTCTGGCAGCCCGTTGACATGTGAATGAGAAAAGATCACAGCTGGCTTACTTGCCCCATACAAGACCCATTGTTAACACGTTATTTACAGCGCAAGAATTCTGACGACATTTGTTGTTAAATCCTAGGTAATACTTTCCCATGCAGATGGAACCTTCCTTTGACCTATTCATTTTATCATGGTCCCATCCGCCCACCAAACAGAATACTACCACTCGGGTAGTCATTCAATTAGTCATATTATTATAAAAATAGGATCATGCATTATTTTGAGAATAGGTAGTAATACGATAGGGTTTTGCAAATAGTTCTTTAGGAAATACGACAAAGGGTATGAGCGAGTGATGAACTTGCCTGAGGTAGAAATAATAACAATAATTCATGTCCATCGGGGTTCAGGAGTTGCGTGGAAATTCCGAGATCTAAAAAATAGCAAAGTAGTCCCGGTAAGGACTACAGAAAACACGGGCACGATGATACATGCATAGTAATGAGATGCATCGCAAAATACCCTGGAAAACATATTAGCTTACAAGTGTAAGCTACGATCGATATGATACTAAGATCATATTTGTTTTAGGTGACTTAGAGTTGTTTCATTGCTTGTGGTGATGATGTTGTTACTTTTTTTAGACTTACATGTGTTCCACTTTTAATTATCAAATCAATTGTTATCATGTTTAAGTAGAAGTATTTATTACTTGGTTAGGCAATAAGACAATACCACATGGAAAACAACTATTGAAAAGATAACAAACACCTTTTATTTTATGTTAAAAAATGCAGAGCTAACGATAGAGAGTTTAATTGAAAATGAGTAACTAATATAACCAACTCTATCGTCACATAATTTTCTAATGACTTGTGATGATAGGTTTAGTAGGTGTGAAAAAATTAGGGATTCATAAGTTGAACAAAATATTTTGTTTCTAACATATTTGAATTGAAAATGATTTTCTCTTTTATTTGGTTATCATTTCAAGCTTTCTAAAAGAGATTTGAATAAGTTTTTAATTTTCAAATTTTTAAATGAATTAAATGACTAGGCAAAATATTACACACATGAAAAATTGTTAAAATGACTTTGAAAATATCATAGACAAGTTGCATTTGTCTTTCTAAGCATTTTGGTATATAACTTTTATTTTTCTGATTTTTTGAATTATTTATTATTTTTCTCAATTGTAAATGAATTAATTTAAATTCAAATAATGTTTAAATTCTAATTTGAACAAATATTTTTGAAAACTTGATAAACATTTAGATTTTATTTTTCTAAACATTTACATATTTTATTTATAATTTTCTGATAACCAATTAAAATATATAGATTTAATAAGGTAATTTTTTTCTCGCATTTTTAAAATGACAAGTGGGACCCACCTATCAGTTTAATTTTTAAAGAAAATTAAAAGAAAAAGAAAAAGAAAAGCTCTCTCGGCGGCATGCTGACGTCAAGATGATGTCAGCATGGAGGGAATCCTCGCTACTGCCCTCCAATCCAGCGATCTACCGTGAATTTCTCCGATTTTATAGCTTCTATAGATAGAGGGGCGCGTGGGGATCTTAGGGTAGCGCGCAGCCACAATATGGTCGCTGGGATGCTGTCGACGATGAGATTTTGCGGCGGTGGAGCTCGGGTAAGGACGCTACGGCGGTACAGAGCAAATGGGAGAGGGTAAAGAGGTTCTGGAGGACCATGAGCTCACCACAAGGATGGTGCATTTGTTGGGGGGCGGGGAGTTGACGGAATGGGGTTGATGATTTAATTTAGAATCTCCACGGCGTTCCAGCAAACGTGAGTCGACACGGAGAGAGAGACGAGGACGACAGAGCTATTGATGGTCTCGGTTTGTTCCGTCGTGGCCGGAGATGACGAGATGAGCGGTGGACGATGGGTTAGGGTTAGCTTTTGGCCTCTGTTCAGTGCAGAGAGAGACAGAGAGGGTGTGCGAGTGAGAATAGATAAGAAGGAGGGATCGATGGGGATGTCTCCTCGCCTTTATCCTCGCAGAACGGCGACAAGTAGGAGGTGGCAGTGGCGTGGCCACGACGGCGATCTCCTTTGCCTTGTAGCAGAGGAGGAAGAAGAAGAAGGAAAAGAAGTGGCTATTTTTGATACCCCTCACACGTTCTAGAATTTACAGAGAGGTCCTTTTGTTTTAAAATATGAGAGTACAATAATGTTTTGAGGACCTTTTTGTCAACAGAAAATTTATTAAAAATTGTATTTGAATTCCTTATCAAAATTGCAACCTCACCGCATTTTTATTTCGTGAAATTGAAGAAGATTTGAATTTTAACTTAGGGTGTTCAATTAGGTGTCTTTTTGTTATTTTCTCTCAATTTAAAGTTTCGAATAGATTTGGAATTCTATTAGGCATGGTGTAACATCCCAATTTTGTGAAAATAGGGGTGTTGTGTTTTGTTGGCATCTCATACATGCATGAAACAAAAATTGAATCATGGTTGAAATTTGGAAATTGAGAAAAATCCATAAAAGGCACTTAAAATGGTTTTCGAAATCCTGAACTGAAAAATATTTCAATTTCACCACAGCAACACATGGTGAGGTTGGAAATTTGACAAGGTTTCCAAATATCATTTTTGCAAATTTTTCTATTTGCAAAAAGGTCCTGAAAACATTGTTTACCTCTCAGTTTTTAATACAGAAGGGCCTCTTTGTAATTTTATTTTTTCCTTTAGGGGGTTTTCTAGAAAACCCCTCCCCGTCGTCTTCCTCCTCGTGCGAGAAGGCAGGAAGAATGCTAACGACGGCCGCACCACATCCTGCTCCCCTTCGCGCGGATAAGGAGGACAAGGAGACTTCCTCGGCTCTCCTTCTCCTCACTCGCCTCTCCCCCTCGCTCTCTGTATCTCTTGCAGAAGGAAACCCCAAACCCTAACCCTAAACCCCACGTCCGCCGCTCGCCGTCGTCGCTCCGGCCGCTCCCCTGCCCCGTTGAGCCTCCCGCCGACTCCGCCGCGACTTCCTCTCGATCCTAGAGCTCGCGCTCAAGCCGAGAAGCTCTGGAAGTTCCTAATTCCGCCGCCGCTCACCGCCACGACCGCCGTCGAATTCCGGACGCTAGCGATGATTCCGGCCCCGCCTCGCCACCTCGACCTGCCCATCCCCTTCAGGGTAGGCTCCCAACCCGCAGGTGGTCTCCGCCTGCTCCCTCCCTCTATGTAGCCCCCAATCCCCGTACACCGCCGTCCGCCGCCACGCCCTTGCTCGCCGGCGAGCCGCCGGTGACCTTTTGGTCGTTCCGCCGCCACCCCTCGACTCCCCATGATCTCCTCTCCCGCGTGGTATAGTTCGATTCCAAAACCACTAGCTGAATCGCGGGATTGAGCAAGGGCAGAGCCTATGCTGGACATTGATGACGTCATCCTGACGTCAGCCTGACATCATAAACCTGTTTTCTTTTTTATCAGAAATGTTTAATAATTCAAGAAAAATGATTAATTTTGTAAATTTAATAACTATTGTTTCATAATTTAGAAAAATAAAAGTAAGGTACCAAAATGTTCAGAAAAATAAATTCTACATGTTTATGTAATTTTCACACATGTTTGACAAAGTTAATTTTTGACCCTTATTTAAATATTATTTAAAAATAAAGAAAATAAGATTTTATTGAATAAAATCAGATGAGTGCAAGTTTTATACCAAAATGCTCAAAATGACAAATGCAACCTAGTTATTATGTTTTTAAACCCATTTGAGTAATTAAAACTTGACACACTTTCAGAACTTCCCGAAGTGACCTCTTAGGTCCATTTCGGGGCTAATTCCAACATAATTGCATAACTGCCATATGAACCCTGGCAACCCAACGAACATGTTTAGGGATTAATTTTAGTGCATTAACTTGCTCATGCATACATTTCGCACATTGCATCGATGCCATGTGTTGATTGCTTCCTTCTCGGTATTTGCTTCTTATCGATAGAATGTGACTTCAAAGGCAAGACCAGCAATTCCGATGGTGAATACTTGATCTTAACCAACAAGTCAAGCACTTATTCCTGAAGCCTTTATACGGTTTTCTTGAAGCAAGGCAAGCATAACCTCTTATCTTCCCATATATGATTTCGAAAGACTTTTTGATTCTCGTACATGGCATTCGGTTCCAATGTATCTTGTGTCAATAGTTAGAGTTCCCCTATATATTGCATAGCCTAAATATCCTTATCCACTACTCCTAGCAGCTATAGGTTTGCTTGTGTGCATCGCTAAAGCCTGATATGTCGTGCTTAGTCACACATGCTTATTAGCTTTGCTCCATCCGGTTGATGAATCAGAGTTGCGAATGAATCTAGTATGACAAGATGTTGTAGAAAGTTAAGAAAACTTGTTTAAGATGACTTAAAGGTGTGGATGATAATACCATAGAGGTTTGTGGTGTTTGTATCGTTCATTCCCTAGGAGCGAATTCTCGTCTTCGAACCAAGACTGAACGTGCATCCACATGGGGCTTAGATTCCCCTCGGTCTCAACTTGTGTAGTTTGTTCCATGAGTCGCCTAGTTCGGGCATTCCATTTGGATTTGCGGGGATGTTAAAAGCGTTTAAAAAACTAGGACGTGGCGGTGTGTCAGCATGTGGCGAGGCAGTAGTTGACCATCGCTCACAATGATAAAGACCCGACAGGAGATGGCCACTCCCTATTGGTGGACCATCTCTACTCGGAGTGACTCGTGGAATAGGCGAAGCAAGGGAACGGTTGTGGTCAACCTCCATCCGCCGGCACTTCCCAGACTAGTGCTGATGATCTGGCATTAAGAGTTGGTTGATACGTGTGGTTAAAGTTGTACACCCTTGTAGGGTTAAATCTTTTCGAAAAGTCGTGTCCGCGGTTAAGGACGACTTGGTGAAGGATTATGTGATCATAGATAACTTGAACGGAATGACCAAAACTTGTTGATAACGAATGAAGGATGCCTCCTCAGAGATGCCGAGAGGGGTTACCTTGTATCATGAGGTATCGGAACAACTTGAGGCGGTGATCTTTGAAGCACGAGGTGCTGAAATGATTTGGTGGATTAAGATATGATGATATCAGTAGTTGAGTATCTTCCTCATCTATTTTCAAAATACTCCATGAGACGTGTTATTCCTTCCTAGACTTGGAAAAGAAAGATGGCTTTACGCAAAATAACCTTCATAACTCTTTCTAAAAGAAGCAGATATAATAGGTTAATTACGTCTTGTTGAGTACCTCCAATACTCATGTTTGCTTCAACTTTGTTCAGGTAGAGTTCCTCACTTCGGTGGTGTTTCAACATGGACATCAACTACTAGTTTGGGGTTCCCAGGTAGCAGCCTATAATCTATTGGATGGGACGTCGCCTTATGTTGCGGCCTCTTAGGCCTTTATGGTTCTTGTTGACTAGCAACATAATTTTACTTCCGTTGTCTGATGTAATGTTGGGTCATGTGACCTATGTTTGAAAAGCTACACTCTAGTACTTCTTGCTTTATACAACTTCATTTCTAGAGTTACTGCTTTGATCGGTTGTTGGTTTCGAGCTCATTGTTATACAGTTTTGGCTATGCCTGCGTAGTTGTCGCAGTCGAGGGGTTGTGGGGCCGATGATCCATTTCTGAGCACGCCTGCCGATGTTTACTCGACATGGGCTTGGTAACCCCAGTAACCCTCGATTGTTGTTGCACTTCCTGGACACATAGCATCTCTATATAGATTTGATCTTGTTCCTTCGGTTTCATACGACTCGTGGACTCTTTGGTATGCATAGTTGGTTATGACTAGCATGGACACAAGGAGTAGTAGTACCGATGTTATCCGGCCTGCATGCCGATGAATCTGGTCTACCCATCGTTGTTTGTTGCGGCCAGGGCTACTAACCCGAAGCCCTTGTGGGTCCATGACTAGTAGCGCATAACAGTATGTATACCTCTAGGTCCAGGGTGTGCCAAGTCATGGTATCAGAGCAGGACCGCCTGTAGGAAAACCTTACTTCTTGGTCGATGTTGAATCTAGAGTTTGTGAAAACTATTTTGAACCTGAAAATGAGTTGAGAAAATCTTCTTAGGATTCTTTTTACTCCTTATCTGGCATCGCTCTAACTCTGGGTCACCTTACCTATTTTGATTTGAAAAGGATTTGCTATCTCTTCTAGTCATTCAAAACCTAGGTGCCTTCTTTGGCAAGGACGTCGTTTACCCAAGTTCACCTAGTGTTGTGTTTCTAGAGTCGTGTGTGTGTTCCTTACTCGGTTGTTTCTTGTTCAATATGGGAGATTTCCTTCTAGCACAATCTCAGAGTTGTCTAGAATCCAGATGCTCATGTTCTAAAGCTTCAAATCCACAATCTCGAGATTTCCTTTCATCTCGAAGATGTCCTCTATCATTTTCTGACATATTTTCGGAGCTATGTGTGGCTTTCAAAAGACACTTCGGGATTACTAACTCTTAGTGACCTTTATGGCACTCAGATAGTAGTTACTCCTTTCTCTGTGTTTTTAACCCTTGGGCTTGAACCAAAGGTCCCGGAAAGTGCTGAATTACGGTGGGGTGTATCATGTGGTTTTATAACCATGTGATGCTCACACTATCAGTACAGGATGTTGACCTTTAACTCAAAATCCATTTCGTTGAACCCTGAGGAACATATTCTACCTCAGGATGGCTAGGTAATTCCAACTCCAATAGCCATAGGTTTTCTTTGGAATTAAAAGGATCACGACAAGAGTGTTCCTTATGATTCTCACATCCTTGTTCATAACTCTTCTATACATCTCTTTCTAGCATGGGTTCTACAAATGGGTATTACCATCTGCTTTCAACGTGATCTCTGGATTCTCCGGAACACGTTCCTACTCTTTAGTTGTTTTTCGAACTCCCTGTGTTGATTGGAAACCAAGTTGTATATGTGAGTTGGAGATCCAATGCACTTGCTATTATATTCCGTGAGAACATTCCACTTTGAATTATCAGGAGAAACAAACCCCAGTACCTTGTTCATCTTTAGGACCAGGTCAAAGTTTTGTAATTCGCAGGTTAAAGAAGTTTCATTAGCTTTTGTTCTGTTCCACCTTTGAGTATCACCCTCTTCTATATCAACAGGCCATGTTAAGTTTCATGGCCTTATTGATGAAGTGATGCTTTTACACATCTTCACTCCCCCTCCTCCAAGCTTGAATGCTTGAGAATGTTGGGTGTGCATTGATGTGTGTATAAGATATTCTTACTAATTCCTATTGGTTTCAAAAATCTAAGAAACATACGTATCCTTCTTAGCACTATTGGTCAGCCAGTCTCTATTTAAAGTTGACCATGTTACCAAATCCGTTCGTTTTGATGCACATTTCCGATCAAAGGGTTAGGTTTGTACCAAAGCTCTCAAGACCATATCGTTTTGTCTTAAAAATCAAGCCTCCTTTCGAACTCTGAGACATACCGATGGGTTGTGATATTCTGGTTGTCTTTCCAGAAGTATCAACAGGTTGCCACCTGACCGTGATGTCTAAACAAGGGGTAATTTGAACTACTCCTTTCTTCGATAAACTACGCTAGATACCCTGGACTAATTGGTTGAGCTTAAACAATAGCTTGGAGAGTTTAAAGACATGAGCTCTTCCTACCTGTTCCTCTGCAATGGGATATCCAGTTCTGTTTATATTGAAGAACGATAGTATTTCCTTCATGGACAATCTATATTACCAACCCTTGATTTGATTTGGGCTATCGTCAAACCAAGATCAGATCCAAGGACTATCTTGATGGTGTTTTCACTCATTGTGTTTTGCCTGAGTATACCTTCATGTCCTTTGGTCTGAACAATGTTTCGCCTTGTTAATGTATCATATGAGTCCCTATTCTTGGAGTATCTTGATAAGTGTGTTGTCGAGCCCAACGATGACATTTCTATTTCTTTCAAGTTGAAAGAGGTTCATGTTGAACAATTGGCACTAATGTTGGGAACTTTTGAGAACCATCTTTGTGTCATTACGAAGTTGTGTTCTGGATGTTCGAAGTAACTTACTCCGATTCATGTGCTTATGCTGAAAGTTGTCGCCATAAATCCGAGTATAGTTTTATTGTTCCTCCGGGAATAATCCCAAGTCGGTCATGCATGTGTGGACTATTCTTGAGATGGTAGGTTGTTACCTCCATTTATTTGAAGAAATTTTGTATGCACCCAAGCCACTGACTGATTGTCCGAGAAAGAGAAGAAGTCCAAGAAATGTATTTACCTTCTTAATTGTCTTCCCAACAAGGACTCCGTTGTGTTTTGTTGCAGGTAATCCATGTAGGTGCAGCTTTCCTAGACAAGTTACTAATACATGAGTTCCACAATCTCACTCATCCTTTTGAGCTTGGCATCATAGTCCATATCTTGAGAATCCAGTAAATGTATCTCGTTGGTAACCTGTGCAACCTCTTCGATCAAACATACTGAGTCTGAGTTATCAACCCACTAACCGGAGCTGAATCTCAAGCAACCACGATGGTTGGTGTTTCCTCAAGGGTATTGACTTAGGTCCTTTTGAAAATCCGGCAAGTTTGATGTTTTTTTTTGAGGTAAACATACGCTTTATTGATCACATAACCATAATGTCATTACAAATTGTCTCACGGATACACTCCGGAGCAACCCCAGGCCACACTGAACAAATAGAAGTAATACTAGATTGAGCTAAGAAATGAGAAGCAAAGTTCAATTTCCGACTAACATGTTGAAAGCTACATGAAGTGAAAGAAATCGCAGCTCCCTTGATGTCCTGAATCACTGGACCAAGCAGGGAACGATCCAGTTGTTGCGACATCACCCGATTGATCACAGAGAGGCAATTAGAACTGAAGATCACACGTTGAAAACCTTCATCTTTGGAAAAGAGAACAACATGACGCAGAGCCAGTGCTTCTGCCACTTCAGGTGTCGCTGCAATATTCTGAACATCACAGCTCGCGGCCAGGCAGTGGCCTGCATGGTTGCGGATCACCACTCCCACCCCCACACGTTGAGACGAGGAGAAGACCGGAGCGTCCACATTTACCATGACTGTACCATTTGGCGGTGGAGACCAACGTTGGATCGAAGGAGCAGCCTCACGCATGGGCTCAGTGGTTGGTTTGAACAGGTGATCAACAATCATCTGGGTATATGCCAGGATCTTTTGGGCAACAGACAGTGGGTGCATGAGAGCTTCCCCCTCCCTGACCTTGTTGCGGGCGTCCCAGATGTGCCACAGCGTCACTTCCAGAACCGTAGCCTCCAGCTCGGAGCAGCGTTCCAGAAACTCGAGTGTCCACAATCTTGTGGAGGTAAAGGCCTTGCGCTGGAGTTTCATTGGGTAGTCGGCACTGATCTTGTCCCAGACTTCGCGGGCAAACTGGCAGAGCAACAGGGTGTGTTCCACCCGTTCGTGACGTCCACAGAACACGCAGTACGGCGACGCCGATATCTGTCGGTGTTGGAGTTGCTGCCCGGACGTGAGACAGTCATGAGCAAAGTGCCAGGTTGTCACCTTCATCTTGCCAGGGGCTTTAATCGCCCACAATTTCTTCCACAGCCTCGATTCCCTTTGCGTTCCAGAGGAGGTTCCACGATGTGCCATGCTGCATTCTCTGGAGAAAGTAGCCGAGAGGGCTAAACGATACCCGAGCGCACAGTGTAGTAGCCGAACCTCGTGTGTGGCCATGATGCATAGTCTGACCCTCCATGTCGACAGATTGGTATGTTGAGTATTTGTGAGGCCGTGTCCTCGAGAAACAAGCCACGAACTAAGTCTGCATCCCATGCATGTTGATCATATATCAAGGAGTCAACAGTTTGGTCACAGGGGATAGGGACAAGTGGCTTCACCATCCTTGGTTGAACATTTGGGATCCAATTATCAATCAATATACGTGTAGAGGAACCATCTCCGATTCCCCATCTGATTCCTTTTTTCAGTAACTCACGTCCATGGAGGATGCTCTTCCAGGTGAAAGAAGAAGTACGAGGTTTTTGAGCCTCCCAGAACTCACACCTTGGGTAATACCTTCCCTTCAAGACACGAGCACAGAGAGATGTAGGATCAGTGAGAAGTCGCCATCCCTATCGAGCCAACATAGCCTGATTGAAAAGCGCCATGTCTCTAAAACCCAGCCCTCCAAAATTCTTCGGGGTGGATAGCCATTGCGAAGACTTCCAATGCATCTTTTTCTTCCCCTCCTCAATTCCCCACTAGTAGATGGTAATTGTTTTGTGCATCTCCTCACAAGTAGCCACTGGGATTTGGAAGCAACTCATAATGTATGTTGGTATGGCTTGGATAACAGCCTTGAGAAAAATCTCCTTGCCAGCTCTAGACACCGTCCTATCCGAGCACCCATTCAAGCGTTTCCACATACAATCATACAGGTATCTGAATGTGGCAATAGGGGATCTGCCAATTTTGGTGGGCATACCAAGGTAGGTGTCACACAGTGCCTCTGAATGTACGTCTAGCTGACTCATTACCTCCTGTTTGACAGGCCCCGAGCAATGGGCTCCAAAGAAAATTGAGGATTTTTCTCTATTGATTTTTTGACCAGACCCTTCACAGTAAGTTTGCAGAGTGTCATGTAATGCCACAACACTTCTTCTATCTCCACGAGAAAATAAAATACTATCATCCGCAAAAAGAAGATGTGAGATCAGGGGTCCAAGTCTGCCATTTCGAATACCTTGTAGTTCGCCTTGGTCCTCCCGTTTTGCAGAAGACAAGATAGTCCTTTCGTACAGAGAAGAAAGAGGTAGGGGCTTATAGGGTCCCCTTGCCGTATACCCCTAGTAGGAATTACCGGCTGAGTCAATTCCCCGTTCACTCGGACTGCATATCGAACAGATGTGACGCACCTCATCACCGTGCGAGTCCAGGCTGAGCTGAAGCCCAGTTTGAGAAGGCAGCGCTCAAGGTAGTTCCATTCGACTCGGTCATAGGCTTTCATCATGTCCACTTTGAGGGCGAAGAAGGGCCTCTTCGATTTTTGGTGTATGATGGTGTGGAGGCTCTCGAAAGCAATTAATGCATTGTCCGTGATCAGCCGTCCCGATACGAATGCACTTTGGTTCTCCGACACAATCGAGGGCAAGATGGTCTTCAATCTGCTTGCCAATAATTTGGAGGCAACTTTGTAGAGGACATTACACAAACTGATGGGCCTAAAGTTTTTCAATTGGACAGGGTTTGCCACCTTCGGAATGAGAACAACAATGGAGTCACATAACCTCTCTGGAATGGTACCACCCTCCAAGGAACTCCTCACCGCTGTGCAAATATTCCCCTTAAAGAAATCCCAATGGGTCTGATAGAATAAAGCCGAGAAACCATCTGGTCCAGGAGCCTTTGTAGGCCCCATTTGGAAAAGGGATGTTTTGATCTCCTCATCAGTGTACTCATTAGCAAGGTCTGCATTCATCTCATCAATCACCTTATGAGGAATAGCTTCAAGAACGACATCAATGGCAATGGTGGGCTCCGAGGAAAAGAGGTGTTCATAGAAAGTATGTACCATGTCTTTAATTCCCTCAATATCCTCGCACCTAGAACCGTTCTCCCTCACCATAGCTTTGATTTTATTTGTGCGTCTGCGAGCTGAGGCACGAGCGTGGAAGAACGCTGTATTGCGGTCACCCTCTCGAAGCCATTCAATGCGAGACCGTTGGCGTGCCATGATTTCTTCCCGTTCAAACAACTCGCATAGCTCTTTCTCAACCAAGCAAACCTCAGCTTCCGTACCATATCTTGTGCCGAGACGTAGGGATTTAAGTGATCTTTCCAACTTGGTGATATTCTGTCGAATTTCACCAAAGGTATGCCGCCCAGCTTTTTAGTGACTCGGCCACCCTATGTAGAGTCGACCAAGTTGATTGCAACGAGTCCTCTCCGGCTGTACCAGCGGTCCAAGCCTATTCCATCTTTTATTTATAATCCGGTGCTCTAAGCCATGCTGCCTCAAAATGAAAACCGTGTTGTACAGGAGCTCGGTTGCCCATTCTCTGAGAGTTTGCCAAAGTGATGGAAATGGCAAAGTGATCTGAGGCTGTGGTAATGACATTCTCCACATGACAATCCTCAAATCTCTGTCGGAATGCCTCATTTGCCACAACACGGTCAAGACGGAATTTGACGTGAACATCTCCCCTCTGTCTATTATTCCATGTGAACATAGGTCCCGAAAAACCCAAATCAGTGAGCCCACAATCATCAAGGCAGTCACGAAACAAAGCCATTTGAGAGTCCGAATGAACTCTGATGCCACAGTGTTCGTATTGGCTTCGTTAAAGTCACCACAGCACAACCACGGGCCATTCCACTCCCTCCGGAGTCTGAGAAAACAGGTCCCAAAACTCGTGGCACAACTCACGCCGAGATTCACTGTAGAAAAATGTTGCTCTCCACGGTTCAGCCCCATCCGATGAGATAGTGACATCAATACAGTGTGCATTGTAGCCCTTCAGAGTAACCGAGAATTCTGGTAGCCAAAAGTGAACAAGGCCTCCACTAAGACACACACTGCTGACTGCAAAACTCCCAGTAAAACCCAATGACCACATAAAATTATGAGCTCTCGTATCCTTCATCTTCGTCTCAGATAAGAAGAGGAAGGAGGGTCGAAATTTCCGCACAAGCCAGCGGATTTCACCCACCACCGAGTCCGACCCCAGACCTCGGCAGTTTAGGCCGAGGATACTCATTGCGTCTGGCGGGGCTGCGCCACAGCCTCCGCCTGATCCGCCGATCGAGTGGTATCAGTCACCTCAATAGTCTTCTTATGTTTCTTGTTTTGATCATTCACAGCCACCCCCTCTCCCTCCTTGGCAGTAGGCTCTAGAGGAGCAGCATTTGAGCTAGGACCCGGGAGAGCCAGGAGGTGCGCTTCAGCTCGTGGAACTTGTTTTTGTGTTGGCATCTCCCTGGCCCGGTATTCCTTTCTTTTCTGTCCACTGATGCGTGGAGTTTCCTTCCTTGTCATCGTTCCCTTGTTGGCAGCAAGGGCATTGCCTTTCGACTTCCTGCTCTTCTGTCTAGTCACTTTCGATGGGGAAGTGACCTCAGCATGAGGAATATTGTCACGTCCGTGACTTCCTTGCGCTGCATGCGCCTGTGCTTGTTGACCAGAGCGGCCATTACCCGACCAGGACCCCTGTCCACTAGAGAAGGAATTCTGGCTGGAAGTTGTTCCTGCAAACTTCTTCCTCCTGTCATCAGGAACACACATCTTTGTACCATGATAGGGTAGCAGACCCGCGTCATCTCTCTCTGCAGGATTAGCGCATCCCACTTACAAATGTCCAATCAATCCGCAGGAGAAGCAAAACATAGGCAGGTTCTCATACATCACCTTGTATACCTCGGTAGCTTGACTACTCTGTGAGAAAACGGATAGGCAGCGGAGTAGTGGTTTTGTAACATCAATCAACACTCTCACTCGGAGAAAATCCCCCCAAGCACGCCCCTTGTCATCCACTTCCATTTTCTCTACTTGACCAAGACCACTAGAAAAGGATTTCCCTCGTTTATCATTCATCAGCCCAAAAGGTAAGTCAGAATTCGTGCCCAGATGGCGAGTTTCTCAAACCGAATATCCACAGTCCGCACCTTTGGATCGAAATCATTGAGGATGATGCAGTGCTTACCGATTGTCCACAGGGAACCATTCTGGATCTTGACCTTGTCACTCTCCTTTGAGAATTCAGCCAGGAAGATGTTGGCACCAAGAGGGCGCAGTTCCATCCCCCTAGGGTTACCCCAACCAGGTCGGACAGCCGATCGGATTGTTGAAATATGAAGTGTGTTCGGCGCCAAGATCTTGCCCACGAGCTCCCAAGACGGGCAGTCCAGATCCTCAGCCTCATCATCCAGGATGAACGGAGTAGCCTCCTGAGCTGTAAGCTTGAGCCGTCTCATCATCTCCTCCACACCATCTCCCACGGTGTCAGCGTTCCGAGGCGTCTCCACTGAGGTTCCAGCGGTTGGCAGATCCGAGAGAGGGATCGCCATTCGGTCGCAGTTAGACTCGCCGGAGTTGGATCCCATCGCCTGCCCTTCCTTCCCGGACATCTCACCGACTGAGAACCGCCGATACGCACCTAGCCAAGGGCGGGTAGTAGAAACTAGGTCTACCCCTTGATCGCCCTGAACTCGATACGGATCGTGGGACAGAGTCGCCGAAATAGGTCACGGGGAGAGAAGCGCACAAGCAGGTGGGAGAGACAAGGAGGGGATCGACGTGGAGAAATCGCGCCGCCGCAAAACGGAGTCGAGAAGGATCAGGGATGCGCGCAATCGCCGGAGCGGAGGCGAAACCCTAGTCTAACCGACATGCCAGTGTCGGGGGTTTGCAAGACTTTAGTTGGGCTTGATGTATCCGGGGAAAAAAAATTCGGCAAGGTTGATGTTGTGGTTGACACAATTAGCCGAAAGTCCTAACGTCATACCTCTTTGAATCAACCAAAACAACCACTCTTTGTGAGAATGATTGTGTGATTAATTCTAGAAGTTTTTCCCTCACCGTTCTTCCAAACCAAAGTTCAACTTTCACTTGATGACCTATAGAAGGCTTTTCATGAGCCTGTTGTCGGTATCTAGAACATCAAGGATAATTTGGAAGTTGATTCTTCTAATGTCTCTCTGTCAAACCTCCAAAACCTTTCTTTCAGTGGAAACAAGTTCATCATGATCAACATCTTGTGGTGACCTTTTAACCGTCACTGGTAAATCCCCTTTATCCCGTTAATGGTACTTGAGGTTTTGTTCATCTCACATGTTGTGTGATTTTGTCAGTCACTTCAGCCATGAAGTCTTAACCATGTGGTAAATGTATTGCTACGTCAAATCCACAATAGAAAAGAGATTCCCTATTCCTTCTGGTGTTTCACTTCCCGATGGTTACTCACCCTTATGGTGTGACCAAGAATTCGTTCTTCTTCGTCACCATGTTCCAGCATATTTTGCTTAACCATTCTTTTGGTGTGAGGTAACATCACAATCCTTGACAATTTTTTCGACAAAATTTGACGGAATGAAAGTTCCTTCATCTTCTATGTCCAACCCTAAGAGTAAACAAGATTCTGTATCCAAACTTTTTGAGGATGCATATTTCCAATGTGTTCTCGAGTTTTTCCTCGTCTTTGGATATTACGTTGTGGTATCCAAGACCATCCTTACCATCTTGGTATTCTGTTTGAAGAAAACTCGGTGTCACAAGTTGTTCAACCTTTCTTTTCCAAAAGGATCTAGAGTATTGTGAAAAGTTCATATTCTAAATCCTTTCAAGACCATCTGTCCACAAACGTGGAACCTTCTCCTATTCCCTCCGCTACCTTGACGTGTTTCATGTCTGCTAGCTCAAGTGTTGCCGAGAACACTACCCTCATGAGTTGTCCATGAGATACTCGATCTTCGTGAAGATCAATTCCTAATAATTTTCCCTCTTACCTAAGGTATAGCCCTTGAACATGTTTGCAATACTACGGATCAACCTCTTCAAACGAGAACTGTAAGGTTTGAGAAGATCATTCAAAACCGGCGTTCCTTCTTTCTTTCTCCTTGATGCTACGCCTCAATGATGCCTTGATAGCGTGTTGGGAACCCCAAGAGGAGGGTATGATGAGTGCAGCAGTAAGAATTTCCCTCAGTTAAGAACCGAGGTTATCAATCTAGTAGGAGAAAGAGGATCTTCGAAAGGTTGATGCCACTGACAGTGGTGATGGCTCACCAGTGTCAGTAACAACGCGGAACCTGCACATAACACAACCAAAATACTTTGTCCCAATGGTACAGTGAGGTTGTCAATCTCACCGCTCTTGCTAAAAACAAAGATTAGACGTATAGTGTGGAAAATAATGTATGCTTGCAGTAAGTAAAGAAAGCAGGAAATTGTAGTGGTTTGTTTAACAGTGTAAGAAAATGGACCGGGGTTCATAGGTTCACTAGTGGTGTCTCTCCATAAAAGATAGCATGCTGGGTGAACAAATTACAACTAGGCAATTGACAAATAAAGGTTGCACCATAGTGCACATCCATGACATGATGACTACTATGATATTTAGTGCGGGCATTACAACAATATACATAGACCGTAATCCAACTTCATCTATGACTAATAATCCACCCTCAGGTTATCATTTGAACCCTCTTAGGTATTAAGTTGCAAGTAATAGATAATCGCATTAAGCAATGTGTGTAATGTAAGCAATGATTGTACACGCGGGCACTCGCACGCTTTTTTCTCCCTAGTGGCAACAGCACATCCTCCCCCGTCACGTTTCTGTCACTTGAGCACAGGCGAAAAGGAGGCATGAACCCACTATCGAGCATAAATACTCCCTCTTGGAGTCACTAGCAACTACTTGGTAAGAGCAACCACTAGAAACGGAAATCATGCAAGATAAAAAATAGCATATGCAACAAAAGACTGTAATCAAGTTGGCATAAGTTCAATATTCATCGGATCCTAGCAAACACAGCACATAGAGTTACATAAGAACAATCTCGATCATGTTAGGCAGCTCACGAGATCTAAACATTGAGGCATAGGAGGAGAAGACAACCATCTAGCTACTGCTATGGACCCGTAGTCCAAGGATGAACTACTCACGCATCACTCCGGAGGCAGGCATGGTGATGAAGAGGCCTCCGGTGATGATCTCCTCTCCGGCAGGGTGCCGGGAGACAGCTTCAGAACCCCCTGATCTAGGTTTGATGATGATGGCGGATGTGGAACTTTTCGGGGATATTTGATGAGGTATCTAGGGTTTCCATCCCGGGGAATAAATAGGCGAAAGGGAAGAGGCGGTGGAGCCCTGGAGGCCCCACACCACCCCCAGGTGCGGCCAAGGGGGGCCAGCCACCCCATGGTGTGGGCCCCCTGGTGCCCCTCTTCGACTCCTCTTCGGTCTTCTGGATGCTTCCGGAGAAAATAAGAACTTCGGGCTTTGTGGGTCCAATTCCGAGAATATTTCCAAAACAACTTTTCTGAAATAAAAAAAACAGCAGAAAACAGGGAACTGGCAGTTGGCATCTTGTTAATAGGTTAGTGCTGGAAAACGTGTAAAATGAAATAAAGAAGGGAGAAAACATGTAGAAAGTGGCATAATATTATCATGGAGCATCAGAAATTATAGATACGTTGGAGATGTATCACTCCTTCAGGAATCTCGGGATGAGATTCTTGTAAGGGGGTAGATTTGTAACATCCCAATTTTGTGAAAATAGTGGTGTTGTGTTTTGTTGGCATATCATACATGCATGAGACAAAAATTGAACCATGGTTGAAATTTGGAAACTGAGACAAATCCATAAGAGGCACTTAAAATGGTTTTCAAAATCTTGAACTGAAAAATATTTCAATTTCACCACAGCAACACATGGTGAGGTTGGAAATTTGACAAGGATTCCATATATCATTTTTGCAATTTTTTCTGTTTGCAAAAAGGTCCTGAAAACATTGTTTACTTCTCAGTTTTTAATACAGAAGGTCCTCTTTGTAATTTTATTTTTTCCTTCAGGGGGTTTTCTAGAAAACCCCTCCCCGTTGTCTTCCTCCTCGTGCCAGAAGGCAGGAAGAACACTGACGACGGCCCCACCACATCCTGCTCCCCTTCGGGCGGATAAGGAGGACAAGGAGACTTCCTCGGCTCTCCTTCTCCTCACTCGCCTCACACCCTCGCTCTCTGTATCTACCCTGGAAGGAAACCCGAAACCCTAACCCTAAATCACACGGCCGCCGCTCGCCGTCGTCGCTCCGGCCGCACCACTACCCCGTTGAGCCTCCCGCCAACTCCACCACGAATTCCTCCTGGTCCTAGAGCTCGCGTGCAAGACGGGAAGCCTTGGAAGTTCCTAATTCCGCCGCCGCTCACCGCCACGGCCGCCGGCAAATTCCGGATGCCGGCTATGATTCTGGCACCGCCTTGCCACCTCAACCTGCCCATCCCCTTCAGGGTGAGCTCCCGAACCCGCAGGTGGTCTCCGCCTGCTCCCTTCCTCTCTGTAGCCCCCAATCGCCGTACACCACCATCCGTCGCCGCACCCTTGCTCGCCGGCGAGCCGCCGGTGACTTTTTGGTCGTTCCGCCGCCACCCCTCGACTCCCCATGATCTCCTCTCCCGCGTGGTATAGTTCGATTCCAAAAGCACGCGCTGAATCACGGGATTGAGCGAGAGCAGAGCCTCTGCTGGCCATTGATGACGTCAGCCTGACGTCATAAACCTGTTTTCTTTTTTATCAGAAATGTTTAATAATTCCATAAAAATGATTAATTTTGTAAATTCAATAACTATTGTTCTATAATTGAGAAAAATAAAAGTAAGGTGGAAAATTTTTCAGAAAAATAAACTTTACATGTCTATGTAATTTTCCCACATGTTTGACAAAGTTGATTTTTGACTCTTAATTAAATATTATTTAAATCATTTAAAAATAAAGAAAATAAGATTTTATTCAATAAAATCAGAAAAGTGCAAGTTATATACCAAAATGCTCAAAATGACAAATGCAACCTAGTTATGATGTTTTTAAACCCATTTGAGTAATTAAAACTTGACACACTTTCAGAATTGCCTGAAATACCCTCTTAGGTCCATTTCGGGGCTAATTTCAACATAATTGCATAACTGCCATATGAACCCTAGCAACCCATCGAACATGTTTAGGCCTTTTTTCAGTGCATTAACTTGCTCATGCATACATATCATGCATTGCATCGATGCCATGTGTTGATTGCTTCCTTCTCGCTATTTGCTTCTTATCGGTAGAATGCGACTCCGAAGGGAAGACCAGCAATTCCGATGGAGAATACTTGATCTTAACCGACAAGTCAAACACTTATTCCTAAAGCCTTTATCTAATTTTATTGAAGCAAGGCAAGCATAACCTCTTATTTGCCCATATATGGTTTCGAAAGACTTTTTGATTCTCGTACATGGCATTCGATTCCAATGTATCTTGTGTCAGTAGTTAGAGTTCTCCTATATATTGCATAGCCTAAATATCCTGATCCACTACTCCTATCAGCTATAGGTTTTCTTGTGTGCATCACTAAAGCCTGAAATATGCCGTGCTTAGTCACACATGCTTGTTAGCTCTGCTCCATCCGGTTGATGAATCAGAGTTGCGAATGAATCTAGTATGACAGGATGTTGTGGAAAGTTAAGAAAACTTTTTAAATATGACTTAAAGGTATGGATGATGCGACCACAGAGGTATGTGGTGTTTGTCTCGTTCATACCCCTAGGAGAGAGTTCTCATCTTCGATCCAAGACTGAGTGTGCATCCACACAGGGCTTAGATTCCCCTCGGTCTCAACTTGCCTAGTTTGTTCCATGAGTCGCCTAGTTCGGGCATTCCATTTGGATTTGCGGGGATGTTAAAAACATTTACAAAACTAGGACGTGGCAGTGTGTCAGCCTGTGACGAGACAGTAGTTGACCATCGCTCACAACGATAGAGACCCGGCAGGAGATGGCCACTCCCTATTGGCGGACCATCTCTACTCGGAGCGACACATGGAATAGGCGAAGTAAGGGAAAGGTCGTGGTCAACCTCCATCTGCCGACACTTCCCGGACTAGTGCTAATGATCTGGCATTAAGAGTTGGTTGGTACGTGTGGTTAAAGTTGTACACCTCTGCAGGGTTAAATCTTTTCAAAAAGTCGTGTCCGCGGTTAGGGACGACTTGGTGACGGATTATGTGATCATAGATAACTTGAACGAAATGACTAAAACTTGTTGACAGCGAATGAAGGATGCCTCCTCGCAGATGCCGAGAGGGGTTACCTTGTAGCATGAGGTACCGGAACAACTTGAGGTAGTGATCTTCGAAGCACGAGGTGCTGAAATGATTTGGTGGATTAAGATATGATGATATCAGTAGTTGAGTAGCTTCCTCATCTGTTTTCAAAATACTCCATGAGACGTGATATTCCTTCCTCAACTTGGAAAACAAAGATGGCTTTATGAAAAATAACCTCCATACCTTTTCTATAACAAGCAGATATATAATAGGTTAATTAAGTCTTGTTGAGTACCTCCAGTACTCATGTTTGCTTCAACTTGGTTCAGGTGAAGTTCCTCACTTCGGTGGTGTTTCAACATGGACATCGACGATTAGTTTGGGATTTCCAGGTAGCAGCCTGGAATCTATGGGCCGGGACATCTCCTTATGTTGCGGCCTCTTTGACCTTTTTGGTTCTTGTTGACTAGCAACATAGTTTGTCTTCCGTTGTCTGATGTAATGTTTTTTTTTGACACCTTGTCTGATGTAATGTTGGGTTCTGTGACCTCTGTTTGAAAAGCTACACTCTAGTACTACTTGCTTTATACAACTTCATATCTAGAGTTACTGCTTTGATCGGTTGTTGGTTTTGAGCTCATTGTTATACAGTTTTGGCCATGCCTGTGTAGTTGTCGCAGTCGAGGGGTTGTGGGGCCGATGATCCATTTCCGAGCACGCCTGCCGATGTTTACTTGGCCTATTGTTGCACTTCTTGGACACATAACATCTCTGTATAGCTTTGGTCATGTTTCTTCAGTGTCATACGACTCGTGGACTCTTTGATATGCACAGTTGGTTATGACTAGCATGGACACAAGGAGTAGTAGTACCGATGTTATCTGGCCTGCGTGCCGATGAATCCGGTCTACCTGTCGTTGTTTGTTGCGGCCGGGGATGGTAACCCGAAGCCCTTGTGGGTACATGACTAGTAGCGCATAACAGTATGTATACCTCTAGGTCTGGGGTCTGACACATGGTTAACATGACCACACAACAAACATGTGATTAACAAAATGGTGTGTTTCAAAATTGGATAGTTTTGACATAAGTACTTTCGGAATTACTTTGTAAAACTAGTTAGTAGTGTTTTTTATGTATTAGAGAAAAATCACAAACTATGGAATTTTATTCCAAGTCAAACTAAATGATTTTAATTAGTGAAAGGACTTATTTTCTTTAATGATTTTATGTCATTTTCATAATTGAAACTCTTAGCAATTTTGATTGACATTTTACTTAGGTGTGTGTAAGCCCTGTTTGCTATTTTAAATACTTGATCAAATTGAAAACATGAGTGGCTTTGGAATTTATTTGTTTGTTTTCCACCCAGCTTCCAAGTATGTCTTTTATCCCATGTTGATTTTAGAACATGTAATCATTTGCATGATTATGTATAGATGGATTTTTTTTATTATCCATTTGTATTATGTATGAGAAGGATCTGGAAAACAAAGGTTGTTTGTTACCATCTACCGCAACATAACACAAGACAGTTGGGTGCATTGGCTTTTTATTATTTCTTACTTGAGAATTGTTTCCAGTAAAGAGATTATTATGTGTTCTTCATCTCTGATGAGCTTGACAAGGCACAAAGGTTCTAAGTTCTCTAATATTATCTAATTATTCACTGGATAATTTCCTATACCCCCTTATAGAGGCGGTGTTGCTTCTTGTGGTCTTCTATTACTTGCAATATCCTTGTCTCTAGTTTTCACTCATATTTTGCTATCACATTTGTCCTTTGCAAGTAGGTTCAACTCTTGGATTCTATCCTAAACTGCCTCACCCTTGTGGTGAAGACAACCAATTGCTCCAAGCAAAGATTTATCTTAGATGATTATAAAAGAATGTAAGTTTATTTTATGACATCAAGTTTCCATATGCATACAAGAAGAATTTGTTACCAAGTGGGTCAGACTTGCCTCCAAATTACTATTCATATATAAATGGCTGAGATGTACTAGGTTATCTAACCTTCTTTTATTTGCATGTGACATTCAATTGTTAAAGCATACAAAAGTTATTTGTTAACAAGGTTGCAATACTTGTTACCAAACTACTTCTATATAACATGAACATTGGAATATCACACTATTTCAGGAGGAATTAATAAGATCATATTAAGATATAAGAGTTCCAAATACTCTTATGATAGATTGGAATAGAACTTCTAGAACACACTAAAGAATCCTTCTGCAGGTCATCTTGTCAAAGTTCATCCTTTCTTGTGGGGCTGCTTCTCTTGAAGAATAACTTCGAGAAGATTGGGAAACAAGATAACAAGATGGTCTAGACAAAATAACAATATCGAGGTTAAGAGTTAGTTAAGATTTTATATCTCCTTCCATATGCTTCTCCTTTTGTTTCACATAAGATATGTAATTATTTCATATATGATTGGTTTTACTTAATAGTTATGAGATGATTTATAAAGGTGTTGTGTGAATGGATTGGTAGCTTAGAGAGTTTTTGTTTTATAGGACATAACATCTCTGTTGATGAGATGGTTCAGTTGTGCATTACTCATTTGTGAAGGTATGATCATCAGTTATGTGATTTGGATACTCACCCCTTTTTGAGTTCTAGATTCCTAGTGAATTATCCCAAGTCACTTATAGACTTGTGGTTAAAGTTATTGATAGTTAATATTGCTCACAACCCAATATTGTTTGTCTTATCAGATGATTTGGTTCGTAAGGTACTTTCTTATAAAGATCACTCCAAATGTACTCTTGCCAGATGATCTAAACCTATTTCACCATGTCAAGGGATACATTGGTCACTTTGCTTCGTTTAAACTTTCACGCCAAATTTTTCCGTATTTTTATATGCATGTTTTGCAAATGCACATATGATATTTCGATCCTTATAACCTCCCAAACACTGGGATGTTACATCCTCCTAACACCTATGTCATTCCAGTATTGTTCATGATTTTTTATATGGTAAAATCTTTGTCAACGGATCAAAAAACATTCAGCTCCGTGTGCATTTGTCATATCTTTACGTCTCCATGTTCCACTCATTCATAATGGGTTGGAATATGCTTCGTATATGTTCGCATCTTCTGTGAGACCTTGGATCCTTGGACTGGACCATAAGATCCAACACGCTCGGAACCAAATCAAGTTTGGTGACGAACATTTTAATGAAAACACCCTCATACGCTGCTTCTAAAGTGGCAACACACTCAACGTAGAATCTTTCACAACATCAAACTTTGGAACTCATCTAAATCCACCATGGAACTTTTTCTGCTCACCGTGCCGCTTTATAACACTAACTTTGATTGAGATTGAAGATTGTCACAATTTTTGATAAAGTTAGCATTTGCATAATAATTTTACAACAAACTCTTCATCTCCATCGTAAATGAATAACATACACCTAATCATTCTAAGTAATTTGATATTTTCATTGTCGTCTAGTGATCACTCTAGTATCTTCTTGTAACACTTAGAGCATAGGACATATTTGGATGTGTACACATTATGGCGTACTTGAATAATCAAATCGCTCATGTGTAACTTATCAAATGTCGAAAGACATTGAGTGTTTCTCAAACTTTTCCCATGCAACATTTGGCAAAAACTCTTATTGGCATTTCTTTACCGATCCACTTCAGTATTTTTCTATGTACAGTGGCTTAGGCATATTACGAAACTTAATAATATCTTGATGCCAATATGTATGCTTTATTGCCTAATTATTTCATCTAAAAGATATTTTCAATGAAGTCTTAATCATGTCAAGAAAAAATATGTTATTTCTAATCAACAATATGTCATCTACATAAAGTTTATAAATATATCTCGGCACTCCCACTTATTTTCTTGCATTCACAATCATCTTCGTCGTCTCCTCTTTGAAGCTTCTGTATTACACATTGTGCAAAACTTCGGAACCACTTCCGTGCCACTCTAACCTGATGACAAAGATTTACTAATCTCGTCGATCTGCACCTTCCTCCTACCCACCCCTTTCACTAGAATCTCTTCCTAAAAAATACCATTTTGCAACAAACACTTTCCCTCCGGTACAGTGGAGTGGTAGAAATTATATCCAACAGCTTGGGGTAAGCAATGAATAAGGATACATTCGATTTGGGATTGTAAACACTTTACATATGCATCACATCCCCATATCTCTTATAAGTAAAATCGCACTAGCATGCATTAATGATTTCTTTTATGTTTTATCTCAACATGCAAACTATCCACGACATCCATTCTCGTAGCCAATCAATTGCCCATGCCATCTGAACTAATATTTATCAATTTTTACATGCAAGTTACACATTATTCATTTCATCAACCATCAAATTGTTCACATAATAATGCATACACATTTCAGGTATATTAAATTTAGTATCTTGACTATGACCAATTAATTTTACATGTTCGTTTAGAAAATAAAATGTTTCATACCTCCTATATCTTTTGTTTACGCAATATAGCTCCCACTGCAACGTGCGGGGTATCTTCTAGTTATAACAGATTTAGATTGCGCTCTATTCAGTGTGTAAGCAGCAGTCTCTGAAGTATAACTACAAAAAAATAACATCATCGACCAAAAACATCGATACTAGAAGGCATGTGACACAATAACATGATACTATCATTTTTGTATGGCTAGGAGTATCATGATTTACATGTAACTTTGTCTGATCATTTTCATGTTCATGCAAATGCAATCAAAGTTTCCGAAACTCGTGTGTTACTTCGATTAATAGCCATATCGATTTGCAGTCCATTTACTGTCAAGATGTTTTTCTCTCTCTAGCACTTTTTGAACTTTATTTTCAAATTCCTCAGATCGGAATGATGTAATAATGAATCTAGGAGGTTAACTTCTAATTTTAAATTTGGCGAGATATGTTCATATATCTCACACACTTTTTAATTGGTTGGATCCTGGTGACAAAATCAATGTGTGTTCAGATGACAATCTCTTTTGCATGTTTATTTGCATTTCACCGTTCTCTTTACACACCAGCGGCACAGATAAGCGCTACGTGTCGCCCGAGCTCCCTAGCGATCTCTTGTAACCCAACAAAGTACACAAATCGAAAGAGCAATCGGGCACTAGAGACATCTCCCAAAGGAATAGACCACAGGCCACACATAACCAATGGCCGGTGTTTTCCACGCCACCACCGCAAGCCCCCGCCTGCCCTTCTTGCTCGCCTGCCTCTCCCCCGCCACCAGAAAGCTCCGCCTCACCTGCCCGGCCGCCACAACGATGGACGGCGCATCGGCGAGCGCTCCAGACGCCAAGAAGCTGACCACCGTGTTCGTGGCGGGATCGACGGGGAAAACCGGCAAGCGGGTCGTGGAGAAGCTGCTGGAGAGGGGCTTCGGCGTCGTCGCCGGCACGACGGACGTGTCCAGGGCCCGCGGCAGCCTGCCCCAGGACCCCAACCTTCAGCTCGTCAGTTCATCTCCACTTCACTAGTTACATTGCTACTGTTCTTCTGTCTGTTGGTAGCTCTGTTTCTGAGATGCGTGTCGGCTGAACTGCAGGTGAGGGCCGACGTGACGGAGGGCGCCGACAAACTGGTTGAGGCCGTGCGCGGCGTAGACGCCGTCATCTGCGCGACGGGGTTCCGGCGGTCGTTCGATCCCTTTGCTCCCTGGAAGGTTTGTCTGCAGATCAATCGAATTGGGAGTTCAGTTTATTGCCTGAATTGCCAGTGTTCAGTTTTGCTATTGCAAGTCACAGCTAGCTGAAAATTATTGGCATTGCAGGTGGACAACTTAGGGACAGTGAGTCTTGTGGAAGCGTGCCGAAAGGCTGGAGTTACAAGGTTCATACTCGTAAGCTCCATTTTAGTGAATGGGGCCGCGATGGGTCAACTTCTGAATCCAGCCTACATTGTGCTCAATCTATTCGGCTTAGTACTCGTTGCGAAGCTACAGGCGGAGAAATACATTAGGGGGTCAGGAATAAATTACACCATCGTGAGGCCCGGAGGGCTTACGGAACAGCCGCCAACCGGGAGTATAGTCATAGAGCCAGAGGTAAGCATGCCCACTCTTAAAAATGGTAAATTGCATCTCGGGTCTTCCATTCTACCGCTCTGATATAGTTTACATCTTCCTCATAATCCTTGAGATCCATGATTAGTACTGAAATTAGTCCATTGTTTGTTGTGTGGACATATTAGAAATTGTGTTGAGGTAGATTGTCAAGTCCTATTATCAGGTTTTAGGTTAAAAACTTTGATACATCGTTATCAAGAGAGTGTTCTTGCAAGTACTGAATACAATGTTTTGTCTGTGAACTATTTGCAGGACACTCTCTACGAGGGCTCCATATCGAGAGACCAGGTCGCAGAAGTGGCTGTGGAAGCATTGTTATGCCCGGAGGAGTCCTCCTACAAAGTCGTCGAGATTGTCACCAGAGCTGATGCTCCAAATCGCCCCCTCAAGGATATGTTTGCCTCTATCAAACAGAAATGAGTAGTTGAGCCTAACTAGATAGGAACTAGTAGCAGCGTGCCTAATACAGTGTCTGTGAAGAGTGCTGTAACTTGTAAGAGATATTTCAGTGTTCGTTCATCTATAAAATTTCTTGCTGCAAACCTAGCTACCGTATTGGTTTAATATCAAGCTGATAATACGAAGTATGCCTTTGACTATGCAAACAAATGAAGTCTTTATAATCTCGAAAAACAAGTCCACATGGGTTCGAAAAAAAGAAAAACAAGCTCAGTTTATAAGTAGCGAATGAGATGTCTATGGAAATGGTTGGTAACACCAGTACTTGGTTCCGGAGGATTCGGTCACAATCAGAGAGCCGACACTTTGATTAGCAGTTGTACACCATCCCGCGGCCAGTGACAACCTTGAGTAGCTTGTACTCCTCAGCCCATGATTCTTGAGAAAGAGGGAACATAGGGAAGATACGGTGCTCCCAACCACCCATCAAACCTGATATTCCTGCTGAGAAGGCGAACTTTGCCACGATCCATGTCATACGACAGCAGCAGGTACTTCCGGTGCCTTCTCACACCGAAGTAGAGAGTGTTGCATTCCGGATGGATCCCAAGCAAAGAGTACCTCTCAGGATCACTGATCCTGGCTCCAAAAAATCCCGGGGGACCTGATGCTGTACCTGAAGATCCACTTGTCGTCGTCGCCTCGGATCCACACCGACAGCGTGTACTCGTCTCTGCGCCGGTGGTTCACGTACTGCAAGCGCCCCTGGGAAACGCCGATGAAAGGGCCGTTGGAGAAATAGTAGTACCCCCGCCCCGCGTCCATGGATTCCAGCAGGGGGATGGTTCTCCATGTCGCCCCTTTGGTGTCCACGGCAACGATCGTCGTCGCGCTCTCGTCACTGCTCAGAGGAATAGTGACCAGATGCAGCATGCCGTGGTGGAAGACGCTGCCGGGGTACACCGTGACGTCGGCCTCCCAGGCGCTTTCGTAGCGGCTCCACGCTCCGGTTTCCGAGGAGTATATGTCGACAGCTTCTATGTACCCATCCAACTGATCGTCATGCAGGAGGGCGAAGACGTGGAAGTGGCCGGAGGCGGTGGCGGCGAGGTGCATCCGCAGGCGCGTCCTGTATCGGTGGCCGTTGCCGGGAACGGTCACCCACTGCTGGGTGGCCGGGTTGCACACCACGTAGTCGGATTCGGTGGTGCAGGCCATCTTCCAGCAGAGGCAGAGGAGGAGGCCGTTGGAGCAGCTCCTGGGGACGACGCTTCTGTAGCCTGGCAGGAAGGACAGCGCGCCGTCAGAGACGACGCGGTGCCTTTTTTCCTTTCCTAGTAGGCTCACGAAATCGGGAACTGCTGTCCATGTCGTGTCGTGATCTGACTCGTAACCACCAGAGTCGGAATCGTCGTCGTCCGAGTCCTCCTCCTCGTCGCTGCTGAGGTTATAGGGAGACGACAGCGTGCCGTGGCCTTCGTTGAAGGTCTCGAGGCAGCGGAAGAAGCCCGAGAGGGTCTGGGGGAGCTTGCCGCGGAAGTCGGGGTGGCCGATGAGGCGGCTGCGCCAGCGCCTGCAGACGCACTTGAAGCGGCAGACGGACTTGGCCGGCAGCCGTGACAGGATCTCCACCACGAGGTCGTCGGTGAGGTCGGCCGCCGGGTTGCGGCCGCTCTTCTTGGGACGACGCATCGGATCTGGAACGGGCGGCACCACGAGCCAAAGATCGATTCTCAAGATGCCACCGCGCCTGGTTGGATCCTAAATACGTGTTGGGAGAGAAGGAAACGAGCAATTAAGTGCACAATTTGCGTGAGTGGATACGCGAGGGAGATTCAGTACCCTTTTTGCTGTGATCGATCTGGCGCGAAATTTGCAAACTTCCTTCTTGCGCGGGACCGGGAATAAGGAATCCCGGACGCGGATGCTTTATTATGATCTTTTTCTTAGAGCAACCATGCTCTATGAGCTTGGGCCGCCAGAGCCTGGTAGCCCGTCAAGTTTATGCCATGTCTAATTGCTGTTTTTTTTTAACACCGAGCACGTCCTAGACACACATGTACAGTAACAGGATGCACGCACACCACCATATCGCACATGGCATCGAATATGGGCTTTGGTGGGGTGGAATGACGGCATTTCATATGGAGAAAATAATTAAAAAATGATAGAAATGCACATGATATGGTTTAAAATTAATAAGTCAACGTAAAGAGGGACTTGCGATAAAGAGTCAAAGTAAAAAGGGCATCTCTAGAACTCCTCCAGAGGATCGACTCCTTGTGTCCTCCTGCTTCTATGATCGCCACGCGTCCCCCGCGGACCCACCCACGACTGATTCCAGCCTTATCTCGTCTTGCTCCGCTCCAGTATGTCGTCTCTCTCTTACACACGCAAGGTGATGCATGTCACAACACCATCCGCCTCATGTCTGAAAGCCGCCTCTCCAAACTCCACCAACCTCGTCGGGTCTCTTGCGCGACCTCTGGCGCTGACCTCTCGATCCCCGCCAAATCGACCTCTATCGTCAGTTCTCGCATAGTGCCACGTTGTCGTCATGCGCCCCTATCTCGTCCCCAATCATTCCCACGTGGACACGGCCATGTCGGCACCGCCCACAAACGCGTTAACGGTGTATCTCACGCACCTGACTTGCTCGACGGTATCTTCCATGCCTTCCAATTTGCCTATGTGTGGTTCCCGCCGACGACAATGACGACGCTGCAAAGGAAGCGTCTACCATGTTGCTGCCAGCAGTTGTGGGTGATGCTATAAAGGGACATGTCGAATCCCTGACTCGACAAGTCCCTTAGGTGACCCTATCGGGTTTCGATTAGGAGAACTCATGAGCGCTGGTGAGATCGTCGGCTAGACAGAGGGCGAGATTTACCCAGGTTCGGGGCCCTCGTAGAGGTAAAACCCTTACTCCTGCCTCTTGTCGATCTGTATTGGATGATTAGATCGGTTACAGGTTGCTCGAATCGAGAGTAGATCTCGAGTTCCGAGGCTTTTTGGTCGTGCGGTATTACTTGGTCCTCTCCTTGGGGGCTCTCCTGGCCTTATATAGATGGCCAGGTCTCGAGTCCTACCCGGAGGGGATTCAAACCCTAGCTAGGTCGGTTACAAAACTACCTAACTTAACCCGCAAGTTTAGTGCGGGTGGGCTTCTGGTGGACCTTCTGGAGTCTTCCAAGGGCGCCTCTTCTTGGGCCTTGACCTTGGGCCTGAGAGGGGGTGTCCTTACCCGCAGGGTCCAAGATCTATGTCTTCGTCAGTAGCCCCCGAGCGTGTGCTCGACTGGGATTTATTTCCAGTCGGGTAGACAGTCAGACCTTTTTTGATCTCCTCTTGGAGGTTCAGCTCGACAGTTGTTGTCTTCGAAGGGTGTGTCCCCTGCATTGTAAGTTATAACGCTCGAGTATCGAGCAGCATAAGTGCCTGTTTTTGTGGCTTTTATTGCAGAAGGATGTGGCACAGTAGCTTGGCTCTCCCGAGAGATCAGGGCCAATTAATTGCGACTAGGGCAAAAACATTCCTGGCCTACACAGATTCGAGACCTCCGACTCGAACCCGATGAGGTGATTGTTGCGACTGGGCCGTTGTGGACTTATCGAGTCGAACTTAACCTATGAGGGTACCCGGCGCGTCCGCTAGGATTTTTCTTCGTGTTGTTGACACGGAACTATGCCGGAGGACGCAGCTTTCGAGTGTGATTCCAGGCCCAAAAAGAGAGATCTTTTTGGGTCTTACCTTCATATTCGAAGAATACGGCATCCAGATGTGCCTAGTCGGCTGAACAATCCAGGTTTTTATGATGTAGAATTATCATGTATAGGAGAAGCAGGTTTTTCCTACCCGATTTGAGTTGTTTGAGCTCCATACGAAAGAAATTTCGCGTTGGAGGAAAAACTAAGCCCGTATGAAAGAGTTTTCATGCTCGGGATGCTGTGCCCATACGAAAGAGTTTTCGTGCATAGGGTATTTTTCTCTTGTTCGAAGAGGTCTTGCCAATCGAAAAGAATTTGGTTTTGAATGACGAATGCCATGACGTCATGGCGCACTCCTCTTCTCCCGATGGGACGTGACGGAGTGGCAGCAGAAAATGGCCCACCTTGTCAGCTTTTTGACCGGGAAACGAGACGTCGTTCCCGGTTTTTACGCGAGACGCGCAGTAAATGCGCACGATCTTCTGTTAAGATCGTGGCACGAAACAACGCAGGCCGCCGCTTCGTTTCACCCCTACGCGTGGCGGCCGTGATAGATGCCACGTAGCGCATCGCACGGCTGAGATTGCCTTGCCCCGTGTATAAATACGGGTGTTAGCGCTGCGGTAAAACTTTCCCAGCTCTCTGTCTTCATCTTCTTCCTCGCGTTCGTCTCCATCTTCCCCGCGCTCGAGCTTTCGCTGCAAACAATGGCTGGCGGAAAGAAACGCGGTGCTGCCGGTTCTGCATCCGGTGAACCTTCCGCGCAACCCGCGCCCCGCGCCGGCGACTGGCGTTCTCCCAACACCACCGCAAAAAGCATCAAGGAGATGCAGCGGGAGGGGCTGCTGCCGGCGGAGACGGAGAAGCGAGTCCGCCTCGGGAAGAAGGAAGAGGTACCCAATCCTCAATCGAACGAGCGCGTGGTCTTTGTGGACCACGTGACTCGGGGCCTCTCTTTTCCCCTTCATCCTTTCTTCCTCGGGTTGCTGTGTGTCTATGGCATACAGCTTCACGATCTCCCCCCGAACGCGGTGCAGCACATTACGTGCTTCATCGTGTTCTGCGAATGCTATCTTGGCATTTTCCCGCACTGGACGCTGTGGAAGGCGCTCTTCAAGGTCCGGATTTTCCGCGAGAAGTCGCGGGTGGAGTCCGAGCTTGGCGAACCGCTTCGCACCGGCGGCTTCGGGATCCAAGCTCGACAAGAAGGCAGCTACTTCAACATGCATTTCGTCGACTCCGCCCAAAGCTGGCGGAAAAGGTGGTTCTACGTCATCGACAACAGCTCGGGTGGGATTGTAGAGTTCCACCCGTTCGCTGTTTTGACCAGGCGAAAGTCTTGGGGGCACAAGATGTCAGCCGAAGAGACCCAGACTGTTACGCCTTTACTCGCGAGAGTAGCTGCTCTTCGGGATCAGACCGCGGGAGTTGTGCTCAACGGGATGCATCTGGCGAGCATCTTTTTGAAGCGCAGGATCCAGCCACTCCAACAAAGGCCCTCCGCCATGTGGGAGTATCAGGGCTCAGAGGATCCCAGTCGAGTAAGCCGCGAGGAACTTTCGAATGTAGAATTCGAGAAGAAAATCGCGGGTATCACCCGACTGAAGGTGGGAGAAAAATTCCCCGATTGCTCTGTTGAAGCCTTCGCCGCCTCAAATCCTCCCCCAGCCGAGGTTAGTTTCTTTCTCTTTTTTCGTCTTTGAGTTGTTCTTTTTTCTCGTTCTGAGTCCTAGTCGATAAGGTTTTCCTTGTCTTCTTCTTGCCTTTGCAGAGCCTAGCCATGGCGGACTGCTACCCGCCAACTACGGGGGAAGCCGCCTCAGAACAAGTGTCGAGTCATCAAGACGGCGCGATTGACACCAGCGTCGCCAATGCCTCTTCGAGTTCAGAGCACGATTCTTCGGATGACGTTGCGGACTCGAATGGCGCTCCGACGAAACGTCGTCGGGTAGATGAAGACGAAGCTACCTCTAAGGACAAATCCTTGGAAGCATCGCCCAGTCAAGCTCCTATCCATGCGACTCCACTTCGCTCCCTTGCTCCTTCGCCTTCGTTCCCAGTGATGACGCCCGCTTAAGTGTTTTTTCCTTAATCTTAGTCGAACATTGTCTGTGCCTCAATATCGATTGTTTCTATCTTTCGGTGCAGTCTGCAGACGATCAGTCCTCGCAGGTACGCCGCTGCCGTTCCTCCCGAGAAGAGAAATAAGGCCAAGGATGCGGGTGAAACTCCCACCGCGGGCACCGTCCAAAACTCTCCCAGAGCGGCTCCTGAAGCTGCGACTGTGGAGCGTGGAGCCCCCAGCTTTGCCGTCAGGACTTGAGCTTCTAAGGAAGTGACGGACAGCTCCGCGGATCCGCTCTTTCGCGCTTCTGGCCAGGTAAACGTCATCTTACGTCTTCAAATTTTCTATCGGGTGCACGACAATGCTCCCGATGGGAGTAGCTCCCGAGACTGTAGTCGATTGCAAGCGATCGGCTACAGGCTCTGAATCTAGTTCCTTTCTTCTTTATCTCTGTGTTTTTATCGGGTGCACGGCAGTGCTCCCGATGGGAGTAGCCCCCGAGGCTGTAGTCGATTGTAAATAATCGGGTACAGACTCAAATTTAATCCATTTAACTCTTCCGTCTTCGTGCTTTTGCAGTCGCTCGTTGATTCTCTTGCGGCGATTGGTCGCCACGTCGTTCTCGCTGAATCGGATTGCGAGTCCCTTCGAACGGACCGTAGCCGACTTCAAACTGAAAACGACCTCCTCAAGGGTAAGTTCTATTATCTCTTTGTCTTCTCTGTCCTGTGAATTCTTGATTTCTGATAAGCATCTTTTTGCAGCTCAACTTGAATTTTCGGAATCCGAAAGGGTCAAACTTTCTGAGCAGGTAACTGCTCGGGAGGCTGACCTGACGGCCATTCGACAAGAGCTGGAGGCTTCCCGCATGCAATCAGAAGATTTTAATCGACAGCTTGCGGATGCGCGGAAGGCCCTGAAGGAGCAAGTTGAAGCTGGCAGTAAAGCCGACAATAATATTGTCGAGTTCCTCCGTCCCCTCGCGGAACGTTTTGCGGGTAAGTGCATTTTGCGACTTCTGATATTTTATTCCGCTGAACTTTGCTAAGTTCGGTCTTCTTTGTTCACAGGTCTTCTGGACGTCCCCCTAGAGATCCCTGGGCTCCAACGGGTGGACGTGCTAACCGACACACTTGCACAACTCAAGAGACATTCCGATGGAATTCTCTCTCTGATTAACGATGCCTCCCAGGCATTGGTGCAAGTGCATGGTCGCATCGTTGCCAGCGGCACTCCTACGCCTGCGCTAAATGATCTGCTGAAGGCTTTTTCGGAAGGTGGTCTTCTGGATGCCTTCGCAGTCGCTCAATCAGAGGCTGGCGCGAAGACTGCGATCCAATTTGCTCTGGCGCACGGAGTCGAAGGGTTGGAGGAGGCTTACTCGTCCATTCCAGTCGATCCTTCCACGGGCAAAAAGGTACGGCTCTCTCGTTTTGGCGAGCAAGCCGCCATTCTTGCTCGGAAGCTTTCTGAGATTTTTGCTCGGAAGAAGGGAGGGTCGACTGCCGCTAGTGGGAGCACCAATGTAGCCTCGTAGTTTTTTTTTATTTCCTTCCTTGAATGTAATGAACCTTGGGATGTATTCCCGTACCTTTGTTGTCCTTGATCGAAGCATTTATCCTTTGGAATTTTTATTCTTTTTGTTTGTGCCTTGTCTCCCGATGGGAGTAGCCCCCAAGCGTTTTTAGTCAGATGTGCGACTAGAAACAACTCGAGTAGGGCATCTCACTTCTTTCCTTGTACTTCTTCCAGGCTACTGTGTTTGCCGCGGAAACTTCTGGTGGACGTGGTAATCCAGTAAATCCACTTGTGGCCGCCGTGGGCACTTTTGCTGGCCTCCGTGATAAGGTTCAGGAGGGTGAGCGTAGGCTGAAAGCTCTGCGCGGGGTTGCTGATGTGGCGATATCCAAACAGAAATTGGCGGCTGAGCGCGAACAATTTCTGATGGACGAACTATCTTCAGTCGCGAGGGAGTTGCTATGTAAGTGGTGCAGCCCCCGTGCATTTTTCCTCCTTTGTATTCTTCAGCTGACTAAGTGCGTCTGCTCTTCAGTTGTTAGACCGGATGACAGGGAGGAAAAACAGTGGGTGGAAAACCACATTCACCAAGAAGCTAACAGCCCGAAACCTCATGCGAATAACTTCTGGTCTGATCGCAGTCGAGGGTTTGTGATGGACACCTTGAAATTCCGAGTTCTGCAGGCGAGAATTCTCGTGGGTTCTTTTCACGAGGTCTTGATCGCGATGAATGCAGCTTTTTATCCACTCGAAAGGGGTCCCGAAGACTGGAGCTATCTACTCAGGTTGTTTAGTCGGGAAGGGGAGATTCGCACGTGCGTACGCAACCAGATGACGTGCGGCGCGGTTGTGGCTCTCTCTTTTGTCCGAATATGGCATTCTGAGATAGATTTGAACTCCGTAGCTCGGCGCCCAGATTATGCAATCGAGGACATCACACCGTTTTATGATGCTGTACGCCCTGCAGCCGAGAAGATTATCCGAATGACCTCTGAAGAGGTAGATAGGGTCTTAGCGACTGAGAATGCTCAACGTTTTGACTGATTGTCGGATGTGAATATTCTGTAAACTGTTTATAGTTTGTAAAAAATTGTTGTAAGGTGTGTAACCTTGTATTTGATGATATTTCTTTGAGATGCTAAGTTTTTAGGTGTAGCCCCCGTGTGTGCGATGGGGTGTGTACCTGTGACTTTTAGCATGCAGTAAACAAGAAGCTTCGGGTAAATATGATGAGGAAATCATGTATTTTTATTGCAATGACTGAGAAGTCATGTATTCGAGCTACAAAATTGGCTAGTATAGCCTTATTGTTGTAGAAACAAGTAAACCTAGGGGTAGAATTTGCGGAGTTGTGCAATATTCCATGGATTGGAATAGATTCCTCCGGTCTCTGGATTCTTGAGCCTGTAGGCTCCTCCTGGGATAACTTCGTGTACGATGAAGGGTCCTTCCCAAGGCAGTTCGAGTTTGTGTCCTTCCTTCTGCTTGAGCCGCAACACTAAGTCACCTACCATGAATGACCTGTGGCGTATGCGGCGACTGTGATAGTTGCGTAGTGATTGTTGATAGACTGCGGATCTTGGGAGTGCGATGTCCCGCATTTCGTCGAGTGCATCCATATCTTCTGCAAGTGCTTTGTTGGAGGTTTCTTCGCTGTAGGCCGCAACCCGTGGGGCGCTGAATCGAACTTCCTCGGGAAGGACTGCTTCCGCCCCGTATACCATAAAAAATGGTGTGTATTTTGTAGACCTGTTTGGGGTTGTCCGGAGGCTCCAGAGTACGGAGGGTAGCTCATCTGCCCAATGCCCTGCTGCGGGGTGCAGACGGTCGAGTAGTCGTTTCTTGATCCCAGCCGAAACTAAGCCGTTGGATCTTTCGACTTGTCCGTTCGTTTGCGGGTGGGCGACCGAAGCAAATTTGAAATTGATGCCTTTCTCCTCGCAGAACTGCTGTGTTTCCTTTGCCGTAAAGTTTGTGCCGTTATCTGTAATGATGTCGTGTGGCACACCAAATCTGCATATGATGGAATCGAGGAACTCCACGGCGCATTGGGCGCTAGCCGAAGTTACTGGTCTTGCCTCTATCCATTTTGTGAATTTGTCGACTGCGACCAGCAGGTGTGTATATCCACCGGGTGTGGATCTGCGTAATGGTCCAACCATGTCTAGCCCCCACTGTGCAAAGGGCCAGGCGATGGGTATCATGTGCAACTCCGTGGCGGGTGCGTGCGGCTTTGGTGCGAATCGCTGGCAGGCGTCGCATCTATCGACCAGGTTTTTTGCATCGGTGGCTATTGTTAGCCAGTAGAATCCTGCTCGAAAGGCTTTTCCCAATATCGCTTTCCAGGTAGCATGATGTCCGCAATCACCCTGATGTATGTCCCGGAGTAATTCCTTGCCGTCTTCGGGTGCGATGCAACGCTGAAGTATTCCCGAGATGCTTTGTTTGTATAATTCTCCGTTAACCACCCGAAAGGATTTGCTACGCCTGATTAGCTGTCGAGCCTCACGTGGATCGGCCGGGAGCTGTTTGTTTAGCAGGTAGTCGAGATATTTCTGTGTCCAGACTGGTTCGACCAGAAAAACCTGCCGTGATATGTTATGAGTAAGCTCGAGAAGCGCGATTTGCGGGCTGACCTCTGTTTCCATTGCTGCGGGTGTTTCTGCGGCTTTCTTCAGTTTGACCGATCTCTTAATCATCCGCTCGAAATATATCCCTGGCGGTATGAGTGTGTTCGTGGAACCCATGTTGGCCAGTCTGTCTGCTTCTTCGTTGCTAGATCTTGCAATGTGTTTTAGCTCGCACCCTTTAAAGCTTCCTTCGAGTAGGTTATACATGTCGCGATATGCAACCATATTTTCAGCAATGGCGTCACATTCTTTCATCGTTTGCTGCACTATGAGGTTGGAATCGCCGTAGATCATTAATCGGGTAGCTCCACAGGCGATTGCCATCTTCATCCCGTGCAATAGTGCTTCATATTCTGCGTCATTGTTCGATGCTGGGTCATCGGGTGGAAAATCCAGTCGCAAGACGTACTGCAGTTTGTCTCCGCTAGGTGAGATGAGGACGATTCCTGCTCCTGCTCCTTCGTTTCTCTTGGATCCATCGAAGTACATTATCCAATTGCTCGTATACTCGGGTGGCCCGGGTGTTTGTAGCTCTGTCCATTCGCTGATGAATTCCACGAGAACTTGGGATTTGACTGCGTTGCGTCCAGCATAGGTGATGTCTCAGGCGCCCAGCTCGATGCTCCACTTTGCTATTCTTCCGGATGCCATATGGTTGTTCATGATTGTCCCGAGTGACGCATCATTAACCACTGTGATGGCGTGTTCCTGGAAATAATGTTTGAGCTTTCGAGCTGTGAGAACAACCCCGTATGCGAGCTTCTGATAGTGAGGGTAGCGTTGTTTGCATGGCGAAAATACTTCGCTGATGTAATATATTGGTCTTTGAACTCCGTATGCTTTGCCGTCTTCAGGTCTTTCGACTATGATCGCTGTGCTGATGACCTGGTTTGTAGCGGCTAAGTATAGGAAAAGTGGCTCCCTTTCTTGCGGTGTCGCAAGGATGCGCCTGCTTTGCAAGGACCGCTTCAGATCTGCAAACGCTTTTTTAGCTTCGGGTGTCCATTCGAATTTGTCCGTCTTCTTCAGTAATTTGTAGAAGGGTAATGCCTGCTCTCCCAATCGTGCGATGAATCTGCTCAGGGCTGCTAGTCGTCCTGCGAGCTGCTGTACTCCGCGTAGATTGGTTGGCTCCTTCATAGTCAATATGGCTTGTATTTTCTCCGGGTTGGCTTCAATGCCTCTGGCGGATACCAGGTACCCGAGAAGTTTGCCTGCGGGGACACCGAAAACGCATTTGGTCGGATTGAGCTTGATCCGATATGCGTTAAGGGCGTCGAATGTTTCTCTGATGTCCTCGAGGAGTGTGTCCTCCACTCGAGTTTTGATGACGATGTCGTCGACGTACACTTGTACGTTTTTGCCAATGAGATTGGCGAGGCATCTTTGCATGCAGCGCTGATATGTTGCGCCTGCGTTCTTCAGCCCGAAGGGCATTGTCGTGTAGCAGTATACACCGTGGGGTGTGATGAAAGTCGTCTTCTCCTCGTCTTCCTTTTTCATTCGGATTTGATTATATCCTGAATAGGCGTCTAGGAAGGAGAGACGCTGGCAACCTGCCGTAGAGTCCACGATCTGGTCGATTCGTGGTAGAGGAAAGTTGTCCTTGGGGCAGTGTTTATTTAGCGACGTGTAGTCGATGCACACCCGAAGGATATCCGTGTTTTTCTTGGGGACCAACACCGGGTTTGCTAACCAGGTGGATATTTTGATCTCCCTGATGAAGTTTGCGGCTAGCAATCTGTTTACTTCTTCTCCAAGCGCTTTCTGCTTAGGTTCTGAAAATCGTCGAGTCGTCTGTTTGATGGGTTTGGCGTCAGGAAAGACTTCGAGTGAGTGCTCGGCAAACTCCCTGGGTATTCCTGGCATATCTGAGGGCTGCCAGGCGAAAATCTCCCAGTACTCACGGAGGAGTTTGACGAGCGCGCCTTCCTATGCTGGCGAGAGGGTTGTGGAAACCATCGCCGTCTTCGTGGAGTCTGTCGGGTGCACTTGGTGCTTGCGAGTGTCGCTGTTGGCGCTGAATTCCAGTTCGGGTGCGTTTTTCTTCGTGAGGGGCATAACGGAGTGGTCCGTGGTTTTTGCTAGCTCTTGAAGTTCTTCTTGCATCCCGAAAGATTTTGCGATCTCATTAATTTCTATGTCGCACTTGTCCGATTTCTGGAAGTCTCCGTCGATGGTGATCACACCGTATTCGCCAGGTAGCTTGAGCTTCAAGTATGCGTAATGTGGCACGGCCATGAATCTGGCGAACGCTGTTCGACCAAGAATGGCGTGGTACTGTGAGGGCCAGTCGACGACTTCGAAGTCCAGGAATTCCCTTCTGTAGTTGCGTGGGGAGCCCAGTACAACTTCTAGGTTGATTGTTCCGAGTGGACGGATTGCCTTGCCCGGAACTATCCCGTGGAAGGATGTTTCTGATTCCGTTAGGCCGTCCAGATTTTTGTTCATTCGACGGAGTGTATCCGCGTAGATGATGTTGATGCCACTGCCACCGTCCATGAATACGCGGGCCAGGTCATAATTGCCAATTTGAGCTTGAATGACGAGGGCGGCGTGTCCCGGTCGATAGACTCGTGGAGGGTGGTCTTCTTTCGAGAACGTGATTGGCTGATCGGCCATCTTCAGGTACTCGGGCTTTGTTGGTGGCGTCTGCACTGCCATGCATATTTGTCTCGAGTTAGTCTTTTGAGCTCTGCGAGAGGGGCATACCTTCTGTATCATCCCGAGGAGTTGTCCTTGCGGAGTCGTGTATGTATTTGCTCCCGCGTTTTGTTGTGGTGGGGCTGGCAATGCGGCGAGCGCCATGTTTGGGTTGGTCGGTGGAGGTGGAGGCGGTGGTAGCTGGAATTGTTGTCCCCCTCCTGGCAGTGGTGGATAGTTTTGGGTGGAAGCAAATCTTTTCTTGGCGAGCGCGTCCGAGATTTCGATGAACTTTCGGCAATCCTTGAGAAGGTGCGTTGCCTTAGTCTTGCCCGTGCGCTTGTCTGTGAACAGATGTAGCGAGCAGTACGCATCGAGGTCTTCCTCGGGTGATTTTTCTTCTGCCTTTGGTTTCCACTCGCGACGACCGGGGTCGCGACTTCGCGTGAATTCTGCTGCCACTAGTTCTTCTCTATCCTCGTGGTCGTAATATTTTCTTCTCTTCCTTCGTCCGTGGCGGTCGTCCTCGTGTGCAGGTGATGATCCTCTTTCGTTGCGTACTGCGTCTTCTCCATTGGCCCATTTTTCGGCTATGACCATGAGCTCCCCGATGGTTTTGGGCGCGGCTCTGTCGAGCTCTTCTCGAAACGCGGTTCTTCTTGCTCCTTTGGCGAAGGCCTCAATCGCCACTTCTTCAGAGATTGTCCCTGCGGTGTTCCTGAGCGTGTTCCACCGCTGGATGTATTCTCGGGTGGATTCACCGCTTTTCTGTTTGCAGGCTCGTAGTTCTTCGATTGTAGCCGGCCTTTTGTAGGTCGACTGGAAGTTCTTGCAGAAATCACGGTGTAAGTCATCCCATGATGCGTAGCAAGATCGTGGTCTCCTCTCCAGCCAGCTGCGGGCTGCTCCGGCTAGGTGCAAATTGAGATATTGCATAGCCGTGTTCTTGTTACCACGTTGGCATTTCACTGCCGTGAGGTAGTCGCTCAACCATTGAGAGGGCTCGAGTGAGCCGTCGTACTTCGTCACTTCCGTGCTGAGCTTGAATCGCTTGGGTAGGGGCGCCTCGCGGATACTACGGGCGAAACATAGCGCGCCGCAGGTTTCGTCGTCCGAAGAGCCGGATGATGATCGGTCGCGATACCTTGACGCCCTTGCTCTATCCACTTTGTTTTGCGCGATGTCCGATCGCGCGTCACGTCCGGGTTGATCGCGATCGGCGTTCTTCCGTGGTTCCTTGCTTCGTTTGCGTGAACGGCTGCCGCGGTGTCGCGAGCTTTTTTCTCTCGAGCTGTCGTCGCCGCTGCTTCGACTGTCATCACGGCGGCGGGCTTCTTTCCCTCGGCCACGACGTGGCGACTTGTCTTTTCTTGGGGAAGAGCTTCTGTGCCTGCGGGGCGTTTCTTTGTCCTTATCCTTCTCCAGTCGCTCCTTCTCCAATTGTTCTTTGCGATCGTGGGAGGCGAGCCTCGCGGCCGCCAACCCTAGACCTTTGCGAATATGCTTGTATTGTTCCACCCGGGGATCGCTATCCGTCGGCTGGTTCATCTGCATGTAGGTTGCTGCGGCTAGGATCGCGGCGGCTGGGGTTTGCGGGTAGACGTTGCCATCGTCGTCGACCCTCATGAAAGAAGACGTGGTAGACCTGTTGGTTCCAGCCATAGATTCGTGGTCCCTCGTCGACGCTGCGGGTCCCTTCCCCCCAGGTCGGGTACCGACTGAAGGTGCATGGGATAGCTCGGCTCGACGTAGGCTTGATTCATCCGCCGCTCTCCTGCGACGGGCTAGATCTGCTCGGGCATCCTTGATGTTTGAGGCCGCCCTCACTAGGTGATAGTGGTAGGCGGTTAGGTCTTCATGCGTGGCTTCCGCCGCAGGTGGCTGGCTCTTTCGCATGGATTCCTTGGCTCTTTTCCAGGCTTCCCGCGAAACGCCGATTATATCGCGCTCGGTTGCGCTATATTCAGTTTCCGAGGGCTGTTCCGACCCTGCCATGCAGACTTGGGCCAGTTGTGGTCCGTGCGTCCTAGGCGCAGATCGGAAAGCTTTCCGTACCCGAGAGGGTTCCTCTGTCGAGAGGGTGTGGTAGTCGACTGCGTTGTAGCGGATGGACTCGCCGCTTTTCCCCGTAGGAAAGCGCGAGTTGACGATTCCAGATTCGGTTTCAGATTCATCCGAGAAGTGGAGGATCCCGTCTCTGTTCGCCATGAAGTTGAAGCTCCCGAACGTCAGGGTGACGCTCTTCTCCAGTTCCTCGAACGCCGGGCGAGATTCCGGCGAGTGAGGCGTGACCACGACAGATCCGATCCGTATAGGATTGTTCGGAGCCGTAGCCGTTGGTTTCCAACGGGAGTTGGATGTCGATGAAGCCGAAGATGCCGGTGATCCAGCGCCCGCGATTCCCACAGACGGCGCCAATTGTCGAATCCCTGACTCGACAAGTCCCTTAGGTGACCCTATCGGGTTTTGATTAGGAGAACTCATGAGCGCTGGTGAGATCGTCGGCTAGACAGAGGGCGAGATTTACCCAGGTTCGGGGCCCTCGTAGAGGTAAAACCCTTACTCCTGCCTCTTGTCGATCTGTATTGGATGATTAGATCGGTTACAGGTTGCTCGAATCGAGAGTAGATCTCGAGTTCCGAGGCTTTTTGGTCGTGCGGTATTACTTGGTCCTCTCCTTGGGGGCTCTCCTGGCCTTATATAGATGGCCAGGTCTCGAGTCCTACCCGGAGGGGATTCAAACCCTAGCTAGGTCGGTTACAAAACTACCTAACTTAACCCGCAAGTTTAGTGCGGGTGGGCTTCTCGTGGACCTTCTGGAGTCTTCCAAGGGCGCCTCTTCTTGGGCCTTGACCTTGGGCCTGAGAGGGGGTGTCCTTACCCGCAGGGTCCAAGATCTATGTCTTCGTCAGGACACATGCACTACTCCACCGTGTTGCTGTAAGCGGTTGCTAGCGCTGCTACCAGCGTGTAGGCGCGGTGTTGACAAGCCACAACGATGTTGCTGCCAAGGCACAACTAAGTTGCTGCCAGGGGCGGAGACAAGGGGGGCTAGCAGGGGTCAGACCCCACCTAATGGTTCGTCCCCCAACGTATTGCAGCGGGTACTAATCGTATATAATACTGGTATATATAGGATAATAGCTGCTGAGCACTATGTATACTCTTAGTATTTAAGCCCAAAGCTAGCAGCAATCCGTATGTACGCACCAAGCCCAACAGTCAACAGGCAACAACCCATCTAGCTGACTTCTTAGGCCAGAAATCATTTGCCCATCTCCTCTCGCCTCTCATCCTCTCGCATACCACCATCCATTTGACTGCCCTAATGCGTGCTGCTCCCGCTCGAAAACCAGCGAACCTGTATGGCAGCGGAGTAGCGGAGGATATGGCGACGCCGCTGATCTTCCTTGGCTAGACGCCCTATGTTTGCGACATGGGCCCGTCCCATGAGATCACCACCGAATTATCAATCAGTACACAATACAAGCATGTACGTGCTGCTAATCTGATCAATTCCCTCTTATTTAATATTTCCAATACTTTTTTAGTTACAAATGAAGAGATTCGATATACTAGTTCTTAAAAAGATGAATATAATAGATTCTTTTCAAGCTAATATTTTTAAAGCTATAATCTAGCATGCTGCTAAAATTTTAGATCCACTTGTTGACGATAGTAGTAGATCTATATCTGAAATGTTAAGCGGTAGTTTTGTCCCCATTTGCTTAAATATGTGTGCCATATGATTGGAGATTGAGATACAATATATTCATGCCATGCTTTTGGCAAATATATGAAAATGTCATTTTACTTTTGGGCTTGCTATCTTGATAAATGATAGAAATATTTCACTTGCCAGAGACAAATTTTCGGCCCCCCTATATCTAAATCCTGGCTCCGCCCTGGTTGCTGCCATGGCACGGTGGCGATCTACCAGTTGGGAGACGCGATGCTACCAGGTGATAACCCACAAGTGTAGGTGATCGATCGTAACTTTTTCGATAAATAAGACTGTCGAACCCAACGAGTAGCAGAAGCTATTGATAAATAGTTTCTAGTAAGGTTTCACTGTAAATACTAGCGAACAATTGTTTAGAGATTTTGTAATAGTAATAAAGTGATAACAAGTAAATAACAATAAAGGTAAATAGTTGCTGCAAGTGGCCCAATCCTTTTTAGCACAAAGGGAAAGCCGCTGGTGTTTCTTATAATGGCTAAAACGTTCCTGAGGACACACGGGAGGTTTCGTCTAGTTATCTTCATAACACGTCGTTGATTAATCTTTAACGTTTTGTAAGTGTTATGTGTGTAGACCTATGTCACTGACTAATGCACACTTACGATTACACTACTTACAAGCATCCGCAAATACAAGAAAGTAATTAAGAAATAATTATAACCATAGCAATAAACGCATGGTATCTAGTACTCCCTTATGTGAAGTATTTCAAACTGGGGTTTAGCTTTCTGTCACTCTGGCAACCTGCCATAAGCAATCTAACACACAAAGCATTCATCCAGGCCCTTAAAAGGTGAAGTGCTATATAGTCGACGTTCACATAATACCACTTGAGAAATAACAACATAACTTAAATATGAAAATGATAAATATTACTCAACGAAACATGACTACTAATTACTAGACTTCTCCCATGTCCTCAAGAACTAAATGATCTACTCACAACATATCATATGGTACATGATCAGAGGTGATAAATGGATAGATAACAATCTGGTCGTAAAGTGCAAACACCGATTAATCTTATAAGCATCAACTACAAATAAGTAATTCACACCGGGAGAGAGATCTAGTGGAAAACAACGATATAGAACCATAATTGTTACAGCCGGACGGAGGTGGATGGTGAGGATGATGGTGCTTATGGTGATGACGATGACGATGATTATCTTGATGATGCACGGTGCGATGACGGTGACGGCGGTGACGACCCCCCCCCCCTCTCCTCCGGGAGGGAATTTCCCCGGTGAAATCTCTCCGCAAGGAAGGTGTTTCTTCTCTCTATCATTTCTTTCACGAAGAGGCAACGGAAAAATTATACGAAGTTCCTCCCTGATATTTTTAGGTCACGGGGTGTAAGTACACCAAAGGAGAGCCGGAGGGGGGCCTAGGCCCCCAGGAGCCCACCGGGCGCGGCCAAGGGGGTGCTTGGGGCCCTCTTGGCTCCCCTATGTTTTGTGAATTTTCCCGATTTTTCTAACGTACATAAAATATCCCTTTTGACATGTGCGTTTTCCAGCTGATTTCTAACTCTGATAAATAATTCCATAAAACTATAAAAACAGACAAAACAACAAAATAACATAAGTATAGTGCTCTAAGAGGTAAAATACCAGTGAATAAAGGAAAATTATCATATAAAATAGTGATGCAAAATGGACGTGTCAACTCCCCCAAGCTTAGAGTCCTCTTGTCCCCAGGCAAAAACTGTACTCCGAAAACATGACGAGAGGTTTTATGATATGACGTGTCGATAATAAAGGATACGGAAATGAAGCATCAACAATTACTCAATAAACACTAACAATTATATAAAACAATCTTTCCCATAATGCTTCTCAAAGAGAAGTAATGATTCACTCATATAAATATATAGTGAGTGCAAATTCATTGAGCTATGGTGATAAGGGGTTGCCCGATCTTATCGATGAACACTCACGATAACTTGATAGATAACTAGTGCGCCACTAAAAACTCTCCTTGTATGAACCCTGATGCCAATGCAACAGCTCTTGATCCCTTTGGATATTCTCAACTCCACACTCTTGCACAACGTAATCAAAAGACTACGAGTGGTCATGTATCTTCTTATTCCCAGTGGAACATCAGATAGCACGCAAAATTTGCAAGGGTAACTCCACCAAACCGGTGGGGATAAATTCAGATGAACATTGTTCAATTCTGGAATCTAGGGTTTATATTTTTAACTCGGACCCCCTCTCTAATTCGCACCTAAGAGTTTATATGGAGGGTGTGCGGCCAGCAGCCATATTGCGCCCCCTAACCTATTCCAACTCGGGTTGGGCTCAACCTAGTGGATACAAACCGACCCCTAGGGGGTGCGGCCACTTTGGACTCACATGTCCAAGTTACAAAACACATGGGACTCCCTAGGACATGTCCTTGGTGCCCCCATACGCCCCAATGTGCATCAATAATGAATATGGGCTGGTACCCCCAAGGACAAGTCCTTGTTCTTCCCAACTCCATCTTCTTTAAGCTCTGGCTTCTTTTCCTCTCTTGGATACTCATGGGAAACAGTGCCTTCTTCTTCCTCCATGTATATGATCTTGTTTTCCACCATGTAGCACTTGTTTTCCACCTTGCTATGTTTGTTTTCCAGCTCCTCTTGATGCTCTCTTCCATCCATGTTTGTGTTATCAATAACCCTGCTAATACATAATGCATAGGCTTAGGTAGTATAACATTCTTATAAACACAAACAATATTTATTACTAGGAAAGAATTCACCTTATAATGAACAACAGAGAGGCTCGATATTTCCTTCCAACTCAAGCATGAATAATCCTCATGGACCCCTATTATATCCATATCATATGGCAAACTATGTTCTTTGTCAGAGAACAACTATCATATCAATCTTATCTTTCTGGAAGAGTCTATGTCAGAGCTATTAAGAAAATAAAACATACTTCAATTATCACAAAGTCTTTTCATGAATAGAAAACTTTCAAGGATTATGTTCTTAATAAAGGAGGTGAAAACAACTGATACAAAGGAAGATGTTAGTTAGCAAATCTCAACTTTCAATTTGTTTACCATGATGGTAATGTCAACTCCAATAAAACATGGTTAAATGTCATCATGAACATATAAAATAATGCATCTCGGTTCAATATCATAAGTTTGCTAGTAGATAATAGAGGGAATAGGTGAAACTGACTCAATCCTATCAATAAAGAAACGCCCTTCGTAGGGGGGAGTAGGGATTACTCATGTGCTAGAGATTTTTATTTTAATAAAACAGAGGAATTGAAAATGTAATTTTTAGAGATATGTATGTCTATGTCAACGAATGGTAGTGAAAAACTTATCATAACCATGTCAGGCAAAGTGTTTAGAATTTTGAGAGCGGTTTCCGTTTCTTTATTAAAGTTGGCACTCCCCCACCATGCCTTTCTCAAACAGGGGCTAGCCGTATCCATGGGTAGCCACCAACTTTCATCAATCCATGGGGACGGGCATTTTTATATTATATTATTTGGCACCGTGTGACGCTCCTAGATCAGGTACTATGGGGATTTCAGCGTTCCCGCCCAAATCCACATAATATCAGATCCTAGGTTGTCATTTCTGATACCATTACAACAGTTCACGAATAATCCACAACAACAACGGAGGAGATATATACAAGATGACTCAAATGAGTCAAGGATACAACTGATACAATACAAAGATCCAAATAACAGCGGAAGACAAAATATCCGACTACGGACAAGATACAAATTGGACTAAGAGTCCTGAAGATAACCGATGGCGTCCAATTCCTGCCCAGGCCAAGATGGAGGGATTCCCAAGCTAACGTCGTCCAACTTCAAACCTGTGACTGCATTGTGAATACAGCCCCGAATCATGGGGTCAGTACTTTGAATGTACCGACAACGGCAAGCAAAACTCACAAGATACCAATGCAACCAGTCATCACAAGATACAAATACTTTGCGTACAAAGGAAGGAGTTGTTGTAATGAAGCGGCAGCGGGCAGCACTAAGCAATCTACAGAGACGCGCTACAACTCTTGTCTATTAGAAAGGGAAGAGAAAGCGTGACAAAACCAACTAAAAACTACTCACCAAGGCAAACCCATCCAGGATTTACCCCCCATCAACCAATGTCAGGAGGTAACCCGAGGAAAAACTCACACATGTTCAAATAGTAAACTCGTTATCGCACAGGTTAACAATTTATCATTAGGTGTAAGTTATCTGACTATTGTAAGCCAGCACTTTATCCAAGATCGTCACATAAGTGCGGACGATACGCCTTCTCGAAAAGATTTAACCCTGCAGGGATGCACTACTGTAGCCACACGCACCGAGACTGTCGCGAGGCTGTCGGCACAACACTTCACCTCACCACAAACAAGTCCAGGTAGCCACCTAGCTAGGTTGGAACCGCCTCGAGAGTTCGGCCGGTGCTTCGAAGCGGACCTAGCCGTTTGCGCCTACGCGCGAAACGGATCAAACCTGGCCGGAACTGTCTGATTCACGTCATACCGCGGAAACCTATATAATTGTACGCACATCGGTATCATACCATCATCATCCTCAACGTTGTACCTGCAGAACTGATGATGTGCGTACCCAAATGGAAAGCCCGAACTAAGTTGTGGCATCCTGGACAAGATTGCAGCGGGGCTAATAGGTTGCGGGGAGTCCCATTCCTCCCACGATGTGGTTAGCGCGCTCATTCTTGGATCAGCGGACAAGAACCTTTTCCTAAGGCGACACCAGAGGGACCAAAAGCCTCGAGGGGCCTCCCGCCGGTGGCTTAACTCGAATTCAAATTTTATTATTACCCCCAAGAGTTAAGATCATTTTTAAAATAAGCTGAACCAACCTATCATACTAGTAAGGTGACAAAGAACCAAACTCGCCAAAGAACCTAAGCATGCGCTACGACTCGCAAGGCAAACAAGAAACAAACATGTCATAGGAGGTGGGGGGTCAGGCTATATCACGGCTGCAAGGTAAACATATGATAGGATCGAGACACAAGCATCAATTCATAAGGCTAGAATAAAGACAACGGAAAGAATCGGTAACAAGTGAGGAACGGCAGCCAAAGGTAGCAAGTGAGTAAAGCTTGCCTGGAATCCAGCTTGTAGAGGTAGCAGAACTTGTTGTGGCTCACATCATCTCAACGTCCTATCCGCGAAGAAGCAAACCACTAAAAGAAGCCAAAGATGCAACACTCACTACTAAGGCAAAAGATCCAGCATGATCCATATATGGATGCATGACATGCGAGATGCGACTAAACCAATTTAAGCGGAACCGAAATCCGAGCAATTTAATTAGAAGGTTAAAGTTGTTTATCTAACCATCAAATTAAATGTTGATTAACATGGAGAACAAGATATAGGTGAGCTACACAAGATTAAACGGAATAGGGCACCAATTGAATTAAATGCCCAACACATTCCATGTTTATTATTTAGGTGAACATGCATAACACTACTTAAAATGCAAGATGAAACATGCAAACATGAGCATGGATGGCATATTAATATTCCTTGCATTTTTCTAATCAAAATAGACATAAAGTTTGTTGTATTTAAATTAGTAAAACAAAAGATATGAGCATTTGGAGTTAGGGGTGTATTCTGCCAAAAACAGGGACGTGATCGTGATGGAAATAGAAAAATGGAGGGCTTCGGTTTAAAAATATGGAAGGCCAGGGGCCTGGGTGCGAATGTTTCCAGATCTGGATCTGGTCTGGGTTGATTCACACCGAAGAGGACCCTGCCCGAGACGATGACAGGCGGCCCCCACGGTGCCCTGCTGGAGAAATGCTAAAAAAGGTGGGAATTCGCCTTCCCTAGGATTCGAGCTCGGGTCTCTCCAGCGAAGGGGCACGGAGCGAGCCACTGGGATACCCAGTTTGTTTTGAATAAAAGGTAACGTGACCCTATGTGAATCAAGTAACTGGTGTTAACTGAACCTTCAGAAACACGATTCACTTTTAGGTTCAGAACGAAGAACGGACTGGCAGCAGCCCCGCTCGATCTCCCTGCACGAACTCGAGGACGACGAAGTAGGGGAGCATAAGTGGGTGTACGTGGGGGTGCAGGTGTGTGTGAACATGCTGCAGCTGTACCTGCACGCGCGGAGGGCGCTCGGAGGGAGCTGCTGCTTCAGGGTGAGCGACGGAAAATAATACATGACAGATGCGCACGGCCGGTGTTCTCGCTCGACGGCGAGTCACAGAGCAAGGAGAAGAGCAGGCGAGATGTCCGCAGGGACGGGTGCTCACCGGGGTTGCTCGGTGTCGTCGAATGGAAGCGGAGACGACGGCGACATGTTGTAGAGGAGGAAGACAAGGGACGTGCGCGCAGACGGCCGTAGATGATGGCCACGTACCCACGGACAGAGGCGGAAGAAGAGCTCGGCGGCGACGTGTCTGGCAGCTCCGGCTCCCGATCTTCAGCGCCGAGATGGAGGGGACCACGACGGTTCCATCCCCGCACCCAGCTTGTCTCGACGGATACCATGGCGATGGGGCAACGACGACCTGCTCCGGGCTCTACCTCTCGGTTCAGAACAACAACAACAAAATTCAGAGAGAAGTGGGATGGAGGATGAGGAGAGGGGGTGGCGGCGGCTGGAGATGGGTTGGGAGAAAGGCTAGGGTTTGGGAAAGGAGGGAGGCTAGGGTTTCTTGGGAGGAGAGGGGAAGGCTTGAGGTAGATAAAGGAGGGGGAGAGGGGGACCATGGGAGGAGGTGGTGGTGGTTGTGGTACGGGTGGGGGTCACGCTCTCCTCGTGCCCGTCCGTACAGAGAAGAAGAGAAGGTGGGCTGGATTTGGTGGGTGGGCTTCCTCGGCCGGTTGGCCCGGCTGGCTACCTCAAAACGTTTTTTTTTTCCAGAAAAACAAAAGAAGGACTTTGAGATATTTAGAAGTCTCAAAAGAATTTATAATTTTTGCAATCTTGAGAGGTACAAAATCAGAAGTTTTTGGTGAACTTAAATTTAGGGTGATGAATGATGATGCAAGATGACATGAGATGCACAAAAAGAAAAACAATCAAGTTCTAATTGGGAAACCCCGGGTGTTACACACCGGCTCTCTTGCAATTTGAGATGAGCATCGATTCCATACTCGTCGGGTGAAATAAGGAAGAAGAACCTTGATTGACATAAGACTTGATACACTTTAAACTACTTCCTCATGAGCTAAAACAGGGACACAACACAAGTTTGATATTTTGAAGGTTTTAAATCTAGCACACGAGAAATTTACTTGGAGTGGCGATGAAATACCACATATAGGAAGGTATGGTGGACACTTGTGGAAGTTCTTTGGTTCAGATATTTGGGTGCACGAGTAGTGATCATACTCAGTACAAGGTTTTTGGCTCGCAAAGGCTTTGTAGCAAATATACGAAGTTGAGAGATGCAAACAGATATATAAAACCATGCAATGATATAAAACATAAGTTATTGCATATGTATTCCTTGTAATCATAACACATCAATCATAAGCACATAGACATGAAGGTTTTGCATGCATAAAATATCTATGGGGTAATATATCTGCATGTGATACTCTCTTCTTTGTTCCAAGTCTCTAAGTGTTGTTGTTATGACCAATGCTGTGTTTGTCAATACTCAATAAATTTCTTCTAGTATATCCAACATGAGATCACTACTAAACACAAGGCAAGCATGCGATAATAATTGCCATTAATAAAACATATAGTGCAACTAAGTAAGAAGAATACTTCATATCAATATTTCATCATAGGAAAACTCACACCAATGGATGCAGAGCTTCACTTATAAAGGAGTGATAGCCCAAATTGCAAACAATCATACCATATGATAATATCCCTAAACATGATAAGATACACAACTCTAATAATATAAATAAAGACCCGGGGCAACCCCCCAAGCTTGGAACAAACCGAGGGAGTGCTTGTTACCCATGATAATTTAGCTTGATTCTTTGATGATGCTTATTTAGCTTTCTCTTCCTCATCAAATTTTCAAGGTAATGGCTTCCCATAAACGAAAGATGAAGTAGTTTCTAGGGTCCTGAAATTTGCACCAAAGCTCATACGCTTGAATCTCAACTCATAATCACATTTTTGGTTTTGCATATCATAAATCCATGCTTGAAGATGTGATGTTTCTTTCTGTAGTAGGTTGACTTTCTCCCAAAGGGATCCTGTTTCTTTACGGTGATCATCGATGAGATATGAAATTATGCAATTATTCACTTCCACTCCATGTTCCACCACCTTCTTGCACTTGAACACTTCGTGCTCCAGTACTTCAAATCTTGTCTTCTCGTATCCCTCCTTCTTCGGTCCCTCTAGATCTTGCTTGTAGAGGACGCCATCCTTCAACTGGAAAGTTTGGGGATGCATCCTCACCTTAGCCAGGTAAGGGTTGATGACGTTGACGAAGAACTTTTCTTTGGGAGAGCTCGGAGGAGTCATGTCAACTAGGGTTTTGTGGATTTCTTCCCGGCAGAAACAACTCGAAAACAAAACTCATCAAAAACATAAGTTACGATCCCAGGACAATCCGAGGGATTATATAGCAAAAACTTACGGATTGTAAGGAAGATAAAAAGTCGAAGCGGAGTCGAAGTCGAGCGCTAGGGCATACAGGGGTCCACCAGGAGGGGATAAGAAGGAGCCCACGCCTGGGGACCACCTGGGGGCCTCCGGCCCCAACTCCGACTATTTTTCGTGCCCAAATTTTCCATATTTTACAAAAATAAAGAATATAAATTTTTACGGTGTTTCGCGGACATTTTCTTACCAAAACTGATACCCACTTCAATTCCGACTCTGGTCTGCTCTGATATTTGGCTCTAATATGATCTTCTGGAGTGAGTACCCGAACAATATTAGCTTCCACACGATGTTGACGTGATCACACGCTCGTTGGGAGACCCCAAGAGGAAGGTATGATGTAGTCTAGTGGAATCCCCCTCCCCCCAATTAAGGAATCGGGATTGTCAAACCAGTAGGACTTCATAGTCTTGAGAAGGCTGCTTGTATCAACGGTGTCATTTATTGATATGACCAAGCGTGGAACCTGCACACAAACACAAACTCTCTCTTGCCCCAACTTTCCGGAAGGTTGTCAGTCTTCCAGTCTTGCTGAAAACAGGAGAATTAAACGTATAGAGTCTTGGAAAACAATAAAAGTAAAAAATAGAACGGCGAGGAAACAATGATGAAAAGTGTTAAAAAGAAGGTTGCAAATATGAATAAAATAGGACCGGGGGGCATAGATTCACTAGTGGTGTCTCTCCAAAGAAAACAAACATGCTGGGTGAACAAATTACCCAGGAGATGATGGCGCAGCGTGGCACTCTCCGCTCTTGTCGAAAGTGCACCACAGGCTCAATGAGAAGCTGTGCGCAAATCCAGGTTTGTGAAATTGGTTATGTGTTATTATTGAGAAACGGTTAGGTGAATTATATTGGTTATTGTAGGATTCATTGATGATGCCAGTAATATAGCATTATGCTCCAAAATTTTAGAATTATTCAGTTTTATGCACAGCCAGGTTGTATACAATGATTTTGGTTTCATACTTTAAAAAATTATCATATCCATGCAAATAATTAGGTTTGAGGATTTTATATAACAATCTCATGCCTTGTTTACCTATTTCAGTTTTTCATTCCAGCTTTCAGAATATTAGGTAAGTACTGAATACCAAGTATATCTCATGATCTTGTATGCGGCTACTACTACCATGGCTACTACTACCATTTATGTGTTAAAATTACTTACTGGCATTATCTTCATTTGAATGATTAGTTGTTGTTTGTTCACATTCTTATATTTCAAGTTTAGCTAAGGAATCTTGTGATTTTCTCGTGCCCCGAAATTATATGTCTCATTTTACCATGAATCTTATCTTTTGCCATCATAGGATAGTGGAAAGAACTTACCCATTATTATGCTTAAGAAAGTTATTTATGTAGTTTATAGTGTTTCAAGTGAGACTCGGGCGCACAAAGCCCATCTGTTTGATCGTTTACAGCGTGTCAAACTATGAGCTTTTGAGGACTTGCCCTTGTGAAGAATGCCACTTGTGCAAATTGTCGGTGCCCCTTCAAGCCCATGCTCTGCTCCGATGACCTGGGTTTGATATCTTTGTTGCACATCATTTTTTTATTGTCATATCCTTTATCGCAATGTATTATATACAAACATATTACACAGTGTCCTTGCCATGGCTTTGGATACAGGCCCCAGCTTTTCCTCATGACGGTGCTCTAATGGAGGGCGTGTCTAGATCCACGACTATTTCTGTGTTTAGTAGTGCCTCGCCAGATGGTCTGCCTGCACCCAGCTTCCTTCCCATGCCATCATATGAGCTATGAGGTAGGTAAATTTCAGTTTTCACAACCATGTTCCTTTTCCAAGATTCATTGGTATATTTTCTCCCAAGAAATCTACTATGCATAAATAGGTTAATAAATTCAAGGATGTGCATTATATAGATAAGTGATGTGTGGTTTTGTAACTGTACTCTTTTTAATGCTCTATATTATAACCGCTGCCACTTCTTTCATTTTTTTATTTGTTGAATGTCTGCCTTTGTTATTTCATTCCCCTTTTTTGCGGCTTGCAAAGAAGGTCATCGATTAAGGTGGCCACTTGTTCTGCTTCTTAAAGGTGCCCTTGCTGTGTTATTTCTATCAGTGATGTGTGTCTCTTACGTTTGCTCTGGAGCACGAACAGATAATTAAATCTTAGATGTATAACAATTTGAAATAATTTTTGGCTTTTAAATGTTCTAATTGCGGGTTCCTAAATTTCATGGAGATGTGACTTGCTTCCTAATATTATTCCGTTGATTTCCGTGCCATGCAAGTAAGGTCATCGATTCTGGTGGCCGCTTGTTATGCCGCATGTTCTGCTGCTTAGGGGTGCCCTTGTCGTGTCATTATTCCTTGGTTGCCACTTATTTAGCCAGGCTGAATAAGACCAGGCGATGACGGGGTGGCAGCAACAGCCGTACAAGACGGAGAATAGCGTTAGACATGCGCAGGTTGAAGCCATCGAGGAGCTCTAGCAGAGCACAATGTCCTCTCCTTCCTCCTGTCACAGAATGGGAGCAGGAATTATCGCCTCGGATGGGACCTGTGTCGTCTGGGAACTTGTGGCGGTAGGTTAGGCTTAAATGTTATCGCCTCATGTATGGGACTGGTTGTGGTGTTCCAGCTTGTGACGGTGGTCAAGAGATTGATGTATTGCAAGTCAAACTCTATGTCACGATCTCTCTCTTTCCTTATGTAGATCTTATGTTGCTACTTATTTTATCTATCATAATTTATATCATGTTCTTAATTCCTTGCTTTTACCAGCCATGATAAAGTAGGATTTGTATAATTTTTGGTAGTTTCTACTTAACAGTGATGAACTAATTGCCTTATGTATCTTGATCCTCCCCTAAGAAACAAAGATTGCAGAACCTCTTCGTGTCTATTCATATCCTTGCAAAATGTTCATTTCTATTTGAGGAAAATCATATCACAATGTTACTCCCATCATATGATCTAATTCTACTAGGCTGATTCAACCTGAACATTTAGTGAGTACTTATCTTATTTTATTCTTGATACTAGAAAATTTGAGGCCAAAGCAACACGAATAGACAATGTACCCAAAAAGACTCAATATTAAGTGGTATGTTCTGAACTTGCACGGTCTACACAATCAATGTACTCTCTCCGTCCCGAATTAATCGTCGTAGATTTGTCCAAAAATGTATGTATCTAGACGCATTTTATGGATTTGTGTCTATGCAGTGATGCATATGTTAAAGAGATGGTTCATTTTTTGCTGGTTTTGGAGCACAACATGACGTTTCCCAAGACGAATTCCTCTTGCCAGACTGGAAGACAGGCACACCTTCAGTCCGATAGGTGGGAAGATGCAGGCACACCTCTAGTTTGTAGTTAGCTCATTTATTACAACTCAAGGAGGCTTCAAAAGAGTTCCATGTACTGGTTGTAAATATAAATGCAAGAGATTGTCAAAGTTTGTCACTGATGGAGCACGTGAAGCGAATGCCAATAATGAGAAAGAGGGCGAATCTGATTTCAGGTAGCTGGATCCGTAAGTTGTAATGATTCAGTTTATAGTTGCCTCATTTATTACAATTCAACTAGGCTTCAAAAGAGTTTCCTGTCCTGAGTGTAAATCTAAATGCAAGAGAGTGTCAAAGATTCAACAAATAAGCAAGAAAAACAGTTTAAAGTGAATTATTCATTTCTTTCTCAAACCTATGAATCTTTATTGGCTTCTATATTAAACATGAATGTTAGCTTCTAACATGTGTCGTCACTAATTTGCTAGCATTTCAAAGGAAAATTTCTCAATGCATACATGTGTGCTGCTTTCGGATGGAAACATTTTACTTGTCTGAGAAGCACATGCAAGGTTTTAGCATGTTTTTACCGAATCTTCAGATGACATGTTTATTTATTTATTACCAATTCTATTTCTGAGTTTAATGTATAACTATGTTTATAAAATAAAATACCACTTTTATGGAATTGGCGTTATGTGGTGTGTCTAAACTCAGTTTGTATAGTAAAATACCAGTTTTTCCCCCAATAGTATCTTCTGATTTTGATCGTACCAATGAGAAATACCTATCTCATATACCCTCATTCATATCAGCAGAAAAATTGATAAACTGATTATATTGTGGTATAGATTTATGCCAAATTGTTACTCTTGATATGGAAGACGCACATTTGTTTGTGAGTAGAGATACATCTATATTTTATTCAAAACCATTCCACTTTACCTTTTGTTTGTTGCATATTCAGAATTTCAGGTAATTATTTGTATATACCTTTCATAATGTATGAAGAAAACCTTAGCTATACTAAATGAAAAATGAAGCTATAACTGAACTGCCTAACTGTTATTGGTGTATTCTTGTGGGAACACTTAGATCACTGGGTGTAGTTAAGTAATAAACTTGGTTACTGTTTTGTGCAGACTTTATGCTGCAACTAATTTGCACGCCTGACCATTGCGATGGATATATTGGATTATCTTTAATCAGAGGTTTTCGTGTTATTGTTGCCTCTTTTGTTTCAGATATTTAATTCATATTTCAACAAAATACATGTTTGGTTAGTCTTATGCAAAAACAAAGAGCGCCGGTTGTTAGTCAAATTTCCCTCCACTGTATTTGTATCTCGCTTTAAGATTACCCCTGCATAGATATGAGCTTTTCATGCATATAAATTTGAAATATGAGCTTCAGTTCATTTGTCTTGTTTAACTTGGTTATTAACTCTTACTCTGGTTGCAATCAGCAGGTGACTACTGTTGAATATATTAGCAATTTAGCACATGATTTAATTCGAAATAGCAGTAGATGAATTGCGACAGTAGCAAATACAGTAATTATGCAAACGTCTAGATCTAGCACAGTAGACAGATTGATACAATCTATTGCAAGTACTAGACATACGAATTGCAGTAACATCTCATACAGATGAAAGAGAGATACGTACGATGGAGCGGTAGCGGCACCGCCGTTGTTGTTGTCCCCAGTGTCGGCCATGTCGTTGATGAAGAGGTTGCCGAGGTCGGGGAAGAAGTCGTCGTCGGGGAAGTCGTCGCCGTCAGCAGTCGCGCGAGTGCGCTCCCCAAAAACCTGATCGCCCCTCTCCCGTACAGGATCACAAGAGGCGGGGTTCCGGAGGCCTGCTGTCCCTTCTCGCGGTGCACGCCGGAAGGAGGGATGGAGAAGACTTGATTGGCGGCGCAGTGCTTTGGAACGGTGGTGCGAAACCATAAGACGAAGTGGCGGCTAGGGTTTACCGTATGCGCGTATTTATATGCGGGCTGGGAGAGACGTGGGCGTAACCCCACGTCTGAGTCGGTCCACGATCCAGAAAGGAAACGGAAACGGTTTTGGAATTAACGCGTCCGTTAATTACCAAATTAATGACTCATTAAGTTTTCCCAATCGACAAAATAAACGCTCTCGGCTCGGCTCATTCCCGCAACCCGCGGCGCGTCGTGACGTGGCGAGGCGTGGCGAGGCGGGCGGCGGAGGAGGAGGAGCGCGCGTGTGGCACACCTCTCCTCTTGCCTTACCTACTCATACATGAGCTAGAATGGCTCACCTTATAAGGTGCTCCCACTCTCTCCAAACTAGCAATGTGGGACTAAACTTTAGTCCCACTCACTCCACTTATTATTCATGAATGGGCCATGACAATTTCAGGATTTTAGTGGGCTTAGTGGGCTAGACATGTGAGCCCATATACATAGCCCATACAAAATTCCAACAATCCCCCACAAAGTGTCATTAGCACATTTCATAAACTCTGTTCCAAAACATTGTTTATATACCGGTGTTAGTGGAGACTGTTAAGTTGAACTTCCACTTAGAACATCATGCTACACTAGTTCACAACTTGAATAGTGGACTATGCCTTGAACTACAAGTTTGCTGTGATACCAGTTTTACACAACGTCTGAACCGATACTAGGCTGCCGCAAGGCTTCCCCGCGGTTTGGAGCGTATGCGTCATACTCCGAAGGCCTTTCATGAGTTTATTAGAGAGCACCCGATTCTCATAGACTGCGACGTTTAACAGTCAGACTCATATAGGTGAGTTCCTCAGGAGATGTTCTGTAGGACACATCTCTGCTTATATAAATAAGCCACTTGGAACACATTAAGACAAATGTCAACCTACCGTACAGATCAGGAGAGTATTGCATCTTTTATGGAGTGGAATAAAATATAAGGATACTCTCCTCTCAGCCGACCAACAGCTTGTCTCCCACTTCTAATTCACGGGATCTCCGATCACATAGAGTGGGTTACCACTGTGGGCAACTCATAACGTGGGTCTCAAACCCATCTCCCTCGATGCATTCTCTATCACATTCCGTGATAAACCCTTTGTGAAGGGATCTGCCAAGTTCATAGACGTTTGGATATAATCCAACGTAATAACTCCGGAGTTCTTCAATTTCCTGACAGATTTTAATCTCCTCTTCACATGTCTTGATGACTTTGCATTATCCTTAGAACTGTTCACTTTGACGATCACAGTTTGATTATCACAGTTCATTAGGATTGCGGGTATTGGTTTTTCAACCATAGGCAAGTCCATCAAGAGCTCACGAAGCCACTCTGCCTCAACAGTGGCTGTGTCTAATGCTGCGAGTTCTGCTTCCATAGTTGACCTCGTTAAGATGGTCTGCTTGCAAGACTTCCAGGAAACAGCGCCACCACCAAGTGTAAAAACATAACCACTAGTGGCCTTAAGCTCATCAGCATCAGATATCCAATTAGAATCACTATATCCTTCCAGAACCCTCGGGTTTCCGGTATAGTGAATTCCATAGCTCGCAGTGCCTTTTAAATAGCGCATAACTCTCTCAAGCGCACGCCAATGATCATCTCCCGGATTGGAAACAAACCGGCTCAATTTGCTCACAGCAAAAGAGATGTCAGGCCTCGTGGCACTCGCCAAATACATAAGCGAGCCTATAATCTGAGAATATCTCAGTTGATCTCTAGTAATCCGTTGATTCTTTCGAAGCAACAAACTAGCATCATATGGAGTTGAAGAAGGCTTGCAGTCACTATACCCAAAGCGACTCAAGACCTTTTCCACATAGTGAGATTGAAGCAGTGTGATCCCACCATTAACATCTCTCAACAGCTTGATGTTCAAGATAACATCAGCTACTCCTAGATCCTTCATCTCAAAACAGCGAGATAAGAAATCCTTAACTTCCTTGATTAAATCAAGATTGGTTCCAAAGATCAATATGTCATCAACGTATAGACATAGAATAACTCCCTCGCCCCCACCATGGCGATAGTACACACACTTATCAGCTTCGTTTACAACAAAGCCTTCAGCAGTCAAAGTCCTTTCAAACTTCTCGTGCCATTGCTTAGGTGCTTGCTTGAGGCCGTATAATGACTTCAACAACTTACACACCTTGCCTTCCTGACCGGGTACTACGAAACCATCTGGCTGATCCATGTAAATTTCCTCGTCCAACTCTCCATTAAGGAAAGCCGTCTTAACGTCCATTTGATGAACGAGAAGACCGTGTGAGGCAGCCAGAGATAGTAGCACACGAATAGTGGTCAGTCTAGCCACAGGTGAGTAAGTATCAAAGAAGTCTTCACCTTCTTTCTGGGTATAACCCTTGGCCACAAGCCTTGCCTTGTACTTTTCAATTGTACCATCAGGCCTAAGCTTTTTCTTGAACACCCACTTACATCCTACAGGTTTACACCCATAAGGACGATCAGTGATTTCCCAAGTTCCGTTAGCCAAGATGGAATCCATCTCGCAACGGACAGCCTCCTTCCAGTAGTCAGCATCAAGAGATGCATAAGCTTCTGAAATAGTCCTGGGTGTGTCATCCACGAGATACACAATGAAATCATTACCAAATGACTTTGCAGTCCTCTGTCTCTTGCTCCTTACAGGAACTTCATTGTCATCCTCCTCGGGATTCTCAACGTGTTCTATCGGAATGGTGGATTCAGGAATCTCAGCTAATTCCTGACTAGATGAAACAGGTTTCTCCTGATTTGATGAGCTAGACATATCCTTCATAGGAAATATGTTCTCAAAGAAAGTCGCATCATTCGACTCCATAATCGTACCAACATGCATGTCGGATACCTCAGATTTTACTACCAAGAATCTATAACCAATGCTATTAAAAGCATAGCCCAGAAGAACACAATCTACGGTTTTTGGTCCAAGCTTGCGCTTCTTGGGAATTGGTATATTGACTTTCGCCAAACAACCCCAAGTACGTAGGTAGGAGAGTTTTAACCTTTTCCTTTCCCATTCCTCAAATGGAGTAATGGTTTTATTCTTTGTGGGAACTCGGTTTAGGACATGACATGCAGTCATTAGCGCCTCCCCCCACCATGCCTTGGAGAGACCCGAAGTGTCTAACATGGCGTTAACCAAATCAGACAACGTTCGGTTCTTTCTTTCAGCCACTCCATTTGACTGAGGTGAGTAGGGAGGCGTCCTCTCATGAATAATACCGTGTTCAGCACAAAAAGAATTAAACTCGTTGGAAAAATACTCTCCACCACGATCAGACCTAAGCCGTTTAATTTTACGATCAAGTTGGTTCTCTGCTTCGGCCTTATAGTTCTTGAAATAAGTTAAAGCTTCATCTTTAGATTTCAGAAGATACACATAACAATATCTAGTGGAGTCATCAATAAGTGTCATGAAGTATTTCTTTCCACCTTTGGTCAATACGCCATTCATCTCACAAAGATCAGAATGTATAAGTTCTAGTGGTGCCAAGTCTCTCGCCTCCGCGGTCTTGTGAGACTTGCGAGGTTGTTTAGCTTGAACACACACTTGACATTTGGAACCTTTAATAGTACTGAATTTCGGAATTAAACTCATATTTGCTAACCGCGTCATGCAACCAAAATTAATATGACAAAGTCGCGAATGCCAAACATCACAATCATTATCGTGGCAAACATTATTAATAACTTTGGTGCAAATATCTGACAAGGATAAGCGGAACAAGCCTCCGCACTCATAGCCTTTACCAATAAATTGTCCATACTTGGAAATTACAACTTTATTAGACTCGAAAACCAACTTAAAACCATCTCGACATAAACGTGAGCCGCTGACGAGATTTTTATTGATGGAGGGCACATGATGAACGTTCTTCAGTCGCACGATCTTCCCCGAAGTAAACTTCAGATCGACCGTACCAACACCACGAACAGTAGCATGTGACCCGTTCCCCATCAGCACGGGGGAAGTCCCTGTGACCTGATAAGAAGAGAACATAGAAGCATCAGCACAAACATGTACATTGGCACCTGTGTCAATTAACCATTCAGGTGAATGACAAACTGAAAGAATAGTGGGAACTATACCGTACCCAGAGTCCTTCATCTCAGTGTCAGCCATGACAACATTGGCGGTCTTGCCGCTGTTCTCCTGCTGCTGCAGCTCATAACGCTTAGGGCACTTTGGAGCCCAATGGGTCAGTTCACCGCAAACGTGACATGATCCCTTTCTCTTCTTGAAGTTGGTAGAGTGCGACGGCTTAAACTTGCCATCGGGCTTGCCTTTACCCTCGGATTTCTTCTTGATATATTTAGGCTTGTTGGGCGGGTAATGTTTCTTCTGTACCACATGAGCAGAAGAACCTACCTCAGCAACCCGAGCACGTGTATCCTTTGCTCTCGCCTTCTCTTCCACATCAAGAGATCCGATGAGGTCCATTACGGAAAACTCCTGTCTCTTGTGTTTTAGAGAAGTAGCAAAGGTGCTCCATGAAGATGGAAGCTTGGCAATAATGCCTCCGGCCACAAACTTGTCCGGTAACATACACTTAAAGTGCTCAAGTTCTTTAGCGAGTGACTGTATCTCGTGAGCCTGTTGAACAACAGAGCGCTCATCAGTCATCCTGTAGTCATAGAATTGCTCCATGACATACAGCTCGCTGCCAGCATCCGAGGCCCCAAATTTGGCCTCGAGTGCAGCCCACATATCCTTGCCGTTATCAAACGACATATACGGATCCACGATGGAATCATCGATAATACCGAGGAGGGCACTTTTAAACATAGTGTCCATATCCTCAAAGGCCTCCAGCTGTGCTGGATTGAGATCGCCCTCAGGCTTGCCCTTGGTGGCCGCATAGCAGCGCAAGGTTTGAAACCATAGCACTGCTCTCGTGCGCCACCTCTTAAAGTCCACGCCCTTGAAAGGGACTGGCCTTGTCGCCGCAATGACAGACGGCGCAGGTGCAAGAAATTGCCTATAATCAGGTTTTTGGATTGTTGAATATATTAGCAATTTAGCACATGATTTAATTCGAAATAGCAGTAGATGAATTGCGACAGTAGCAAATACAGTAATTATGCAAACGTCTAGATCTAGCACAGTAGACAGATTGATACAATCTATTGCAAGTACTAGACATACGAATTGCAGTAACATCTCATACAGATGAAAGAGAGATACGTACGATGGAGCGGTAGCGGCACCGCCGTTGTTGTTGTCCCCAGTGTCGGCCATGTCGTTGATGAAGAGGTTGCCGAGGTCGGGGAAGAAGTCGTCGTCGGGGAAGTCGTCGCCGCGCGAGTGCGCTCCCCAAAAACCTGATCGCCCCTCTCCCGTACAGGATCACAAGAGGCGGGGTTCCGGAGGCCTGCTGTCCCTTCTCGCGGTGCACGCCGGAAGGAGGGATGGAGAAGACTTGATTGGCGGCGCAGTGCTTTGGAACGGTGGTGCGAAACCATAAGACGAAGTGGCGGCTAGGGTTTACCGTATGCGCGTATTTATATGCGGGCTGGGAGAGACGTGGGCGTAACCCCACGTCTGAGTCGGTCCACGATCCAGAAAGGAAACGGAAACGGTTTTGGAATTAACGCGTCCGTTAATTACCAAATTAATGACTCATTAAGTTTTCCCAATCGACAAAATAAACGCTCTCGGCTCGGCTCATTCCCAGTCGTGACGTGTCGTGACGAGGCGAGGCGAGGCGTGGCGAGGCGGGCGGCGGAGGAGGAGGAGCGCGCGTGTGGCACACCTCTCCTCTTGCCTTACCTACTCATACATGAGCTAGAATGGCTCACCTTATAAGGTGCTCCCACTCTCTCCAAACTAGCAATGTGGGACTAAACTTTAGTCCCACTCACTCCACTTATTATTCATGAATGGGCCATGACAATTTCAGGATTTTAGTGGGCTTAGTGGGCTAGACATGTGAGCCCATATACATAGCCCATACAAAATTCCAACAATCCCCCACAAAGTGTCATTAGCTTCAGTTCATTTGTCTTGTTTAACTTGGTTATTAACTCTTACTCTGGTTGCAATCAGCAGGTGACTACAACTCAAATTTGGAACATCAGATCGATGACAAACGATGACCCAGATCAAATCTGGGATCCAACCAGCCACCTAAACATTACCTTGAAGTTTACACCCTCTCCTCTTATGCACCATTAGGAAAATCATTGACATGTTTGTCTTCGATCTTGTGCAGCCATGGAGAATCGCCCTCCGTCATCCCTGGTCTTGAGCCCACGTCGTCTGTCGGGCCCCGACAGGGAGACCTCACCCCCAGCCATTCGTTATCTGTGCCCCTCATGCAGCGGCGACCTGGCGGTGCCTCCACGCAAAGGCGACAAGGAACCGCTCCCACGCGACGGCTACACTGTGGGTTTGCGGCTACACTCGGTGGTCCCGACACTGCTTCTCCTATGAAGATTTGGTTCTCCAACATTTTGATGTTTTGCTGTTGTACCAGACTAAATGTGGCATGTTGCTGCCGTTGTACCTAAATCAATGTCCAATTTGTTATTGTTGTAGATATTATGATGTAATTCGTGATACTCTTTTCCCTGCATTTCTCTAGTAGATGGTTGATTGGATACAAGTAATTCAATGCATTAGCCATGAATCAAACAACACGCAAAAGAACTCACAAATAGCAATGTCAGGGTGGTAATTCAGTTTGGACATAGGGCCTTGAGTCGAATGTTTTTATTGAACAGAGCACTAAAATTATCAATCCCCGTAACTATTTGACAATCCAAGTGTCATTTTTAAGCATAACGAGCAAGATCAAATAGTTTAGATACAATTCCTACTGACAGTTTCAGTTTGAAAAAAAAAATATTTGTTTAAGATATCGGCCAAAATTCTGATAAATCGTCCAATTTATCGCTTACCAGTGCGCCGATATTTTGGCCGATAGTCCGATGAATCAGCCGATTTACCACTTATCGTGGGTCGACCGGGAACTACCGAATCTTGAACAGTGAAAAAAACAACAGCTCCATCATCGCGAGCGGGAAGCGTCGCGGCTGTTGTGTAGCCGTAGCGTGGGTGCTGCGTTAGGTCTTCATTGCACCGGGTAGCATCAGGCCACTGTCATGCCGAGCTTACGCGAGGTCGCCATCACGTGAGACTTTGAGAGCGAGATCACAATAGGAGGAGGACAAGGTCTCCCTATCAGGACCAACACAGGGCGAGGTCTCAAAGCCAGGACCAAGATATAGTAAGGGCAAACTGTCGGTGCTGGGCGATTCTCCATGGATGCTCAAGATCGAAGACGGACATGTCACTGATTTCCTCAATTTTTTGAAACGAAAAATCCAGCCTCTGATGACATCTAGGCATCTAGCTGATGCCGAGACGCTGCAACCGAGTACGGCTCGAACATGATTGATACTGCCCGCTAGATTTAACTAACCATCCTATCACGTGGTTTTACTCTCCGCCACGCGCGATCGATCAATCAAACACTCTACCGGCGGCTCGCCATGGCCATCGACAAAAAGTGCGAGGACGACGTTGGGCTACTCCAGGACGACACGCCACGGGAGACTCACAATGGCCAGCGAAAACAACTACGAAGAGGAGAACCAGTAAGGATTTCAGCCATCCAGGACGCCACGCCGCGGGCGACTCGCAATGGCCAGCGAAAACAACTACGAAGACGAGAACCGGTAGGGATTTCAGCCGTATAAGGACGGCGCCGGGCTGCTCGATGAGGCCACTCCGTTGCGGGGCGGCTCCCAATGGGAATGACAACGACTTTGACTACTGCTGCGAAAACAAGGACGGGTCAGGATTGGAGCCGGACGATGATGATGTTGCACTGCTCAAGGAGGGCCATGCCGCCAGCGGCTCACCATGGCTAAGACGAGGACAAGAAGGGACTAGGGACGGACGAGCGGAGAAATCACGCCGTCGGAATAGCGCCCGGAAGAAGCCAGTATGACCTGCTGAGCGCACTCAAGCAGCAGCCCATCGAGTTGCAGGTCCTGCAGCTATGCTGCTCTTCTTTTCGTTTGGATGAAGCAGCTGCTGGAGACGTGCCGAAAATAAAGAGGAAAAATACAGTTAAAAATTCTTTTTTCAGCGTTGTAGGTTGTGGTATAGTTCACTCTAGGCCACTGTAAAAGCAATGTGATGGTATCTCTTCTAATTGCTAAGACAAAAACAAGGAATATGGGAGAAACAGATTAAATGAATCCAACCTAGCATGCCATCTCTCCGGTCTTCATCGCGCCGCCGAACACAGAGCCATCGGGCAGTGTCGAGAACTATGGCCGTGGCCGCCGGTGCCCCATTGCAGCAGAACTAGAGCACATACAGTCAAGGTTGTGGTTGCCGCTTGCGTGGTTGAGTAGCAGAACATGAAATTGTTCATGCTTGGGTCAGTGCTGATGTGCTAAAGAGGTCTTCCACGTTAACAGCCCTGAAACAGATAGAACATGCATTGGGGTAGGTGTTGTTCGAACGGCGGCATGACCACTCTATGAGAAAAAGAATCGACGTGCTTTAGGCTCTAGCCGTGAACTCGTCTCCCTGAACACTCGATTACTTTTACAGTCTGGCCAGCTTGCCTGGAACCAATAATCACCTCAATAACCGTTTGCATTAACCATGGATAACGCTAGGATGCAGGTTTGTACAATTCTATTTCTACACATGCATTTCATCTGTTACTCCAAACTATTTTGGAACTGGAACATTATTGTAGTTCATACTCATCGAGCTTCTCGAATTTAATTCAACATTAATTAACATGCAAATCTAGAATTGCATTGGCTATATAACCAACGCCTGATTTAATCATCTTTGGGAAGCACACTAGATTTAAGTGTAAAAGGGTCATGGTCTTTCTGATCAAATTTTCACCCTTCTCAACTACTTTTGTGATGGGATTGCTCTACCAAGGTGCAACACTTTCAGACATATCTCTATCATTTTAGTTTCCAAGATTAGAAAACTAATGTATAGATGTGGCAACTCTGTGGGGACCCTAGACTAGCAGTCCGAGACCTCCAGTATGCATACATTCACGATCCCATGATCAGTTAGTCGTGAACAACATACTCGAGTTGGCATTGCAGATTACAACATCCACTACACGAATACACGGCTTACACAACTGGTCACTTGACTAAGTTGAAAACAACTGCCACGCAGGACAAGAACACACACTAAAAACAGCGGAAGACTACAAAACACACTCGTGGTAAACCCAAGTCATGCCTTGACTACCTATAGGCTACTGACTCGGAGACGTTCCTAGTTCGCATAGCCGTCAGCGACATCGTCTTCTTCAGGTCCTCCGGTTGTCTGCTCAAAGTCTGACTAAGACAATAGCCAGGGACGAAACCAATGTGAGTACGTTTGAATGTACTCCACAAGACACCCCAAATGAAAGCTAGACATGCAAGTATGCATTTATATAGGTGGTAGGAAGGCTGTAATTAAGGTTCAACTAGCCATGATGAATTTAAGACCCATCATAGTTACACAAGTTTTATTTTTCTTTGTTGAAGAAGATACTTCAAAAGATATTTTATTTCTCTTGTAGATATAGCATGTCCACAAGGTTTTGATGAAGCATTCTAAATAAAGAAAACATTTCTCTTTGCAAAACTTCTTGGAAAAACACATCTTTAAGATCATCATTTATCCGGTACCTCAAAGGTACAATCATTCCCTTTCAACTTACCTCCCAGGTACAAGTTCCAAAACACTTTTCAGCTTTTTTAAAACATTGACACAATGCTAGCTACATGGCCATTCAACTGTCCATATCCGAGGACGCGGCTATTCTGAATAGTTTTACTCTGCAGAGGTGTACACAATCCACAAGATCCAGTATATCCGCCGTGAACAACCACGGACTGTCCAAGACAGTATGCAAACATCGGATAACTGGTCCTAACCATCCACTATGTCAGTGCTAGTAAATGACTACCTCTTCAACTGGGTTTGTTCTCCCCGGCACCGAGTGAGTCAGCCGTATCGATCCGGTTTCCCCTGACAACACACTGCGATGGCAGGAGACCCAATTGCTGCAACCGGTGGCGAACTTAATCCCCACACTCTGAATGTCCCATTCTCCATCCTGGCGACAATTCGGTTCGGGGGACTCTAACCCCTATAGCACATTGAGGTAGACACGGACTAACACCGACAAGCAATTATCTAGACCCCGTTCCCATATTGGGGTAATGTGGCAGCACGGCTTGGTTGTCCGGCGAAGACTAGGTTATGTGTCATTTTTGGAAAACAAGTCGAAAACATTTCCTTCTTCACAAACCTCCCTCGGACAAGGTCCCACCTTTCCTCGGGGTTTTTCCAAGCTTTTGTTTTCCAAAAACATCAAGTTAAAATGTCCACTAGGGGACTTAAGTGAATGAAGTGATGATACTAAAATATCTAAAGGGCTTGGTAACACCAAGATTATAAAGTGGATATAGCATAATAGATGTATAAAATAGACAGTGGTGTAGTCCACTTGGGGATATAGTTTTTGAATCAACTTTTGTAAAACTTCAGAAGTAAAACATGCATGATAGATAATGATAAGTAAAACAACAGCAAGCATTTAGAATGTCTTGCCTTGGCACTGGTCTTGGTCTTGCTCTTGAAATAAACAAGAGTTGCAATAAAAACCTCTCCGGGAAATAATACCGTCTTCGTTATCTAACATCGTAAACACAAAAAGGAAAACACCCAATCAGAACCAAACAAAGGCAAGCACTTGACAAGAAGTAAACATACAGCAAGCATTTCATCAAACAAGTACACTCACAAACAATATTACTAGGGTGCACACCAACGAGCAAAACAGGCACAGACAATACACATGAATAACACTAGAATAGATGTTATGGATCCTCAACCCAAAATGGCATGAGTCCAGTGGGTGTGCCACTCTCATATCATGCTCAAATAGGGTTAAATGACTCTCTGGTCATTCATGAGGATGAGAAAAATAATAAGAAAACAACCTAGGAACACATACACATGCATAGGAAAATATTAACAAGCAATACTACAAGCCCATAGTAACACATGCTTTTCTAAACATGGAGAAATAATATAACCAGTTGCTAAGCAACCTAATAACAGAGATAAATCAATACCAAACATATCATGGCATCACTCAATACATGAAAATAATCATGGAGCAAAAGACTACTAAAACTAGAGATGCAAAAGGGCCATTTAGACATGCATACATGCATAACAATACTAGATCATCAAACATGATTTATTCTAACATGATGGATCTGTAAGATAGCATCCAAATAATAGAGAAAAAAATACCTATACATGCTAGTAATATCAAAATAACAATCTAAACAATTTATCAAAAACTAAGCATGCAAATAACTACTATGGCAGAAATCACCTAAAACTAGCATGGCATGCCAAAATGATCTAGACCTTATTCAATCATGCAAGAAAGTATAACATGCAAAATAACAGTAGCTATTCTATAGATAACAATACTAAAGCATTTATTCAATTCATCATACCAATATGAAGAATAACATAATTTAACCTATTATTACTAGGAAAAACACCCTATGAGAATAAAACCATAACAAACATGGTTTTCCACACTCAAGCCCTATCATGCTATTGAATCACTCAAAACACATCTCAGTCATGTATTAATACCTTACACATGCTAGGAATCACTTTTATAACAAAAACAATATAACACACAATTTAATAAAGGAATAGTAATAATATGCAGAAAATGGATAAACACTAAATATTGCACCAATCCTATTATGTAACTCCTAAAATCATTTAAACTTAGTATTAGGTGCTCCTAGTCACTAGAAAACCAACACAATTGGATTCACTTCAAAAATCATCACCAATAAAATTAAACAATTCGCAGAAGTGCTCTCTGGCCTAAAACTAACATGCATGTCATTTTCAATAAACAACTCAAGTAAACACAAGGTCAACTTTAACAGATAGATATTTTTATGGGATACTCATAATAGTTGAGTTTTCATGATTTGGATACTTAAAACCCAAGTTATTAAAGAAATGGTGTTAATGAGTGTCTCTGCCATTAATTTTATTTCTCCTAAAATACAGCACAAAACCCAGATCTACAAGTTGGAGATGGTTAATATTTTGTAGACCTACCTCTGTGATTTTTGGTTTGGCAAGTTTTACCCATTTGCATTTTTGTTTCGATTTAAAGCAAACATCAGAAAACAGAGCTGCATGGAAAAAAGGAATACAACCTGCAGTAAATATAAATGGGCCAGATCTGCGAGGAGGATGGGCCGCGCGAGGAAGAGACAGGCCGAGCGGAAGGGAGCGTCGCGGCGACGGGCCGGCCCACTGGATATTTTTCTCCCGCGCGTGGAAAAAATAAGCCTGGGGGTGTGGATTTGACCGTCGCCGTTGGATCTAAATCCAACGTCCAGGAATAGATCCTACCGGGCCAACCGCCGGTGACCAAAGGAGACGGCGGCGTCCGCCCTTCCGCCGTGGTGAGGCCACTGGTCCGCCATCGGGAGCTCCAGTGGACGCCTGGAAATGAAGCTAGTCCAAAAATCTCCAAGGAGACGAGGCCGAGTCGGTGCCCCCATCAGCAGCCGCAGGAAACGACCGGGGCATGCTCTGCGCCGGGTCATGGCGGCCGGCGACCCTTGTCGCCGATGGCGGCTCCACTGCAAGGATGTAAATGAGAAATTAGAGGGAGCACGATACTCTAGGGAGCTCAAGGAGGGTGGGGAGAGGAGTGGCACGACCGGAGATAGCCCGAATCCGCGGCTCGACGGGGTGCTCATCCGCGGCGAGTTCATGCACGATGCCGGCGATTTAGTGGGCTATAGAGAGGGGTTTTGATGCCTATGTTCGATTGAGTAGTAGGGGAGGTGGGTTGGCAAGTTGGAAGGCAAATGCGCGGCCTCGGGTGGCTGCAACGGGAAAAACGGCGAGCACGTCCGTGTGGCGCTCATGGCGGCCACGGTTTCTCGAACGAGCTCGATAGAGGGGATTTCTTCGTGCGAGGCCTTGCCAGGGAGATTGAGCAGAGGGAGGAAATCCTCCAATCGAGAGTAGAAGGCAGGATAAGGTTCGAGGGGAGCGGGAGCCGTGTGCCAATGCCGACACCTGCAGGTGTTCGACAGGAGCCAGAGGAAGAAGGAGAGCGAGAGGAGACGAATGGGAGGCACAGGTATGATCGTGGATGTCCTGGGCGCCATGGCCAGCACATGAGCAAGGGGGGTGGAGACAAAGAGAGGGGGAGGGGCTTTCCAGAGGGGATCACGAGTGATAGAGAGGTCTGGTGGCGCAAGGGATGCTTCTGGTTTGGACAGAGAGGGTGGAGTAGAAAATGGTGAGTGATCACCATCCTTGTCCTCATGTTGGTGGATGGGAGAGAGGGGCAGGGGTGTGTAGACCTTGTTTAAGGGGTTTGGGAAGATATTTTATACCTCAAAGAACCAGGGAGAGGTAGAGAGAAGGAGTGTATGGACCAGGATGCTCATGAACCAAGTAGTGACTAGAAATTAAAGAATTGGATTTTGATTGTTTTCACCAAGATTTTGAAAGGAACATATATTAAATATAATGTCCATTAGATAGAGGATAAAAAATGGAGTCTATGGATGGTGTCCTAAAGAGTTTTGAAAAATATTTGTTTCACAAAATTTTGGGAATTTAAAAAGGGCAGAAACAGTTTTTAAATGTTTTCTCCAAAATTTTCAACACAACTTGCAAATATTTTTGTACAAATAATTCCCACATGACCATAGGCATGTTGGGTAATTTTTCCAAGATTTAAGGAAATATTTTTCTTCACAAAATATTTTAAAGTCCATTTCTGGCCTTTTGGAAAATGGAAAATAATAAATAGTAAAATGATTTTAAAACAAATATTTTTGAGTTGGGATGAGATAGTACATAATATAGGTCTCAAAAGTGATTTTTAATAAACAACTCTTTTGAAAATAGTTGAGACACCAAGTGGAAAAAGGGTGAAAACAGGAGTTTATTTAATAGGATAACAACCATGAGAGAAGAATAATTAAATGGCCATTGGAAAATAAATGTACCATATGGAGGTGAGGTATAGGTCATGGAGATGACAAGGGTAGGTTCATTGGTCCTGAAAACAATAAGGAGTTATTTGGAGTAACATGGACAAAGTGCTTCATAATAAACGAGATATGATCATTATTTGGGGATGCCTTCAAAAGGACTTTGATAGATGATACCAAAGGGTTTGAATATCCAGAATAACAACTTGGATAGATGTTATAGATGTTAAACATGATATCCATGAAGGTGCATTGATAAGTAGATCAAGTTTTGACATAGAAGCCTGTCTCCAAAGTTGGAGATTTTTAAGAAAACGGAACATGATATGGACATGAGATGGAATATGGTATTGATGCTTGATCTTGTTAATAATAGGTTTTATTTTATTAAATCAACACACATTAATCAACAAGAAATAAATACTTCAAAACACACACAAGATAAGATCACCCACAAGCAGATAAAATAACAAGTCACACAAATCACTCAACCAGCTGAGTTCTTCAATTTAATTTCCAGGTGTTTCTCTCAAGTGTTAGTTTTAGGTAGTGATCAAGACATACCATTACAAGAGGATTTTATAAAGAGGATCAGCTCAAAAGTTGTTATTTCCAAAAGAATATAATTGAGGTAAAACACAGGGGTAACATAGTCCCCTATTATTGTTTTTGCAAGAGAAGGAAGCGAGAAGGAGTTTTTGAAATACTTGCAAAAATATCTTAGTTGAAACCAGGTTGGAGATGATTAGCTCCAAAATACTTTTCATATAGTTTTGGAAATTAGCTATTGTTTTCTCAAAACTTGGCCTTTGGGTTTCTTCTAAAATCAAAACATTTTTCAAAAAGGTTTTTGCCAAAAGAGGGTGATGGATGAAGATGATAAGCTTTCTTGTCATGACTTGATCACAAGGGTTGTGTTTTAAGAAAGTTATGATCATTGGTTTTAATGTTAGTTGTTAACAAATTCAAACAAAAGCACAATCAACAAGCAAATAGAAAAGAAACACAAGCATTACTCAAACATATCAAAAAAAAATGTTGGTCCTGATTTTTGGGTTATTGAAAACAAGTTTTTCCTGTTTTTCAAAAATTGGGCTGTTACAAAAAAAACTCAACGAGTTCTAACCTTTTAGTAGAATATGATAACTTCAACGAGGTGGTAGGGGTAGGATTTGTTTCTACCGTAGCAACGCACGGGCCAATTTGCAAGTAATTTCTCAATTTTATAAGACGGTAATCTCTAGATTAATTTATAATTCTTTTCTTATAAAAAAATTACGATTAAAATTCGTTATTTGCGCGAGCGAGGTAACAGGTCATCTAGTTGTCTAGAAACATCGGCAATGATCGACGCAATGATAGGCGCACTTCCACCTTCCAAATTCGTCCCCAAAACCGGCGACCTTTTTCAGCCCTCCCAAAAAGTCCACCGCACACACCACCACACCTCGAGATCTCGTGAAATCCCTTCGTCCAGGGCGATGCAAGAGACCAGGGACCCCACCGCCAAGCTCCCCTCCACCTCGCCCTTCGCCGGCACCAGCCCCGCCGCCTACTACAACCACTACGGCACCTTCTCCCCTCCTCCTCATCAGTCGCCCGTCGCAGCAGCCGCCTACAGCCCCGCCCTGAACGGTCGGCGCTTCTTCTCTCGCACTCCCCTCCTTCTGGTTCTGTGGAGACTGAAACGAGTCCTTTTGTGTTGTGTGCCTACGTGCAGGGTGCGGTGCTGAGAGCGTTGTTGCTTTCCCGTGCACTGTCCAGCAGCAGGTCTTCGCGGAGGGCCTCCCGGTCCGGGAGCCGCGGCTGCCGTTCTGCGGCGTCGGCCTCGGCTGGGCTTTGTAAGTGTCCATTTTGCCTTCTGGTGGCGCGTGTCTGCAGTGTGCTCGGTGTGGATTGACTTGAATCGATCTGGCAAAGTTTACTTGGTATGTTCGGTAGCAAGTTCCGTTAACAGCATGCTTCAGGACCAAAATAGTTTATCCATGCTAGTGACAATTTGTGAGGTACCAGTACTGCTATTGCCTATTGGTCTGGTTGGGTAAGGGCCCTTAGGTAGAAATGTAGAATATGTGGCGGTCAAATGGTACTGGAATTGGATTAGGACTTAAATCGGCCGGCAGAAGAGGATTGTCCTAAACTGGCGTAGTTACTTTTGGATTGTGTTGGGCACTTGCGCTCGATTGCTCTGCTGTCTAGTAAACAGCCATATTTAGCATCCGTATAATGTTTCATTTAAGAAGTTTGTGTAAGTTCATTGTTCTTACCCGCAAATTCAAAATGAAAGCACAATTGTTCGAGGAAATAAAAATGAAAGCACAATCAATCTATATTGAAGACTTTGGATTGGTTTTGTTTTGAAGGTTCTTGCTGGGATTCTTCTTGGCTGCAATTCCCTGGTATACTGGTGCTTTTCTTCTATTCTTTGTTGCTTTGGATCACCGGGAGAAGCCTGGATTGATTGCCTGCACAATTGCTGTAAGTACCCAGTTTCTAAAACTTATGCACATCTAGTATTTTATCTTCCGTACAAAATATATAAAAACAATTTCTGCTTTTTAGTTTATAAAATAAAATTGAGAACAGTTAGTTGCCTTTTAATGTTTTCCTTACACAAGTGCTTCCTATAAAATTGATTTATACAGCTATCTTTGTTTCTGCAACTGAAAGTGCTTCTTTATCTTCTTCAGTTCAAACAATATACTAGCATTGATGCCCTATTTTAGTCACTGTGATAACGACCTGGTTGCTAGATGCCAGTGATTAAGAGGTGCAACAAAAGCATTGATCAAGTGCTACTTTTGTTACGCGTACAGATATATGATAGTTAATAACTATTAGTAAATATGGAAGGACTAAGGAGAGTTATTTAGATTGGTCTCCTATATTGTGTCATTCAGCTATCTTCATGGCGGTAGTTACCCTGTAAGCACCTGACCCAAGGATCTTAGAGTTTTGAAATGGTAGCAGCGAGCAATGATCAATGCAGCATCCTACATATGTGCTATGATAATGACTTGTCATATGTTTGCTTGGTTATTATGCCTAGAAACAAAAATCTACCCAGCTTAAATACTGAAATAGAAACAAAAATAGAACAAAGAAGCACCCTCAGTTACCTTACGGTTTGATGTATATACCTTTGGTTTAGTTTATGCTAAATGGTATATCTTCAATAATGCCCCCAATAGTAAGAAGTGGATAGACAGCTTGCGCTCTTGTGAACTTCTATGGTATGTAGAAAGATGTTGCCAAAGAAATTTGGACAATTGGACAGTCGAGGTCAAGCTCAATGCCTGATGCTGTGGTGCATCTAAATCATTTCAGTCTTTGTTGGCTATAATGAAGGATTCTCTTGCAGGGCATTTTTGCACTAGTCCCTTTCATGCTCAATGGCATAAGAATGCATCCTTTCTGGTGATGTTGGATGTCGTCAATCCAAACTGTAACTATAAGCACCTCATTCTTCATGTCGTTTTTTTGTTGAAACTGGAAGTTGGCAATCCAAATCCACATGTTCCTATTATTTAAGCACCACATTTGTAGCGGGTGTAGTTGTAATATACTGCTTATTCATGTGAAGACTACAGTTGATTAACTTATGTTTTAAAAGAATATCTCTGTTTGGATATCATTCGCAGGGTGTATATATGTGACTTCTGTGGTGAAATGTAGCTCAACAATGTTTTTAAATGAGAAAATCTACTAAAGCTTTACGCCGGGTGGTGTACTCGGCTGTTGAGGCCACTAACGTGTGCAGCTTCGTGCCCCTAGGATCTTAGGTTAGAATAGATCAATTCCATCTATTGCCTGCAAGGCTGCAACTTCCACCCCAACTCAATTTTGTCGACCTCCCCACGCAGTCGTGACGGCCGCCTTCGGCACCTACTTGCTTCTAATCCCCTCTCCCTGTGTCGCAATGGCGGCTCCCACCATGAGGATGACACATCTATCCTCAGTCGGAGACACAGCCGGCTGCATCCATCCCTATAACTTCGATGGCGACGACCGTGCCACCCTGCGTAGGGTCAAGGCACAGCTGGTGACCACTAGGAGCCGGTCCAGCACGGGATCTCTACCCGCTCACTGTGTCCTGCCTCAGCGCTGTCCATGAGGAAGCATAATGGAGGACGACATCCTGCCTCAGCGCTGTCCGCAAGGAAGCATAATGGAGGACGACATCCCGGAGATATCATGTGCTAGCCTTTGCGCTAACTTTGTCACGGAGAATGCGTTCCTATGCCCACTACGCAGTTTCCAAAACTGTCTTGCACGGAGGCGGCGCCAGGCCGGCTTAGGAGGTCCGTCCTGCTCATCTCTGTCAATGTCATATACGCTATCGCATTCACACTCATCGCCACCGGAAGTATTACAGGTTTGGCGTGTTCAGACAGGGCGTCGGTCTCAGTCGTTGGACCACAGTCAACCTACTCTACCTCTACCTCCTCTCCTTCGCGACCTTCCTGGAGATGGTCACCATTGAGTTCCGGATGGACCTCCACTATTGCAACAATTTTCAGCAAACTTGTGATCTGTATTTTAAGCTGGGTTCGTTGATCATAAAAAAATTCCAGTAGTACAGTGGTTTGCCTACATGCTGATCCGTGTTTATTGTGACCTCAGATTTTGAATAGTGGGCTCCCATGCACAGGAGGGGCCTGAGATAGTGAGACCCCCTGTCGCCAACCTTGTTTGTGCTTGTGATGAACATGCTCAACATGATGCTGGCGAAAGCCATAGAGCTGGGGATCTTGCAGTGACTTTGCGCGCCGCGAGCTGGTGATGTCGGTCTCACTATACGCGGACGACGTGGTGATTTTCTGCCACCCCGATGAACCTGAACTACGTGCCATGCACGACATTCTGGGTCTTTTTGGACATGCCTCGGGCCTTCACACTAACTTCTCCAAGTGTTCGGTGTCCCCGATTGCATGCTCCAAGGAGGAGGCTGCGGGCGCGGCAACATCCATGGGTTGCCAGCTGGCCTCCCTACCAGTCAGATACCTAGGTATCCCCCTCTCAGTCAGGCACCTCTCGGCGGAGGCGCTCCAGCCCCTGGTCGATCACCTTGCGGACAAGCTACCAACGTGGAAGGCCTCTATGATGCCGAAGGCGGGACGCCTCACGCTGGTACGATCGGTACTGGCGGCGATCCCACTCCACCAGCTGATTGTGTTGAGTCTCAATAAGAGGGTGCTAAAACAGGTGAACAAGATTCTCAGAGGGTTCCTGTGGGCGGGACGTCTGGATGCTGACGGTGGTCACTGCCACGTGAACTGGTCGAGGGTGTGCCGGCTGCTACAGTACGGGGGCTTGGGGATCCCGGACTTGGCCCGCACCTCCATTAGCCTTAAGGTGCGCTGGCTCTGGAAGATGCGCACAGACCCACTTCGCCCTTGGCGGGGGGTTGGACATGAACTTCTCTGCGGAGGAGCGGGGCATCTTTGATGCGTCTACCTTCATGGTTATTGTTAACGGTGGCTCGGCGCTCTTCTGGGAGGACCGCTGGTTGGACGGGAAACCGATCAGGGAAATAGCGCCGGACCTCTACGCGCTGATTCCCAGGCGGCCCACGAAGTGGCGCACGGTGCGACAAGCGCTGGTGGAGCGCTGCTGGATCACTGATATCGGGGTTGCCCTTAGCCCCTGGCACTATGGCAGTATGTCCAGCTCTGGATCAAGTTGCGGGACGTCCATTTGACCGACGAGCCCGATAGGATGGCATGGCATTGGACCCTGGACGAGCAGTGCTCCTCTAGTTCTTGCTACAAGAGCCTCTTTCTCGGCTCGATTGTGTCAGGATCTTGGAGGTTGACCTGGCGATCGCGGCCCCCCCTAGGGTGAAGTTCTTCATTTGGCTCGCATGCATGGACAGATGTTGGACGGGTGAGAGGTTGGCGCGCCGTGGGCTGCCCCACGCTGTGCGCTGCCCGTTGTGCGACCAATCGGAAGAGACGATGTCACACCTGCTTGTGGCTTGCCCCTTCTCGCGGACGTTGTGGCATGAGGTCCTCTCTTGGATTTGATCCATAGCGCCCCCTCCCACGGGTGATGGGGCATTCGCTGATTGGTGGGCGCTCGCTTTGCGCGCCACTCCCCGTGCGCTTCGCAAGGGCACCTCGTCGTTGATTATGCTCACGGCATGGTGGATCTGGAAGCACCGTAATGCGGCAGTCTTCGACGACTTGCGCCCCTTGGTGACACTACTCCTCGACACTATCAAAGCGGAGGCTCGCGACTGGACTCGGGCAGGGGCACGTGGCCTACGCCAGATCCTCCCTTAGGGTAGCCTAGATCGGTGTTGAGTTGTATTGTGTGGTGTGCCCTTCCTTGGGCTTGTACATATTAACTCTCTTTTTCTATCAATGCATCGAAACGCAAGGCTTTTGCGTTTTCGCGAAAAAGATTTTGAGTAGCGAAAAGAACAAGGTCCATAAGGACACGGTTACTCTGTTGAATTCGCAGGTTTGTGCCCCTAGGATCTTAGGGTAGAATAGATCAAGTCCATCTATTGCCTGCAAGGCTGCAACCTCCACCCCAACTCAATTTTGTCGACCTCCCCACACCTGCTTTCAACCCTAGGTCGTGGCGGCCGCTTTCGGGGCCTACTTGCTTCTAATCCTCTCTCTCTCCCTGCGTAGCAATGGCGGCTCCCACCATAAGGATGACATATCCATCCTCGGCCGGAGACACAGCCGGTTGCATCCATCCCTATAACTTCGATGGCGACTACTGTGCCACCCTGCATAGGGTCAAAGCACAACTGATGACCACTAGGAGCCGGCCCAGCACGGGATCTCTATCCGCTCACTATATCCTGCCTCGACGCTGCCGGCGAGGAAGCATAATGGAGGACGACATCCTGGAGATGCCATGTGCTGGCCTTTGCGCCAACTTCGTCACAGGCAATGCGTTCCTATGCCACTACACGGTTTTCCAAAACTGTCTTGCAAACGGAAGCGGCTCCTGGCCGGCTTAGGAGGTCCATCCTGCTCATATATGTCAATGGCGTATACGCTATCGCATTCACACTCATCGCCACCGGAAGTATTACAGGCTCGGCGTGCTCAGACAGGGTGTCGGTCTCGGTCGTTGGACCACAGCCAACCTACTCTACCTCTACCTCCTCTCCTCCACGACCTTCCTGGAGATGGTCGCCATTGGGTTCCGAATGGACCTCCACCGTTGCAACAATTTTCAGCAAGCTTGTGATCTGTATTTTAAGCTGGGTCCATTGATCATAAAAAAAATTCAGTAGTACAGTGGTTTGCCTACATTCTCATTTGCCTACATGTTGATCCTTGTTTCTTTTGACCTCAGATTTTGAGTAGTGAAAATAACAAGATCTATAAGAACACGGTTACCCTGTTGAATTCAACACCATCAAGAGTGAAGAATCAAGATGTAATAAATATGTTGATTAATTACAAATATATATATGCTAACAGAGGAGGTTCCATGTCTCTAATGGTTCGAAGAGCAATTCCAGGTTATTTAGGATTTCAGGTTGCATGGATGATGTCTGATTATAGACAACTCTTGAAATTTGTATTTATTCATGGTATCACCAGAGCAATAATTTATACGCTGCTGAATACTGGATATGGCTGGATTGCCATGCTTTCACTTTTCAATAAAATTTCCACTTGTGAGGTTCTTTGTAGTGAGGCATATTTTTCCTATATCCTAGGTGCATCTTAAGGAGAGTATTTATGCTATATGTGCCGTTGATTTAAAAAGGGGGCAATCTTCTGTCTCTACATCAACAATTTCAAGATTTTTTTAAATATATCTTTGTACTTGTTATATAAAAGTTTGGATCTCCATTTTAATAAGAAAGTCATTGAGTAAAGCTGCAGCCTCAAATTCATAAGGTAAGATGAAGAGAAAGTCTGGTAACAAATGGGTGTTGAACAACGACAAGTCCGCCTGTGAAACGAGATTTTCGTTAACAATTATAATAGTGTATTGATTTAATTTTGATATAGCGGTTTCCAAGAAAATTGGATAGGTGTTGAACTCCACTCTTCATTTCATTGTAGACATGTGTACCACAAAATTTGTCGTGTTATATATCTAACTCATAGTTAATTCGTAGTTGTAAGTCTTATTTCAGGTCATACTGAAATTCCTCACTATAGGCCTCACAATAAAATTAATTTCATAGTGTCTCAAATTAATTGTGGTGAGAATCCTCCCCCTATTTGAACCATTTGTCATTTTATAGTTTAATTGATTTTTTTTTTACTTCTTTATGAGGCATTCGAAGAAACATATTGACTGTCTTTGCAAAGCATGGTACAGGTAGGTACTGAATCTACTATTCAGCTGATTCATGGTTTGACTGTTTGGCAGACCACTGATATTTGGGAATGTTTGTGCATGTGTTTCTTGCTTTTGGGGTTTCTAAACGTATGCCTATATCATTATAAATATACAACATCAGTACACAAGGTTTCTTCACTGCTACGAAACTATGCTCCAGGTAATGTTGATGATTCATACTTTCTAGATTAAAAGATGGAGATCGAAAAAAAAGAATGACTAAAAGATGGGAGCATGATTCTTGATTAGATAGGACACTTAGATTACCATAGTCGTAATAAAAATCGTCATACTACATGGATCTAGGACATTTTCTTGAGAAGGTAAACCATGTTTTGTTTTCTCTATGGACATGATTTCTATGGTAACAAGTTATTTTCAAATATATGGCATTGCAGATAAACCTCTAGATGTTATGCTTATTAGACAAGTGTTTGCTAAATCAATGTAGATTGAAAGCATCTCCGGTCTTTTCCGGATATATTTTGTTGTCTGTTGGTAAGCTGAAGATCAAGATTACATAACACGATGCATGTGTCACATGAAAATAAGAATCTACAAACTGAAAATCAAGATTCACGAGTGCACGATTCTATCATCAAAGCAAACTGCTGAAACACGCTATAACCAAAACGAAACGTCGACACATGTATCGCTCCAGCCATGCCATGCAAGGATGATAGACAGACGGCGCAGCGAAGCGCGCTAATCCGTCTAGTATGTTGTAATCCGTAGCGAGTCTAGTATGTTGTAACCCATAGCGAGTCGTTTGTCTCCAGAAGTTTTGATGTTTTTTTTACGGAAAATACATGATAAGCCGGTGCCTATTCTTTGACCTTTTCTGTTTCATGTTACATTTTCACATGGCCTCTAAAATAAAAATGCATGTGAATTATTCAGAAAATTTTCAAGTAACTTTGATGATCTCTTTGGGGAAGGCCATCATGGCGACTTACACTAATATCGTAAGATAATAGTTAAGTACATCTCATCGTGCTAGACCAATAGATATATTAGGATCTCTTTGATTTGCTGGATTCCAAAAACGTTGAAACCATAAAGTGAACCCATAGACGTTCGAAAAAACTAAATCTAGGGCACCTTGGGATTAGCCTATCTCCAGGGCGCGAAGTGGACGAGGGACCGGACACAGCGCCTCGAGGCTGTGTGCTTGGTTGAGAAGCTCTCCCAAGAGCATCTCCACTCGCCCTCAGGCCACTTTTTCGGCCTCCTTTTGCGCCGGCGGAAGAAAAAACACTCACTCGTCCCCTCCCCCAGCCCCCTAGCAGCTCAAAAATCGCCGGTTTGGGCCAAAAATAGTGCCGGCGAACCCAACCCAAACCTAGCGCGCTGGGGTAGCTGGGGGCGCTGGGCGGAAGAAAATACGCGGAAAAACGCTCGCGCCATTTTTCCCACTGGTGGGCCCTCGCTACAGTGGGCGAACACGTCGTAATGGTGGCCGCCGATCAGTCTTCCGAGGTGAGTAATGGCGCCTCCGCGCACTCCCGCCCCTTCCTTCACCGCCCTTAAAAAGGCTGCCGCCACGTCTCGCTGCTCCACACACCTCCTCTCGACTTCCCCTCGCATCCCCGCATCTGTTCGGAGATCCATGGCGGAACTCTTCCCCGAAGATGGCGCAACGGCCAACGGCTTGGGCCGATGTTGGTTGCAGGAGGAGGAACTTTGCCTCCTCTATGAGGCGGGGTACCCAGTTCCGTCGGACACCCGCGTCCACGGCGGATGGCGGATCAACGCGGCTGGCTACCCCGTGCCGCCCAAACCGAAGCTGGATGAGCTCGCGGCGGCGATCTAGGACGTGTGTGCTAGAATGACACCTGTGAAACGTATTGTTGGAATAGTGCTAATTACCCTAGCTGGGTACGGCAATCATATATATATCCACGTATATGGGTACATGTATAGTTACAAAGTGTGTATGACAACTACGGTATAAATACAGTCTAACATCCTCCCTCAATCTTAATTTTGCCCAGAAATAGATAGCAAATTAAGATTGCGTCTATAGCCTTCAAACTGAGGTTGAGACAAAGGCTTTGTGAAGATATCAGCAAGCTGATCCTTAGACGGGATGAACTTGATTTGAAGTAGCTTATGTGCAACACGTCCCCGCACGAAATGAAAGTCAACTTCGATGTGTTTCGTTCGGGCATGGAATGCGGATTAGATGAAAGGTATGTAGCACCGATATTGTCACGCCAAAGAACCGGCCGCCGGTCTTGAGAAATCCCCAACTCTCTCAACAGAGACTGTACCCATATGAGTTCAGCTGTGGCATTGGCAACGGCCTTGTACTCAGCTTCAGTACTGCTACGAGAAACTGTTGCTTGCTTGCGAGCACTCCACAGCCGAGGAGCCGACGGTCGCCACAGCAGGCGGCCATGACAGGTGCGACACGGAGGCAACCTGGCCGGAGAACATGGCACCGGCGGACAGGGTGGAGAGAGGACCGTACTGCAGCGATCCTGGAGCAGTGCCGCCGTTCATGAGGTGAGCAAGGAACGGAGGGAGAGCAGGGGCGGCCGCGTAGTCCGTAGATGCGTTTGCAGCGGAAGACATATCGAACCTAAACTGATACCATGTGAAACGTATTGTTGGAATAGTGCTAATTACCCTAGCTGGGTACGGCAGTCATATATATATATTCACGTATATGGGTACAGGTATAGTTACAAAGTGTGTATGACAGCTACGGTATAAATACAGTCTAAAAACACCGGAGCAGCGCGTCGAGCCCACCAGGCATCCCCAAAACCTCGCTTGGTGGCGCGCCTTCTTCCGCGACCGCCGCGAGGAGCAACTCGCAGACTACGACGGCCCGCTTCCGGCGCCGACCAACAAAATAGGCTGGAGGACGGGGTGGTGGAGCGGGGTAGGGCGTACCCACACCGCCGTGCTCGCCCACATCGAGGCGGGCAACATCCCACCTCTGGGTTGGCTGGAGGCACCCACCGCCTGTCTTCAGTAGCGGCGCCGCTCATCGGCGCCCAGGTCAGCGCCGAGGGTGGCTGCCTCAGCGTCCTCTTCTTTGGCTCGCCGCTCCACCGCCTCCGCACTGCCGATGAGGGTGAAGACGGAGAGTGCGAGCCCCCCACCGCGGGCGCGCCACGAGGGCATCATCATCGGCGAGTCACACCTCAAGGTGAAGGTGGAGCCTTTGGTCGCCGTGAAGAAGGGGGGCGCCGTCACATCGCCGGAGAAGTACGACGCCATGGCCGCGAACCTCGAGGACGGGCTCGCCTGATCTAGGGATCAACGAGATCCATCTCCATAATAAAACAATTTTATTTAGACACTATAGTTCAAAATTAATTTGCACTACTTAATTCAGTTATAATTCATATTAAGATATGCTCCCACTGAAACTGATATTCCTCATGATCAACTTTCAGTGAAACGAGATCCCAATAGATTATGATTAGAAGGATGTATCCACGTCAACCAACCATAACCTAGAGAGTAGGCCAACATGCCAATCACACATGTAATTCTCGTGCATCTTTCGATGTGTGTGTTCTAAGCTCATGACTTTCATGCCTGAACGTCAAGACAACCAACTGACTCCGCCATATAGAATGCACCTTGTATCCAAGTGAGCAAACTATAACCCGCCTCCGGGAAGAAGAGTCACGTTGACCCTTGTATCCAAGTGATAAACGTGTACCCATGTCGGTTTTACGGTGCTACAACTGGGAGAACACGAACTATCTTGATATTTTTAAGTCAGGAATCGCCCTAATAAACGACTACTAATATACTATGCAATCAAGGTGCAAACAACAAAGGATAAACATCACACGCAATTTATGAATTCGTGTGATTTGGTATAGCCTTTGTTCTTTGGGGATTTCTTGATGCAACTCCATCGAGGACCCTCCATCTCCGTTCTTTTCACCATAGTGGAAAATCCGAGGATATTTCGCTGCGGCGAAAATTTCTTTAAGTTTTTCTATGATGGAGAAACAACCACTTTCTCCAATCATGTACTTCCTTTGAGCTCCGAGATAAATGCCTGATTGTCGATGTCGAAAAATTGACAATCCTTTGTCATTGGCCATCATGTCAAAAAACAATAACATAATAGCTATACCAAATCACACACACTCTACAAAAACGAGTTAGACGCATCTAACGTTTTGTTTGCATGTTTTAACGCGGATGTAGGCTCTACGATCACTATCATCGTCACCTACACAATTTAAGGCGTGTTAATTCTCATTGCTAGGTTAACTTTGGGGGGTGATTGAAACACAGACATTAGGAAAACGTCTAGAGGCTCAATCTAAACTTATTCATAACCATGACCCCGTGTGGATCCAATCCACATGCCCCTTCCAGCATGTCGTTATATGAGACCAATGGTTTGACCCAAAGCTACTGAAGCACTTCTTTGGATCAAGCGATATATGCCAGGGACAACTCGAGCATCCTAGGATTGCCAAAAGTTTGTAAAAAGGCATACCATGTCATCAAAAACAAAACAAACATGGCTTATGCGGAAGCAACGAAAATAAACTGAATATTAGAGAGCTTTCTAATATACTTGCACAAACTTATGCCATACCCTCAAAAAATTGTGCTCTAGATCCAATCATATCCAAGCATAGTACGCTCTCATGCCATTGTTGGTCTATGCTGCAGAATTTTAAAAAAACTGCCCTACATAGTTTGCTGATACGTCTCAAACGTATCTATAATTTCTGAGGTTCCATGTTGTTTTCATGCCAACTGCTACATGTTTTCTATACACTATAACATTTTTATGGATTTCTGGGACTAACCTATTTACAAGATGCCAAAGCGCCAGATCGTGTTTTCTGCTATTTTTTATTTCAGAAAAGTTGTTCTGGAAATATTCCCGGAATTGGACGAAACGAAATCCCAGGGGCCTATTTTTTGTCACGTACACGGTGTCTGGAGGAGACCCAGAGGGAGGCCACCAGGTGGCCACACCATAGGGCGGCACGCCCCCCCTTGGCCATGCCACACCAGGTGGTGTGGGCCCCTCGGGCGCCCACCGAGATCGTCCTTTCGCCTATTTATACTTCTCCTCGGGAAAACCCTAAATACCCGAGCCTCCATCCATGAAAAGTTATGTAGCCGACGTCATCGTCAACCCTAGTTCGGGAGGGTTCTGAAGCTCTCCCCGGCACCCTGTCGGGAGGGAAAATCATCACCGGAGAGATCTACATCACCATGCCTGCCTCCGGAGTGATGCGTGAGTCGTTCATCCTTGGACTACGGGTCCATAGCAGTAGCTAGATGTTTGCCTTCTCCTTTTTATGCCACCATGTTTAGATCTTGTGAGCTGCCTAATATGATCAACATCATATATCTGTAATGCTACATGTTGTGTTTGCTGGGTTCCGATGAATATTGAGTGCTATGTCAAGTTGATTATCAATCTATCATGTTTTTATTATTTATGATCTTGCATGCTCTCCGTTACTAGTAGATGCTCTGGCCAAGTTGATGCTTGTAACTCCAAGAGGGAGTATTTATGCTCTATAGTTGGTTCATGCCTCCCTTTCATCTGTGCTCGAGTGACAGAAACGTGGCGGATGGGGGATGTGATGTTGCCATTAGAGAGAAAACAACAATGCTTTGTCTAAGGATAAATTTTATTGTTTACATTACGCACTTTACTTAATGCAATAATCTATTACTTGCAACTTAATACTTGAAGTCTGCTTGGATTAAATTATGAGGGTGGATTATTAGTCATAGATGCAGTTGGATTATGATCAATGAATTATGTTGTAATGCCCACATGAATCTCATAGTAATCATCATGTCTTGCATGTGCACTACGATGCAGCCTTTATTTCTGTCAATTGCCCAGCTGTAATTTTGTTTACCCAACATGTTATCTATCTTTTATGGAGAGACACCACTAGTGAACTATGGACCCCGGTTCATTCTTTTACACTGGTAATACAACGACTGCAAGCACTATTCTTTTTTACTGCAATCATTGTTCTCCTTTCATTCACTACAAACAAGCCATGTTTTCCACACTATATGTCTAATCCTTTGTTTTTAGCAAAAATGGTGAGATTGACAACCTCATTGTTTCGCTGGGGGAAAAGTATCTTGGTTGTGTTGTGAGAAGATTCCACGTTGTTGCTGAGCCGGTAGTGCACCCTGCTACGCCTTGATGGTGCCTTGACAGGGAGACTTCTTGATGCTGATGAATTTTAAGTCCCCGACAACGGTGCCAGAAAGTCTTGATGCTTGTGATGGCGTGTTGGGAACCCCAAGAGGAGGGTGTGATGAGTACAGCGGTAAGAATTTCCCTCAGTTAAAAACCAAGGTTATCAATCCAGTAGGAGAAAGAGTATCTTCGGAAGGTTGATGCCACTGACGATGGTGATGGCGCCTCACCGGTGTTAGCAACAATCCGGAATCTGCACACAACACAACCAAAATACTTTGTCCCAACGGTACAGTGAGGTTGTCAATCTCACCGGTCTTGCTGAAAACAAAGATTAGACGTATAGTGTGGAAAATGGTGTATGCTTGCAGTAAGTAAAGAAAGCAAGGAATTGTAGTGGTTTGTTTAACAGTGTAGGAAAATGGACCGGGATTCATAGGTTCACTAGTGGTGTCTCTCCATAAAAGATATCATGTTGGGTGAACAAATTACAACTGGGAAATTGACAAATAGAGGTTGCACCGTAGTGCACATTTATGACATGATGACTACTATGATATTTAGTGCGGGCATTACAACAATATACATAGACTGTAATCCAACTGCATCTATGACTAATAATCCACCCTCAGGTTATCATCCGAACCCCCTTAGGTATTAAGTTGCAAGCAACAGATAATCGCATTAAGCAATGTGTGTAATGTAAGCAATGATTGTGCACGCGGGCACTCACACCGTTGTTTTCTGCCTAGTGGCAACGACACATCCTCTCCCGTCACATTTCTGTCACTCGAGCACAGGCGAAAAGGAGGCATGAACCCAACTATCAAGCATCAATACTCCCTCTTGGAGTCACTAGCAACTACTTGGCCAGAGCAACCACTAGCAACGGAAAGCATGCAAGATCACAAATAACATATGCAATAAAAACTATAATCAACTTGGCATAAGTTCAATATTCATCGGATCCCAGCAAACACAACACATAGAATTACATAAGAACAATCTGGATCATGTGAGGAAGCTCACGATATCTAAAAATTGAGGCATAGGAGGAGAAGACAACCATCTACCTACTGCTATGGACCCGTAGTCCAAGGATGAACTACTCACGCATCACTCCGGAGGCAGGCATGGTGATGAAGAGGCCTCCGGTGATGATCTCCTCTCCGGCAGGGTGCCGGGAGACAGCTTCAGAACCCCGTGATCTAGGGTTGACGACGACGGCGGCTACGAAACCTTTCGGGGATTTTTTATCAGGTACCTAGGGTTTTCCTTCAGAGGGGAATAAATAGGCGAAAGGGCAACGTCGGTGGGCCACCAGGGTGGCCTCACCACCCCCAGGAGCGGCCAAGGGGGGCCGCGCCTGGCTATGGTGAGGGCCCCTGGTGCCCGTCTTCGACTCCTCTTCGGACTTCTGGATGCTTCCGGGGAAAATAGAAACTTCGGGATTCGTGGGGTCCAATTCCGAGAATATTTCCAGAACAACTTTTCTGAAATCAAAAACAGCAGAAAACAGGGAACTGGCACTTGGCATCTTGTTAATAGGTTAGTCCCGAAAAACGTGTAAAAATGCTATAAAGAAGGGAGAAAATATGTAGCAATTGGCATAATATCAACAGGGAACATCATAAATTATAGATACGTTGGAGACGTATCAAGCATCCCCAAGCTTAGTTCCTACTCGTCCTCGAGTAGGTAAACGATAAAATAAAATAATTTCTGAGGTGACATGCTACCACACAATCTTGATCATAATATGTAAAACAGAGCATGTAAACTAGGATCAAATGAACTAAAGTTGTGATCTATATTTGATATCAACAAGTAATGCATAAACAAATAAGAAGAAAGAAGCAAAACTTTTAAGGAATCAATACTAAAAGACTATCAACCGTGCAAAGTTTATTAGAGATGTTTAAGCTTTCAAGAACAATAATATCATGCACGTCAAACGATATTCACAACCCCTGTTAGGATCAAGTCAAGCTTTCCACATGATGCAATGCTTGAATCTTAAACTATTTGCGGACTAAAAACAAGCAAGTTTTCTGCGTTGGTCCCTGGCACCGGGATGTTATGGCAAAGAGAACATTAAGGGGGGTTTGGAAGGTCAATGGAAGAAAGGCTCACAAAGCTGAAAGTGGTCATTAGCCAATAAAAAATCTTACAACCGAAGCTATGCAAGGAGTAGGGATTTCCACACAACGGATGCACATAGAGCTATAAGTGTATGAAAGCTCTCCAATGGAACTAGTGGGGGTGCATCCAACTTGCTTGCTCACAAAGACCTAGAGCTCATTTGAGGAGGCTTATCATTGGAATATACAAGCCAACTTATATAATGTAAGGTTCCCCGCATAGTTATGAATGAATGATAATATGAAAACTTTCTCCAAACTGAAGCATTGGTGCTAAACATGAAGCACAAGTGTGGTATAAAGGATAGTGATGCTCCCCCTCTCTCTTTATTCTCTCTTTGGCCCTTTTTTTTGGGGGGGGGGCTTTTTCATTTTTTTTAATATATCCTCGCCGGTAGGGGAAAATCCTATATTACAATGAATCATCACACTTTTAGTACTCATAACTCATAATGGAATATCTCTTATGTATCCAATTGCATGCTCCTGCCAATATAGGAGTATGCATAAATAACCATGAAGCTCATCATCAAGTAACATAATGGAGGTGGATGCTGTGCAGCAATATATCACGGAATGACTATGGAAATGCCATGATAGGTAGGTATGGTGGATGTTTTGAGGAAGAATATATGGGCTTGTATGTAGGAGAACAAAGTCCTCCCACGGGATTTGGATGCACTAGCGGAGTTTGCACCAACTCTCAATGTGACAAAGGGCAATGCACAGTACCGAAGAGGCTAGCAAATATGGATGGTGGAAGTGCCAGGAACCGCAACATACAATCACGAGTTAAAAGGTTGAGGCAAGCAAATCATCTTTACAAGGAACAATGCAAATCACTCCAAGAGGGTCCGTGGCAGTGACAAGTCACTATTAGCTACTCTGACCGTAGCGCGTAACAAAAGGCCAATCAGAAATGTATCACTTGTAGCAATCATATACCATTGTTTCTATCAGCTGGTAATTTAAGTGTGGCATAGTTTCAAGTTTCTTAGACCAACCATTAAAATTTTCTACTTACTAGTCCTTCCCGTTTATCCATTAAGAAAATTAATATCTCAAAACAACAACAGTGATTCAAGTGAAGCAGTTTAGTGATCTACAAGACCATGCGAATTTTTCCACTATACCAACTACCACATAAGAATTTCTATTCTCAACCAAGCACATATATATGACAACAAAAAACCTCTCTAAGCATATAGCAATGAAAACTAGAGAGTACTAACAAATCTAAATAAGAGATGAATGCAAAACAGGAGCTAAATAAATGCAGCAGCCAAAGAAAGATTAAGAATACAAAGTATTCCCATGAAAAAGCGGAGCGTGTCAATCTCCAACAAAAGAATTCTGGGGTCCAACCAAGCTTATTGAAAAAATAAAAATAAAATGAAAGCAAAAAATAAAATACGCTCCAAGTAAAGCACATAAGATGTGATCGAATAAAAATATAGTTTCACTAGAAGTGACCTGATAATTTGTCGATGAAGAAGGGGATGTCTTGGGCATCCCCAAGCTTAGACGCTTGAGTCTTCTTGTAATTTTCTTGGATATACCACCGGGGCATCCCCAAGCTTAGGCTCTACACTCTTCTTGATCACGTCATATCGTCCTCTTCTCTTGACCCTTGAAAGCTTCCTTCACACCAAACTTCTCACAATCTTCATTTGCAACGTTAGTGCAATCGAAATAATAAATTCACATGGTTCAGTTTCAACACAAGACTAACACCCACACATTAGATACTGTCATAACTTATTTTAAAACTCTTTTTCTCAAAATAACGCCAAAAGAAAGAGATTAAGATGCAAATGCAATTATTGGCAGAAATCTGTCAAAACAGGACAGCAGGTAAAGATGATTTTTTTTCTAAAATCTTATGTCGCTCAAATCAAAAGGTGTTCAACTAAGAAACGTTGCGTATATATCCCAGGATTATGCACAAAAAAACTCAGGTAATTTTGAATTTTCTGTGATTTTATACGAATTTAACAGTGGACAGAAGAAATCTGTTTCCTGCGTAGAAACCCGAAATATAGTCTCAACTTTCGACTAGAGGCTTCACTTGGCTCAACAAATACACAAAAGAAAATATACAGCTGGGTTTCTAAGGAAATAGAAAACACCCAGGTTCAAAGCACACAGAAATAAACGACGGAAAACGGGTTAAAAACGGAGAAATAAAACGGGTTGTCTCCCGGTAGCGCTTTTCTTTAACGCCTTTCAGCTAGGCATAGAAAACAACTCAAGTATTTTCAAGTGAGGAAGCATCAACATCATAACTTTATCTAATAATAGAGTCAAAGGGTAACTTCATTCTCTTTCTAGGAAAGTGTTACATACCTTTCTTGAGTGGGAATTGATATTTAATACTCCCTTCTTTCATATCAATAACAACACCAACAGTTCTAAGAAAAGGTCTTCCCAAAACAATAGGACAAGAAGCATTGCATTCAATGTTCATAACAACAAAATCAACAGGGAAAAGGTTATTGTTAACCATAATAAGAACATCATCAATTCTACCAAAAGTTTTCTTCTTAGCATTATCAACAAGATGAACATCCAAATAACAGTGTTCCAACGATGGTAGATCAAGCATATCATAAAGCTTTTGAGGCATAACAGAGATACTAGCACCAAGATCACACAAAGAATTGCAATCAAAATCGTTTACTTTTATCTTAATGATGAGATCCCAACCATCATCTAATTTCCTAGGGATAGATACTTCAAGTTTCAGTTTTTCTTCTCTAACCTTCATGTGAGCATTGGTAATATGTTTAGTAAAGGCCATATTCATGGCACTAGCATTGGGACTTCTAGAAAGATTTTGTAGGAATATAATAACTTAATAAATATTTCAATCATCAAAATCAAAATTATTATCATCAAAATTAATGGGACCATTATCTCCCACATCTCTAAAAATTTCAGCACTTTTATCAGAAGCAATTTCAGCAATTTGAGGCAGTTTAGCACGTTTCACCGAAGGGGTGGAGACTTTGTTAACACCAACTACTTTACCATTGATAGTAGGAGTTTTACTAGCACTTGGAGCTTCAATTTTACTAGTGGTGGTGATAGTGCAAACTCTAGCAATATTATTATTTTTAGCCAATTCATCTTCTCTTTCCCACCTAGCACGTAATTCAGCCATCAACCTAACATTATTATCAATTCGAATTTGGATGGCATTCAAAGTTTTACTTTTTTAACATCATGTGGAAAAATCTTCAGTTTTAGAAAATCATCATCAATAGCTAGGCTATCTACTTTAGAGGCAAGAACATCTATTTTACCAAGCTTTTCCTCAACAGATTTATTAAAAGCAGTTTACGTGCTAATAAATTATCTAAGCATGTTTTCAAGATTAGAGGTAGATCTTTTATTATTATTGTAGGAATTGCCATAAGAATGACCATAACCATTATTAGCAGGATATGGCTTATAATTGTTTCCACCAAAATTACTTCTATAAGCATTGTTGTTAAAATTATTATATCTAATAAAGTTCACATCAACATGATCTTCTTGAGAAACCAAAGAGGCTAAAGGAACATTATTTGGATCAACTTGAGCTTTACCATTAACAAGCATAGACATAACAGCATCAAGCCTTTCACTCAAAGAGGAGGTTTCCTCAACAGGATTTACCTTCTTACCATGTGGAGCTCTCTCAGTGTGCCACTCTGAATAATTTATCATCATATCATCAAGAAGCTTTGTTGCATTGCCCAAAGTGATGGACATAAAGGTACCTCCAGCAGCTAAATCCAATAGGTTCCTTGAGGAGAAATTCAGTCATGCATAAAAGGTTTCTATAATCATTCAAGAAGTTAGTCCATGAGTGGGACAATTATTCACCATAGTTTTCATTCTTTCCCAAGCTTTACCAACATGTTCATTATAAAATTGTTTAAAATTCATTATGTCACTTCTCAGGTATATAATCGTAGCAGGAGGATAATATTTTCCAATGAAAGCATCTTTACACTTAGTCCATGAATCAATACTATTTCTAGGCAAAGATAGCAACCATTCTTTAGCTCTTCCTCTCAAAGAGAAAGAAAATAATTTCAGTTTAATAATATCTCCATCCACATCTTTATATTTTTTCATCTCACATAGTTCAACAAAATTATTAAGGTGAGCAGCAGCATCATCAGTACTAACACCAGAAAATTGCTCTTTCATAACAAGACTTAATAAAGCAGGTTTAATTTCATAAAAAGCAGCAGTAGGAGCAGGTGGAGCAATAGGTGTGCAAATAAAATCATTGGTGTTTGTGCTAGTGAAGTCACACAACTTAGTATTCTCAGAGGAACTCATTTCAACAAAATAAAGCAAGAAAATAAATAAAAGATATAAAGTAAAGTAATTTTTTTGTGTGTTTTGATATAAAGAAGCAAAACAAGACAAAAAAAATAAAAACAAGACAATAAACAAAATAAAGAGGTTGAGAGTGAGAGACTCCCCTTGCCAGAAGACTTCTTCCTCCCCGGCAACGGCGCCAGAAATTCTTTGCTATGCCTTGATGGTGCCTTGACGGGGAGACTTCTTGATGATGATGAATTTTAAGTCCTCGGCAACGGCGCCAGAAATTCTTAATGTTTGTGATGGCATGTTGGGAACCCCAAGAGGAGGGTGTGATGAGTACAGCGTTAAGAATTTCCCTCATTTAAGAACCAAGGTTATCAATCCAGTAGGAAAAAGAGGATCTTCGGAAGGTTGATGCCACTAACGGTGGTGATGGCGCCTCACCGGTGTCAGCAACAACGCGGAACCTGCACACAACACAACCAAAATACTTTGTCCCAACGATACAGTGAGGTTGTCAATCTCACCGGTCTTGCTAAAAACAAAGATTAGACGTATAGTGTGGAAAATGGTGTATGCTTGCAGTAAGTAAAGAAAGCAGGGAATTGTAGTTGTTTGTTTAACAGTGTAGGAAAATGGACCGTGGTTCATAGGTTCACTACTGGTGTCTCTCCATAAAAGATAGCATGCTAGCTGAACAAATTACAGGTGGCAAGTTCAATATTCATCGGAGAGAAAACACAGCACATAGAATTACATAAGAATAATCTCGATCATGTTAGGCATCTCACGAGATCTAAACATTGAGGCATAGGAGGAGAAGACAACAATCTAGCTACTGCTATGGACCCGTAGTCGAAGGATGAACTACTCACGCATCACTCCGGAGGCAGGCATGGTGATGAAGAGGCCTCTGGTGATGATCTCCTCTCCGGCAGGGTTCCGGGAGACAGCTTCAGAACCCCCTGATCTAGGGTAGACGACGGCGGCGGCTGCGGAACTTTTCGAGGATTTTTATCATGTACCTAGGGTTTTCCTTCGGAGGGGAATAAATAGGCAAAAGGGCGACGTCGGTGAGCCACCAGGGTGGCCTCACCACCCCCAGGCGCGGCCAAGGGGGGCCCGCACCGGGCTATGGTGAGGGCCCCCTAGTGCCCGTCTTCGACTCCTATTCAGACTTCTGGATGCTTCTGGGGAAAATAGGAACTTCGGGATTCGTGGGGTCCAATTCCGAGAATAATTCGAGAACAAATTTTCTAAAATAAAAAACAGCAGAATACCGGGAACTGGCACTTGGCATCTTGTTAATAGGTTAGTCCCGGAAAACGTGTAAAAATGCTATAAATAAGGGAGAAAACATGTAGTAATTGGCATAATATCAACATGAAACATCAGAAATTATAGATACGTTGGAGACGTATCACGCCCTGCCAACAGCTGTCAACAGCCTTCAGAAGTGATTTCTTTCTCCTACTGGTCGATTCAACCTTGGTTTGTTTTTGAGGGAAAACTTGCTGTTGTACTCTTCATACCTTACACTTGGGGTCTCCCAACGAGCGGGTGTCCACACGCATCAAGCAAGTTTTCTGGCGCCGTTGCTTGGGAGGAAGAGGATTTCTGCAAGGGGAGTCTCTCACCTCCAATCTTTTTTACATTGTCATTGTTTTTGCGTTTTTACTTGCTTTATCATGCTTGAATATTGCTAAGATATACTTGAATATTGCTTTGATAATTATAGGAATTGTAATTACTACAATATCTTAATCAATTATCTCCCCCAAAGGGAGAGACTAATGCCTTGTAGGAATGTATGGGAGAAGAAATTACTGAATCTAGAAGCTCATTGGATGAAAAAGAGGAGGAGAGTGATGATCAAGAGGAGGAAGAATGGAGCTACCCATGTCTACCTCCCAATGATAGTAACTCTTTAACTCATACATTATTTGATGAAATTGATACTTGCTATACTTGTGACCTTGATACTACTATGAATGAAACTTGTGAGAATGATATTGCTACTGTTATTTATGATAATCCATGCTACTTGGATAAATCTTATGATAATGCTCTAGATGATGGTCCTATGTTACTTGATGTTATAAATTATAATGTTACTGAAAATAGGATTGCTATAATGTGTCCCATACCTTTTAAGAGTGAACAATCATCTTGCTTTGCTATTACTAAAAGTGGGAAAGAAGAGGTCTTTATTTTTAATTTTGATTCCACTATTTTTGAGTTTGATATGAATTGTGAGCTTTTAGACCATGACAAACATGCTTTATGTGATAATTATGTGATTGAGTTTGTTCATGATGCTACTGAAAATTATTATGAGTGAGGAAAATATGGTTGTAGGAATTTTCATGTTACTAAAGCACCTCTCTTTTTGTTGAAATTTTGAAATTGCTCTTGTTCTACCTTCCCATGATTTCTAGTTTGAGCTTCTTTAATTTATTTCTTTACAAGATTCCTATGCATAGGAAGTGGGTTAGACTTAAATTTGTTTTATACTTGCTTCATGATGCTCTGTTTTGCTTAATTCATATTTCCTATGTGAGCATCTTTTGCTTTCTGTGCCTAGCTGAAAGGCGTTAAAGAAAAGCACTTCTTGGGAGATAACCCATGTTTTTTTTGCAATGTTTTCTTCTGTTATCTTTGATTCAAGGTGTTGTTTACTTCTGTTTTCCTTTGAATCTTTATTTTTCAAATTGTTGTGCCAAGTAAAGTCTCTAGTAAAAAGTTGGTGCTAGATTTGAATTTTTGCGTAGAAACGGATTTCTGTTGTGCACTGTTTAATTCGTATAAAACTCCCGAAAAATCGAAACGACCTAAAAAAATGTGCATGAACCTCAGCTATTTCCAAAACTTTTTCTAGTTTAAGTTTTTTGATTTCAGCAACGTAAGTTCCTCGAAAAAAATCGTCTTTACAAACTGTTCTAATTTTGACAGAGTGCCTTTTTACTTTACATTCTCTCTTTTACTATGTTGAGTGGATTTCTTTGCTCCACAAAACATCAATGGTTGTAGCTAATGTTTAGAAAGTATTGATAATGCTTGTGTCCGTGTAGAACATGTGAGTTTTCGATTGTGAACTAACCCTCTAATGAGAATTACTTCGAGTTTGGTGTGAAGGAAGTTTTCAAGGGTAAAGAGAAGAGGATGATATAATGTGATCGAGAAGAGTGAAAAGACAAAGCTGGATACCCACGTGGTTCATCCTAGCAAATTCTAAGAAGTCTCAAGTGTCTAAGCTTGGGGTGCTAAAGGCATTCCCTTCTTCATCAGCAACTTATCAGGTCACCTCTAGTGAAACTATATTTTATTCGGTCACATTATTTGTACTTTACTTGGAGAGTTTGTTTGCTTTTATTTTCTTTTGTTTTTTTTTCTGCAATAAACTTGTTTGGATCCTAGCATTCCTGTGTGGGAGAGAGACACGCTCCGCTTTTTCATGTGAGTACTCGTATTTTGAAATTTTCATCTAGCTACTGCAACTCCGTTTTAGCTCCTGGTTTTCATGCATCTCTTATTCAGAGCTGTTAGTTTTTGTAGAGTAGTAGTACTCTCTTGTTTCATTGATATATTATATGGAGAGTTTTTGTTGACATAAAGTGCTAGTGTTGGAAAGCGATAAAATATTTTATGCTTATAAAAGTGCAAAAAGAAGCTTGTTTAGACCGTGACTTAGAATTTATCATGTCATGCTAGATGTTATTTTAGTGCGTAGTAGTTATTGATGTAGCATGACTTGTATCAAACATATGAGAGTGCTTAATGTGCCATTGAAAGAAATCATGAGTTTTTTTATCATATCAAAACATAATATTTTGGTATTCTCCTTCGAATGCTTTATTTGGTTGACTTGGCGCATGCTTACACCATGTTATGACTAAAAACCAGTCACCTTTAGCCTCTATTATCATTTAGTTTTTGACTTATAATACCATTTATGCTTTGATCAATAAGGTTTTGTCGCCATGCATGATTATGGCCATTATTGATCTCTTAACTTGTTTCTCCCAGTCTTTTGCTATCCTTCACTTGTACCGAGTATGAGCTCTACTCGTGCATCCAACTCCCAAAAACCAAAAGTTTGTCAAATGTGTCCACCATACCTACCTACACGTGGTATTTAACCGCTACTCCAAAGTAAATTTCTCATATGCTATCTTTCAAAATTATACCTGTTTTGTGTCCCTGTTTTAGCTCATGAGGACACAAGTAGACGATCTTTATCTCACTTGTTGATTGGACTTTACACACCTGACCTAGTGGCACATCCGCTTATCCAAATTGATAGAAGAGCTGGCAACGGGGTGCCCAGCCCCAAACTTGGTTACTATAAATTCTCTTCACTATTTTTGCCCCTTATTTATCAGTTAAAACATAATTGTGTAAACAAAAGAGAAGAGGGGTGATCTACTGACCCAGTAGAAAGAACGTCCTTCAATGGGAGCCGCTCTTGTAAAGTCTAGTTAACTTGTGACATACTCTATTGTCTGTTTGCCATTCGTTGACATAAACATACACGTCTCTCAAAATTGTTTTCAATACCTCTGTTTTAATAAAATAAAAACCTCTAGCACATGAGTTAATCCCCGCTCCCCTCCGTGAAGGGCCTTTATTTTACTTTTATGTTGAGTATTCATCTTCTAACTTTATGCACAATTAAAAGAGCATAGTTGTCATTCTGAGTATAATGTGCATCAGTCCCAAGATTTACTATTGATTGATTCATGATATATTATTACTTGTTCTCAAATTACTTGTTTCTAGTCACCACTTGAACTTTGAAGGTGTCATGGCATTTATGTTTTGTTCCCTTTTTAAGGACAAGCGGAGTACCACTTTGCTATGTTTTCTTTATGCTCGAAACAAACATATATCTTTCAGTAAATCATTATTTATGATCCTTTGTTTGTGTTAACTTTCATGTTGCAACATGGTTGCTAATTTTACATTGTTGAAATTATATCTATCATGCCTATGTTTAGAGTACTCTGATCTTAGCTCACAATTGCTTTTACAAATATGATGATCAAGATTATGTTGGTAGAATGTCACCTCAGAAATTGATTTGTTTTTATCGTTTTGCCTACTCGAGGACGAGTAGAACTAAGCTTGGGGATGGTTGATACGTCTCAAACGTATCTATAATTTCTTATGCTCCATGTTGTTTTCATGCCAATTGCTACATGTTTTATATACACTTTATAGCATTTGTATGGATTTCCTGGGACTAACCTATTAACAAGATGCCACAGCGTCGGTTCCTATTTTCTGCTTTTTTTGGTTTCAGAAAAGTTGTTCTGGAAATTTACTCGGAATTGGACGAAACGAAATCCTAGGGGCCTATTTTTCTGTCACGTACACGGAGGAGGAGACCCGAAGGGGGGCCACCAGATGGCCACACCATAGGGCGGTGCCCCCTCTTGGTCGCGCCACCAGGTGGTGTGGGCCCCTCGGGCGCCCATCGACATCGCCCTTTCGCCTATTTATATTTCTCTTCGGGAAAACCCTATATACCCGAGCCTCCATCCATGAAAAGCTCCGTAGCCGCTGTCATCGTCAACTCTAATTTGGGAGGGTTCTGAAGCTCTCCCCGGCACCCTGCCGGGAGGGGAAATCATCACCGGAGGGAATTCCTCGCCTCGCATAGAAGTCAGTGAATTGATGCTCCAATACGGATAGAAGTTAGTTCTTTTCTTCTTCAGGTAAGAGATCTGAATCATGCCAAAATGATGGTGCAGTTCATTCCAATCCCAATGCGTCTGTTCGCCTAGCCTACTACCCCTAGCCTTTATCCTACTATCCTCGTAACTAACTATAGTTCATCCATCGATATCCATTCCTCGGCATCCGTTAAAGGGTACCTTTATACCGTTAAAAGGTTTCGGCTTTAGAAGAAAGGGTGGGTTTCTCTTTTAAACCAGCCTAATCGAATCCAGGAGTAAGGAATATACAATTGGATGCTTTCTCCCTCCATCACCTTGCATGCCTCCGGAGTGATGCGTGAGTAGTTCATCCTTGGACTACGGGTCCATAGCAGTAGCTAGATGGTTGTCTTCTCCTCTTTATGCCACCATGTTTATATCTTGTGAGCTTCCTAACATGATCAAGATCATCTATCTGTAATGCTACATGTTGTTTTTGCTGGGATCCGATGAATATTGAATGCTATGTCAAGTTGATTATGAAGCTATCATGTTTATATTATTTATGGTCTTGCATGCTCTCCATTACTAGTAGATTCTTTTGCCAAGTTGACGCTTGTAACTCCAAGAGGGAATATTTATGCTCGATAGTGGGTTCATGCCTCCCTTTCATTTGTGTTCGGGTGACAAAAACGTGACGGATGGGGGATGTGCTGTTGCCATTAGGGAGAAAAAACAATGCTTTGTCTAAGGATAAATTCTATTGTTTACATTACACACTTTAATTATTGCAATAAACTGTTGCTTGCAACTTAATACTCGAAGCCTGCTTGGATAATGTTCTGAGGGTGGATTATTAGTCATAGATGCAGTTGGATTACGGTCTATGAATTATGTTGTAATGCCCGCATGAATCTCATAGTAATCATCATGTCTTGCATATGCACTACGGTGCAGCCTTTATTTCTGTCAATTGCCCAGCTGTTGTTTGTTTACCCAACATGTTATCTAGCTTTTATGGAGAGACACCACTAGTGAACCATGGACCCCGGTCCATTCTTTTACACTGATAATACAGCCTACTGCAAGCACTGTTCTTTTTACTGCAATCATTGTTCTCCTTTCATTCACTACAAACAAGCCCTGTTTTCCACACTATACATCTAATCCTTTGTTTCCAACAAAACCGGTGAGATTGACAGCCTCACTATTTCGTTGGGGAAAAGTATTTCGATTGTGTTGTGAGAAGATTCCACGTTGCTACTGAGCCGGTAGTGCGCTCTTCCAACATGAGCTGTCAACAACCTTCAGAAGTGATTTCTTTCTCCTACTGGTCAATTCAACCTTGGTTTCTTTCTTAGGGAAAACTTGCTGTTGTACTCTTCATACCTTACACTTGGGGTCTCCCAACGAGCACGTGTACACACACATAATCCTCCAAGATATCTATGCAGATAACGATGCATGCCATACATGTGAGGATCTGGAAACAAATCACCGGCCACCGGGTAGCGGAATCGATGTAGTCGTAGAAGAGTTCTGGGCAATCATAGGTCCACACAACTAGGCGTAGTTGCAAGGATGTCGCTAAGTCTTCCGTCCTTAGGATCACACGTCTAATCTCTCTAATGGTGTGCACGAGTACGCTCGTGTCAACCCGTCAGCGCTCCGCCGTCTAGGAGTCGGCACTGACGAAGAGAGACAGCCTTCCAACGTTGCTAGTTGGTAGCTCTGATTAGAGCTATTATAAAAATGGAAGTTTTCATCACATTAGAGAGAACACAATTAGAGCTAGGTCTAATTGGGAGAGTATAACTCAAAACCAGATTGTAAGTGGCTCTAATCCAATTAGATATGTTTCTAATTAGAGGCTCTAATTCAGTTAGAGGTTCTCTAGTTAGACCTCTAATTAGAGGATCTAATTCTATAGGCCCTCTAATTAGATCTCTAATTCTACGGGAGAGAGAGAGAGAGAGAAGGCCAAAAGGCTCAATCGATATGTTCCCCAAAGAGGACGGGGTGGGGATTATATAGCTGGAGCTAGGAGGGCACATGCCAAAGAGGGGGGGTCGGTTTCCCCCTCCTTTCTCTTGGCCGCACCACCCTCCTAGGGGAGTTCGGATTTTACTCCCTTATGGAGTCCAATCCCTCCACCTGTTTTTCCCTCTAATTTATTTTTATCAAATAAATTATGAAAAAAATACTTATGGAAACCTTGTGAACTTTGTGAGACCATGTGCCCCACCTGGCATTCCCTAAAAATAGGTTTTGCCCATAGGTGGGGCCCCCTCCGGCACTGCTTCCATAGAAGGAAAGTTCCCCGGAACTCTTCCGGAACCCCGTTACCCCTATATATAAATCATAGATATTATCTAACAATGTTAGAAACACATTTCTAACACCTCGGGACATCTCATGACCTCTGTAGCTTCTCATATAAATTATACCAAACACCGGCATAATTTCTCTCTTATAGTAATTTCCCCGAAACCACTCTGATTGACACTGGACTTGTTTCTGTAATATCGTAACGACATAAAACCAATAACAACATATTATATCTCTCAATAAAAGTTTGGCACGTCTTAAGCGTGTGACCCATAAAGGCTCGATAACACACAGACATGTTCGGGCACTTACCGAACAATAACCAACATCGGGACCGTGGACGTCCATGATGGCTCCTATGTGTTCCCGATGTATGAGGGAACCTTGTAAGTTACTCATTGCACGTGTTCCCTTAACTTCACGATACCAACGATATCACAAGGTGAGGCTATGTGATCTAGTATGATCAAACTCTTTGATCATAACACATATAACTCGTTTACCTATATCGTTCTCTTTTCTCATCCATGTCACCGATGACCCTGTGATAAAATCACACTGTGTATGGCCAGCCGATATGTCATTGGTGATACTGAGAGGGCTCATAGAATGTATCTCTCTATCGTCTAGTGGAGTTAAGTACTAGTATTGAATGATCTCATCTCCATTACACTTTCTAGGTCATACCCAGATATCATCGTTATAGTCCCCAGTTACGGCAAGGCGGTTGATTATATCCAATGTATAACTTTCGATCATGCGGTCACTAGATATTCTCGTAGTACAGGAATTATAGCCAATGTTAACTTCATATGTGTTTGCTAAAATACATGATGATTGTTTAGTCTCTTTTAGCAACAACATACACTTGGGTCGGTTCGGTACTATTGTTACCATAACAATAAACTCTTATATTTTTACAAGACTTTCTTCTAACTTCATGATCAGAAAAATATGATCACCTCACAAAACACAAGCTAATCTTAGAGACACGATAAGGAACTCTTGTTTTTTAGGTCTTCACACCCGCATAAAGATTTTTCTTTGAAAACTCACTTTTCAAGTGCTTAGTGGTTGTAGCATCATGACATAAACTTAATTTTGAACTTGAAGATAGAATAATAACTGAATATTATTGTCTCTAGGGAATACCTCCAACACCCAAGTCACCAAAAATATGTCACGGAGACAAGATTAAGCAACAAGAGGCCTATGTTTTCCTCAAGAAAATGCTAGGCTCGAATCCCTCAAGTGAACGAGGGGAAAATGCAAATCGCCTTGGTGAGAATGTGGATCTCGGTCTTCTCCTTCAATTCTCCAAAGATGTACAAGTTTGAGTGGGAGGGAAGAGAGATCTCCTTATTTTGGTGGCTCAAATGTGGGCATTCTTCTTGCAGTGTTCGAGCTAACCAAGGTTGAATAAGACCTCGGGTATATATACACCTCCACCAAAATATCCGTTTAGAGCCATTGCAAAAATTCAGGGGCCGGATATTCCGATTTTACTGAAATCTCTAGTTTGAGTAAGAATCTCCAGGCAATAATTCGTCCGGATCCAGTGGCTCACACAACTTGTTCCTTAGAAAAAATTCTGGCCACGCTTTTGAAATATACGGTTACCATGAATCTTTTGCAAAATATCCTCGCAAATGTAACATCCCAATTTTTTAAAATTTTGAAACTTTAAAAAACTTACACGCATGCATCATCATGTCATCATTTCATTTAAATCACAACAAACTCTATTTTATTTCCATAAATTAAACCCTATTTGGAAACATCACAATAGAGGACATCTATAAGCCCTATGCTCTATTTTATTTTATAAAAAATATTTTTGGAAACCAAAATGATCACAACATGTTATATATTGGAAAAGCATTTCAAAACAATTTTTTCAATTTTTTTTGTTTTGGTTTGGTTCACTTTTGAAACATTTTGAGGTTCAAATAATAAAAATAGAAAAGGAAAAATAAAAGAACAAAAAAAGAGAGGCCGCTGGACCGAAGCGGCACAGCAGCAGCTTAGAGCCATGTGGGACGGAAGCCTCACAGTAGCCGCATCCTTCTCCCCTCCCTCTCTTTTCTTCTGCTCACATCTCGGCCCCACCAACCCGACTCCGCACGTTAGGTCCGTCTTCAACGACCACGGCATGCCCCGTGCCCACGCCCTGACGACTGCGTCGTGCAACTCGTGCATTCCGCACTCCACAATACGCAACAACGCCTTCGTCGTGCCCCCTTTTAGTCCCCAATCCCATCTCCCATCCCGCACCTCCTTGTTCAAGAAAACTCGCTACTAGGCTGCCGGTTTGGGTGATCGATCTCCGCCTCAGCCGCCGCTGTCTTTCGACCTATATGGTGAGCACCGTCTCCTCCTCCCTCTCTAACTTACATCGTCAGCACCACCGCGCCCCCTCACTTCTCCCTGATATCCTATCTCACATTCTTTAGCATGGAACAATCACATCGTCGACGACCGAAGCCGTCCACCGCGGCCGCAACTTCAACGAGCAACCACCGACGACCTCGGCCGTCTACGCCGTCCCAACGCCCGCCTCCAAGTTCCCCTCGTCCTCCTCCATCGACAGTTAACCACGACATGCCCCATAACCCCTTCTAGCGCCACCGCCATCCACACCGTTAATGGTGCCGCCATAACCGTCGCAGCTCCGGCACACTGGTGCCACTCCGTTTGCGTCCACTAGTTATGCTTCGTTAGATGTAAATCCTACATTCCGAACACGAAGGGTTATCAGCGCATCTGGTGCATCTGTTTAAGTTAGATCTGACGCTCGGTATTAAATCTTTTTTCTGAAACTTGTTAAATAAACAGATTTTAAACCCAACTTCAATAATTCATAGCAAATTATCTAGAGGACCAAATTTAATAAACTTTATATACCTGGAATACAAAAAAACACGAGGAAGACATTGATCAATAAAATACCATGTTTGCATCATGCGTAAAATTGAGAAATGCAGAACCTCATATAGTATTGTTTTGCTTACAAAACGAGTTTTAAAATTATTTTTGAGCAATACCAATTGCATTGGTTCTGTGTTGAAACCCTCTGTCCAGAAAGACCAAGTTTTCATTTTATAAAATGTTTTCATAATAGAAACCTATGTTACTTGTTTATAGCCCCCATTTGAATTATAAAAATAGTTTCAGTAATTTTAAATGCAAGAATTACCCTAAAGTTTCCATCATGCATATTTCTCCATAGGGTAATAAAAAGATAATGTTTCACTGGGTTTGAACCATGGTTGGATTTAACTCATGCATTTCATGTATACTTGTTGATGTAATGTTGTTTGTTTGAATTGTATGTTCATTTTTGTTATTGTGTTATTTTTTAGATTGTGCAGAGTGATATTCGTGTTACGTGGAGTGTAACTTCAAATCCAACCTTCAAGGAAAGCGGCACGCATAAACTACCTTATTTTATCATTCATCTAGAGCTTTGAGTAGTATGCGTGGTAGGGATGTTATTATACTACTATTGCTATAGCTATGAAATCCCAAGTAGTGTGTAGCCTCCCAATTCACACCTCTTTTGTTCAACCAATTAACTTAGTTGATGCTTAGCAAGCAATAGAAAATATTTTATTAAAGTTAAGGAAAAACAACTAAGTTAATTAATCACCTGGGTAGAGTTGGTATGGGGTGGACGGCCACCCATGCTTAAAGAGATTGGATGCAATTCTTTATGTAGTAGCTTCTAGTGCATCCATTAGTCATTATTGGACATGTCTTGATAAAATAAGTTGTTTGGACCTGACTGGTTGAACAAGCAGATGTTGGAGAATTATAGGTGGTATTGTTCGACCTTGTGTATGGAAAGCACATCTGAAGGATCTCGTCTCGATTTTTCCTTTCCTTATCACAACCTGAGTGAATAGGGAGTTTGGGCTGATTGGATGTAATGGGTAAAGTGCACAAACTATGCAGAGTAATAAACTAAGATCTTAGTCATGTCCGCTGGTTACGGACAATATGAGTGATTGGACAAGAAAGTTGTTTGAAAATATCCTCATCCCAATTTCTTAAATTAAAACTTGATGGGTAAACAAGGGTAGGGAAATTCCGGAGCCTTACCATAAATGTCATGTGACGCACCAGGGCTTTACCGTGTGTTGTCATATGGTTCACCGGGATCTCTAACTGCATGAAAATTGTCGGATATATACTGTTTAGGGGTATATCCGGCATTGTCCTAAAGAGCCGGATTACCAGGGTGGCCTGATTGGTAATGGATCACAGTCCATTAGGCGGCCCAGTAAGCTGGCGCACAGAACACGGATTGTAGAAGAAGCCGGATCACGGCCCAAAGTGGTGCGGCTTGGAGTAGAAGGCGGATTCCTGCTTTCCAAGTTAGATACTTTCCGTAGTCTTCCAGGTTTCCTTTCTGTAAGCCCTAACCCGGCTATTATATAAAGCCGGACGGGAGAGAAGAAATAAATAGACAATTAGCTAGAAGCCAACTCACCGATAAGTTGATCCTCGCCGAGTTAGCGAAACCCTACTCACGTTGTACTTTGTATACTTCAGGCTTCCGCCCAGATTTAGTGAGATTGCAGGAGTAGGAACGCCGCCAGGTTGCAACGTACCGAACCTGGGTAAATTTGGTGTTCCTGGTTATTGTGCTACCACGTCCCCCCACGTATCTACCTGTAGGCTCATGCCACCCCCGTCTATGAACTCTACTACAATGTCTTGACAGTTGGCGCCCACCGTGGGGCCAGCGATGTCAGGCGTTAAGTTTCGATCAGGGATACTCGGCGGAATCGGCAGTACCATAACTGTCGGAAGCTTGGAATTCGACAATGACGTTGGGCGCTTTCTCGACAATGGATCGTGCATTCCAGCATGGAATCATCTGGTAAGTGCCTGCATTTTACCGATTGGATCTGCAAATATCTTTATCGGATTAACTGCATAAGCAATGGGATTCTGTGGTGGAAGTAAATTTATCCCACCCGCCCTATACCCAGTTCAAGAAAACTATGATACCGAATTTTGCTCAGATCGCCAAAACCCTGAATTTGCTACCTCTTTGGAGATGACTGCAATCAGGTCTCACTTCATTGGCATGGTGCAATCCGAGGTCACTGAAAACACGGAAGTAAGTAATCCCGTGGAAGAAGCAGAAAACAACAATCCCACAGAGCCAGTGGAAGATCTGACACCCGCCAATGAAACGGTGAACTTGTCGTGGGATAATCACGGCAGATGTTACCGGGGGTAACTGATCTTGGGGCAAGTCGACACAGGTATTCGGGAGATGGTTTAGCTCAAAGGAAGACATGGCGAAAAGCAATCTAAGAACCGGAAAATAACTCGCCGGATCTCAATAAGAATTATGCTGGATACTCGATAACAGGTGTTACAACTATGACTTGAATCTCTGGCAAACTAAACCTAGGGGTCGGTTTATAAAGCACCCGTACACCCCTAACTTGCCCTTCAAGGCACATCTTGAGTCCTACTCGAACTCCACATACAAACCCTAACTTTCCTTATCACAGCCCACAATCCGGGTTACGAATCTCACAAGCCTTTGGGCCTTCCGGTAATCTCTTTACCCCTAGCCGGGTATCGCTCAGCACACCTCGGGCCGGATTATATCTTGAAGTGGGCCTACCGGGTTACTATCCCCCCATCAGTAGTCCCCAGAATAGCCTGGGCTTCCAAGATTTACTCTTCGAAGTGCTGGCTATTCCCTGCAGAAATATTGGATACAAGAACACATAAAGATCAAGACACAATATGCTGACAAACGGCTGGGATTAGCACCAAGGGGATCAGGTAGCAACCCGGCTTCCCCTCAAAGGCTCTCCCTCAATCTTCCAGACCTGAGTCTTAATAGGAAACTCGATGATTTCACATCTTCCTCAATAACTGTCGCTGATACTAGGAAAGAAATTTCCCCTTCCTTTTACTCTGGATTATATCAATCTATGCATAAGGCGCGTCTTTCAAATTTCAAAATAGCCAACCATTACTCCGCACATCCCGGGTTTCGCCCGTTAGGTTAGGCTTTTCCACCCGGGCTATTATAAATAGACCCCAAGGAGCAAACTCAACCCTAACGGCTCATTTCCCCCACTCCTCTTCTCCTCAAGCTCGAGTTCGCGGAGTGCCACCACGGAAGCCCTACGCACATCGCCGGAGCCCATCCGCCGTCGCTTGCGCTCCGCCACCGTGCAACCCACTCCAGCTCCCAAATCCACCACCAAGCCCCCGATTCGCCGGCCGGAAATCGCAAAAGGGCATCAATCTTGCGTCATCTGTCTCCGCAAATCCCTACTTCAACCTCCTCCGGTAAGCTCTTGATATCCTCCATTCCAACCTTGCAATCTCTTAGCTTTTCCTTAGATCAGATCTGAATCGAGTCGCATGCAATTTCTCGGGCCCTGCCGAATTGACTTACTAGTGTTTACCATAACCACTCCCATAGATAGGATGCGCAGCTTATCTTACTCCCCTACCACTAAGTATCATTAGATTGGCCTTAGATACAGAAATTGGATTTCCCATCTGGGCTCGGGCCACCAAAAATTTCCGCCCTTGTTCTTATCATCCGGAAAATCTCACTTCTCCGGCTCACTTGCTGATAATGGACATAAGGGTATCCTTCTACCTTCCCCCGACACTTACTTTACGGAAAAACTTCACAACTTCCGTAACAACATGCGATACCCGGACAGATCACACTTGATCCGGCAAGGCAATACCCGGATTATTTTTAAGTTACCGGTAACTGACTATTCATTAATTTCCGAGCTTTCGCCGCTCACCTCCTTCCCTTTGATGTTTTAACAGGTCAACCCCATGGCACCCAAGAGGCAGGGAAAACAGCCGGCTAAAACTAAATCCACTAACTCCATTTCAGCCAATTGGGGGAGATCTTCCGTTACCAAGGCCAAGCTGGAGGAGTTGGTCGAGCTTGGAATCCTTCCTCCCCAGGAATCTATCCACTGGAGAGTACCAGGCAACGAAACCCGGCCTTCTCCAGCAACGGATGAGGTAATATGTTTCGTCGAACACGTGACCCGAGGCTTCAGGCCCCCGGGTCACCCTTTCTTTCGTGACGTCCTAGATCACTACAACCTCCGTATTTTCGATATAGGCCCAAACTCCGTTCTGAACATCACCCACTTTATCGTTCTTTCCGAGTCTTACTTGTGCACTCCGCCAAGTCTGGCTCTCTTTGTTGAACTCTTTCAGTGCAAGCCGTGCCGCGAAAGCGGCGACGGCGCACTCCTTACTTGCGGCGGGGTTTCTATCCAGCGCCGCAAAAATTCCTTGATGCCTCCCCTCACTCTCAATTCTCATGTAAAGCACTGGCAGCTCTCATACTTCTACTGCCAGGACACCTCCCCACCCGGCGAGAAGAAGTTGCCGGGTTACTCGGAGGGTCAGCTTGACATTTCCGAATCTTTCAATGCCTTCGCATCTGACTCGGACAGGGAAGCGATCCTGCCTTCGTTGGCTAAGATCTCCATCTTATCAGCCCGAGGCCTCATCGGGCTAAACTTGGTGAAGACCTGGGTTAACTTCCGCATCCAGCCAAACTCCATTCGTGAGAAGCTGATGTGTGAATATTCGGGTCAAACCACGGACCCGATCCGATACTCTACCAGCACCTTCGCCCCTAATGACATGAACAAGACGATCAAGGGTTTTTTAACAGAGAAGCTCGAGGTAATACGGAACATAGCCGGGTTGGAACCTTTTACACTCGAGAACCCCGCCCCCGCTGTAAGCTTTCTACCTCTTGATTTTGGATTTTAACAAGCTTACCTTTATCCGCTTTTCATGACTCAATATTAACCATCACCCTGGCATCTTCACCTCAGGCCGATAATGACTTTTGGACAGTCGATACCCCTCCCAATTCTGGAGACGCGGAGGATGAAGATGACGCCGTTAATTCGGACGAAGGTGCATACTTAACCCCCTTGCACACATTATATCCTGTCTCCTCTTTTTCCTTATGTTATATCTTCAATACCTCTCAGAACGAGAGGACCAGGACGAGGAAGAAGAGACAGATGGCTGGGAAGGGTCGGCCAGCGAGGAGGACGAGCCGGAGCCGGCCACCAAAGCTGGATCCAAAAGGAAATCCCAGAGGATCGCCCTCCAGGTTTTTATTTCATTCCCTTGCACTTTAATTTTTTTTTTCATAACGTCATTTCGGGGCTAACCCCACCTTCACCCCTTTTGATCATAAATGAAGGAGCCACCCGCGACTAGGCGCCGAGTAACCCGGAACCATCCAGGCAACGAGGGCCTTAACCCGGGCGCTTCATCGCCCCCGGCTCGACACTCTGGTATTTATGTCGTAAACAAAAACCCTTTCCGGACATTCCTTCGCAACATAATCTCAAACCTTGCTTGGCATTTTTCAGTATCTTCCGGATCTAGCAGCGGCTTTCCTTCGGACTTCCCGGTGAACACCGGGTAAGCGCCTTTTCCTGATATTATACCGAGCTTTTATCGCCTTTTTTCATAACCAAAGATTAATTGTGCCTTTGCACCTTCTTCAGAGCCACGGTTATTAGTAGCGACCAGGAGGACACCGAGGCTAAGGTCCGGGTCGAGAACGAGCCGGCTGATGATGCCTTCACCACGGCTGGCGACGAGCAAGCGTCGCCACCGGAGCCAGCTAGGCATGACGCCGGGTATCCAATCGCTTCGCACGCAGGCGAGAAGGAGAAGGGAGCAGCTTCGAGCGCGGGAGGGGGACCAGACTCCGACATTCGGATGACCCGGGTGCCACCTCCTGTTACAAGAAAAGCTCCTTTTCCCACTTTCCAGGTACCCGAGTCATCTAACTCGGATAACGCTGATTTTAACCAGCTAATGAGCGCTCTTCTCGCCATGAAAGCTTCGGAAGGAAATGTCCTAGAGCGTATGGCTGCAGCACATCAGGTAATCTTATTTGACACTTCTTACTATACATCCAGTCCCCAAGTTCCGAGTATAATTTTCTGTAATTATTCTCGGTACTTCGCATAATAATCTTCTGTAATCATTTTCTCAGAAGGAAATATTCTCGCGATATCCGGCTTACAGTTGCACTCATTCTTTGCAGGCGGAGATAACTCAGTCGGATGAAACACTACTTAAAACTGAGCAGCTCTTGCTTGCGGAAACAAAGCGCAGGGAAACCCTTGAAGCGGAGATAAAGACTTTGAAAAAAGATGTCTCCAAATACAAGAACAAATACAATGCTGCCCAGTCCTCGCTGAATAACCTGTCGACTCAGCTTACGGACACTTACCGTATCTTGCTAAGTAAGTTTGCTATTTGCGATTAACTTGCGTATCTCTATCTTGCCGCTGTAATAGCCAATATTACTGATATGCTTTTGTGTGTTTCGATTTCAGGTGCTAACCTTGCTGCTCCGGAGGAGAACACCGTTACTCAGGCTAAAACTCTGAAGACTGTGCTCCGGACATTTTTTGCCGGCACGAAACTTTTGCTGGATGCTATAAAGTGGCCTTCGGAGGTATACCCGGGCGAAGAAAATCTCATGCAGGCCTTGTCCACAGCGCCTGGATGGATTGAAATACTGAAGCGTTCGTCTCGCCGGATTGGGATGACCCGGGCTTTGACGCTGGCGAAGGCTTATTTTCCTAAGCTTGACCCGGCCAAGGTAGTATCCGGGTTCCCAGAGTTCAAGGCTGACGGGTCTAAGTTTAAACCCCAGGACTTCAAAGCTATACAATCGTCGGTACGTCACTCGGCCACAACTTTGGCAGATAAAATGGATCTAAACACAATTATGAGCTCATATGACTCTGAGGGCAAGGTTATTCTGGTGGAGGCACCCCCTCCTTTTGATATGCTTGAAAAGTGGTCGACTGACCTGGCCAAGAGGAAAGAAGAGGCTGCGAAGAGAGAGGCCGAACTAGGCGTAAAGCCGTCTACCTCAACGCCAGCCGTTCCTCCGCCTGTCCGTCCCGACGTGAAGAGTCCGAGTAAAACTGTTGGCAAAGCCAAGGAGCAAGTCCAAGACGAAGACCCGGAGAATCACCCCCGGGATGCCGAGTAGGATGATACCTAGTGCTTTGCGTTTCTCGAGACTGATATGATGTTTAGCGATGCGCCTGTGCAACATTGATACTGATGTTATGACTTTGCGCTTGTTTAACTTGTGATAACTCCTTGCCTCTCCCGGCTTTTGATAATCTCGATCCTTGCGTTAAATGTAAGCTTATTCTCGATACTTTGAATTCTTGCTTTTGATTCCCTTTTGAGACTCGGCTAACCGAGCATCATAGGTTTTGATAGACGGACTTTTCTTTAAGTCCCCAAGGCTCGGAAACTAAGGTTTACGAGCTGTAGTAGTTAAGCAGTTTGTTTCTGTCTCGAAGTCCCCAGTCCCCATGACCCAAAGTACGAGCTAGGGGGGCGTGGCCTTTCTCAGATGACAAACTGCTCTTTACCAGGCTGGAAACCGATAGCTATTCACATAAATACTGAAGTCATGCTTGATACTTGTTGAGTTTCCGGCTATTTGAGCCTTATACTCTGCATGGACTTGTGGTTTAGATGACCCTTTTGATTATCTTGTACTGTAAGCCGGCTTTCGCGTGGATACCATGCTGTTACATCTATACGAAAAACAGGGTCAAGCAAGTCCCATTGGGCTGCATAGTTTGATTGTAATCGTAAGTGAACAGATCATGCCACTTTAGCGCGAGTCACATCAAGCTTAAGTAAGAATAATCAAGAAATTTGGCTCCTTTGTCCGGTTATAAGATTGCAGCCGTACCCGTTTTTTCGAGTAATCAGCCCTCATAACTCATAGGCATCGAGGCCGGGTCTCCGGGCTTGTGATTACTTACTTAAGCACACCAATCCCCGAAGACCTATATGCACGTGACGTATTTTGATGATATTGACGTATTGATAATAACAAGCATTACTTACTTGTAACTGAAGCAAAGACCATGATACGACTCGAGACCATCTTCTTTTATTGATAAAAATTTCTTTTTTGAATCAGCAGGCCGCCTCATTAAAAACCTTCCAGTCCCCTTAGGTACCCTGGATAGGAAAAGAGTGCGTATGAAACCTGCCGCCCATTACACTGCTTTAGTTATTCTCGAGAGTCGGCCTCGCGTTGGTACGGCCAATGCACATTCTCCACTTGCTATGCCCTTTCATAATGAGTACCGGATTTGCTAGCCAATCCGGGTATATCGTCCTTGAAACGTGATCAGCTGCGGATGGCGGTACGTCTTCTTCTTCCCTGCTAGGAGTTTTGAAAGTATCGCTCCTGATGAAGCCTACCATCTTAGGGTTTTGTTCTGCCCTAACTTTTGCTTTGTCCCCCTCAGGAGTTGGCTTTTTTGACGTTGTCCTCTCTTCTAGGTCTACCTGAGAACGGTAATGTTTGAGCTCTTCCTTCCTGCAGGCTTGCTCGGCCATTGCCGCGTCTCCCTCATCACATTCAGCTGCTATATCTCGATTTCCGTGTATTGTAATGGTCTTCTTGGGACCCGGGATTTTCAGCTGTAGGTACACATAACACGGTCTCGCCATGAACTTGGCATAAGCCGGCCTTCCAAACAATGCATGATAAGGACTGCGCAACTTTACTACCTCGAAGGTAAGCCACTCGACTCGGTAGTTGTCCTTTGACTCTCCAAAAGCTACTTCCAGTGCCACCTTTCCTTCAGGGCATGCCGAGTGACCCGGCACTATCCCGTGAAAAACTGTTGTACTCTTTTGCAGCTGCGATTCCTTTAAGCCCATACGCAGAAAAGTTTCCCAGTACAGGATATTGATACTGCTTCCTCCATCCATCAAGACTTTTTTCAGTTCGTAGCCGTTGACCTGTGGTGCCACTACCAAAGCTAAGACTCCCGGGTGGTCAACTCTGTCCGGGTGATCCTTCCTGCTCCATGTTACCTCTTGTTCTGACCACCTCAGATATCTTGGAACAGCGGAGGAGACCGAATTAACTGCTTGTTTCAGTATCTTCTTATCCTTGTTAGAGCCTCCCGTAGTGTGCACATGATACTGACCCAGCTGTTTGGGGTTAGCTTGAAAACCTCCCGCTCCTCCTTGATTGTTACCTTGATTTCCAGCTGGCGGGTTGCCAGCTGGGGGCGGCCCGTTGCCCAAATTTCCACCTAGGCCCGGGCCTCCTCCTCGGCCTGCACCTCGCATGGCTCTGTTCACTTCCTCGTTCTTCCACCTTTGTAAGTCGGCACATTGCTCCAGTGAATGATTGGCCGGCTTGCCGTTCCTGCTATGTGTCACATCCCAATTTTGGAATACCTGTTAACACAGTTGTTTTGCTAATTGCTTTACTAATAAACCTTGGTTGTGTTTGTTTGTGGTTGTTTAAGTGCAACTAAACAAACTAATTATATAAACTTGCAAACTTAAAAGGATAGCAAAGTAGTGAACTAAAAATATTCAACATATTGTTCCAATGACCTTGGCAATATTTTCTAAAGTAAATATTGATCAAAGAGTTTTCCAAAAACTATCTTATAAAACTCATACTTGTTGAATATTATTCCAAGGCCTAAATTAAGAAAGAGGAAACACTTAATAAATTTCCATAAAGGTTTATCAGAAAAAGAGGCATTCTTAAATGCTTCACCAAAATATTATCAAATGTTTTTCCAACCTTGCAAGATTAAAAACAAAGGTATTGGAGAGCATTGACTTGCTATCTCTAGTCACATAAATATTTTGGCAAAGCATTGTTAAAGAAAAGCCAAGTGCTTTATTAAATAGAAATTCCAATTTTTCCAGAAACAGAAAACTCAAACAAGTTACTTCTGGAAACTTTCCTCAAATGATTTGAAATTCATACCATTGCTTCCTTATATCAAATAAGGAACACACACAAGAGGAGACCAAAAATTGAATCCATTAAAGCCCTGAAAACATGATTTTTCTCCACAGCAACATTTGGGATTTTGAACAAGTTTGTTCTACAAACTTTTTCCAAATGCCATGAAATAAATACCACTTGCTCTATATCATAAATAAGGATGAAAACCAAAAGGAAACAAGTTTTTGAATTGTTTAAGTTTCCAAAAACCCCTGTTTTCTTCACAGCACCTTTTTGAAATTTGAACAAGTTTGTTCTATGAAGTAACTCTAAATGACTTGAAATTTCTACCACATAAGTAACACATCAAATAAGGAATGTGTGCCAAAAATTATCATTTTTGGAAGCTCCTAAGTAGTCTAATAAATTCAATGTCCATTTATGTAAGAATTCAAATTTGAACAACTTTGAATTATAAAGTTTCACCAATTGAGCCAATTTTCATATATGTTGTGTATCTCAACTAATTAGAATTTTGGGCAAAAGGATTTAAAATTTAAACTTTGTTTGCTTAGGGAAAACATCCATTTTCAGAGAGTACATGGACCTACTTGTAATTCTCCAGGGACCAAAATGTAATCCGAGTCACACTTGTCCTTCTTCTTCCTGTAGATGACGCCATGGGAGCCCATGCTCCATTGCCTTCGAGTAGAAGACTCCTAGATAGATAAAACCCCCCCATGTGGACTCTTACCTGCCCCCTCTCTCTCCCCACTCGAGCTCCTCTCTCTTCTGTACAAAAAAATCCCAACCCGAAACCCTAGCTCGAGCTCCACGTCGATTCGGCCGCTGCGGAGCTCGCCGCCGGCAGCCGTGTGCGCCATCAGCTCCGCCTCGACGTGATGACCCTCCCTGCACAAGGAATCGAGCCGGAATGACTCGTGAAGCCCGCGCCGTCCACGTTTCTTCCTCGAGTCCGGCGGGCTCCGGCGAGCTATCGCCGCCGCCTCGAGCTTCCTCCGTCCTCGTCGAGCGTCCACGCACGTGTGGGGTGAGCAGGCGCTCCTCGCCGTCGTTTTTCCCCCTGCCTAACCCCCTAGAACGACCCCGCGTCGTGGCCGTTGTCCGGCCGCCGCCGCACGCCGTCGCCGCTGCTCTCAGACCCTCTCCCTGGAAACGACGTTGGCCCTAGTTGGTAGACGACGTCGAGAGGAACCCGTATATGCCTTTGATTCGTATAATGATGTGCGGATTCGCAGGATTTTGCTCGCCGGAGGCGTCTCCCGCCGGCGATGACGCAGTGGTGACGCAGCACTGGCGTCAGGTCTCCTTGACCCCGCGCGGTGAGGTCAAACCGGCTGGTGGCCCTCGCGCTGGCCCGCGTGGCAGCCCCCGTGGCGCCCGGCCCGCGCGTCAGCGACTTGTGGCTGGCTTTGCCCGCGGTGAGAAACAGATCTGGCCGGCCCAGATCCAGATCTGGCCCAACACAAATTGATTTTTCTTTTATTTTTTACAGGAATGATGCATGGTTACTTTTAGCTCCAAAAGGCAACTTAAAAGATGAATTTTACCAAACCAAAATTCACAGATCTAAAGCAACAAAATATGAACCATCTCCACTTTGTAGATATACATTTGGATGGATAGATTTGAAATGAAAAATGTTTTGGTAACAGCTACCAGAAACACCAAAATGAGCACCATTTCTATTTCACAACTCAGAATGAAGTGAGGCCAATTGCATTGGAAAGCCCTTGAAATTTCCTAACAGGAGCATTTAACCTCGTTTCCAAATTCATTGTATTTTTGAAATGGCATGCATTTTGGTAAAACACCAGAGAGCACTTTGGTGATTTTTATAAAATTATTAAAAATGATTTTTGATGCAAACTCAACTGGATGGTCTTGTATATGTTTAGGGCTATCAAAACCTAGAAGGGTTTAATTTTTAGAGCATCCTACAAAATTTGGTGGACAGATCTTTAAAATGCATGTTTCTGCCATTTTGGCATTTTAGTTAATTAATTTGTGTGATGATATTTTTGTGTTACAATATTATTTTCTAGCATGTATAAGTTGTGTGAACTTGTTTTATAAGTGTTACTTAACTATTTTAGCATGTTAGATTGTGTGGATTTGAGTTGAGAATAAATAGGATTGATATTAATATCATATGTTTATTCTCCAAGTTTAATACTTGCATAGGGTTTTTGAGTGATGAAATTATGTGCAAGCACTTGGATTTTTGATTGGATCCAGTACCATGTTGGTACTTATTTTGTGTTGTTATCACCTCTGCTATCTTGCATTGGAATTGGTAGAAAAGCATGAGTAGCTTAATCATTACTATGAGAATGGTTATGGAAAAATTCCCTCATGTGTGGAATTTTGACATAATCATTTGTGGTTTTGTGACCACATATTTTTGGGTTGTATCCATAGGTCCAGTAGCATTTTGATAAGGTTGTTATGAGTACTTGACACCTAAAGTTTTCACATGTGTGAAAACAATAGCATGAGTATCATTACCTTGCTTATTTTAGCACCCTGTTATTTTCTGCTAGTATTGTTATTGCACTAGAAGCTTGTTTAGTCTTTTGTTAAATTTTTAGCAAGTGGACCAGAGGCATTGTGACCTCTTAGTGCTTTGATATTCTAGTGGAACACCCACTGGTTTCATTGCATTGTTGGTGGAAACATTATTTCCCCCACACTAGATGTGTTTCTTTTATATATGTTTTGAGTAGATCTTTAAATGCTTTTTAGGATTTTTTTTGCTAGATTAATTCTCATGAAACCAGTACCATTTAGGTACTGTTATTTTGATTATAGCACCTCTAGATACTTGGTGCTTGTGTTTGAAATAGATTTAACTAGAAATGCTTAAAGTCTAAATTTCATACTAGGATATTCATGTATGCTTTTTGTCTTGTTTTCCCTTAGGGAAAAATATGAATCTTTGGTGTGGAAACCAGAGGATGGAATGTCCTTGTGGCATTATTATCTTAGGGTTTTCACCTCTGATAGGTTTCCTCTTAAGTAGCATAAAAGCATGAGTAACACTTGGATGACTAGGAATTAATCTACTCACATGTGTAGCATTTTAAGCATAGTTTTTCCTTGTTTCCTAGCTATGCTTTTTATGTTATTTTGTGGAATCCAGTGGCATTTATGGTACTAGTTAGAGGAGTATTTTTCCTCTGCTAGCTTGCACACTTGTGCATAAAATTAACTAGTGTAGCCTAAACTAGTCTAGTATTTTTCCTAAATTTTCTACTAGTATGAGTAGGAGTTTTTGGATGCTTGTTTGTTTGTTTTGAGCACTTTTATAAAAGTGACCAGAGGCTTATTAACCTCTTGGTGAGCATATTTGCTAGTGGAACACCCACTGGTATGTTTGCCTCATGGTGGAAAAATAGGTTTGACTTGTTGTCATGAGCTTATTTCACCACTTGAGTAATTTAGCAAATTATGTGTGCTAGCCATAGAGATTGTTGGGGAAGTTTTTAGACATAAAAATGTGTTTTATGTGACACCCTACTGTCTAGTAACATGTGCTTTACCCCACTGGTCCATGGTGTTCTTAACTAAAAATCATTGAAGTGGCCACACATAAACACTAGGAAAAAAAGCAGACTTTTCAACTATAGTTTTTATGCCAATTTTTCTTAAGGGAAAAATTGAGAACTTGGGTGGTACTTCTTGATTGCTTGCTGTATGTATTACTTGTAGCCTTGTTTGTCTTGTTTGGTTCTGAATGTGTGTCCTTTATTCTTTTTACGACGTTAGAAAACGAAGAGGAAGGAAGTGTCGGGAAGCTGTGTTTCAAGTTCCAGTCACTCCAACAACCAGGGACACAAAGAGATACCAGGCAAGCATCCTGATTGCTTGCTGATACAATACTTACCATTATATATCATGCATGTTTTACCTCTGAAGTTTTACAAAAAACTTGATTATCAAAACTATTTTTGAGGTGGAAATTACTACTATACTATATTATAGGTTACTATCATGCCAGTAGTTAAACTTGGTAATACCAAGCCCATAAGCCACCCTATGGTATTTATTACCATCAAATATACTAGTCCCTAAGTGGACACCCTAAAATTGTGGTTCTACTAAACAAAGGCTTTACGGAAAAAAAAACCGGAGAAAAGGCGGATCCTTGTTCTCCGGAGGAATGTGGAAGTGGTCATTTTTGAGAAAGTGGTGTTTTCAAAAATGACACATAACCTAGTCTTCGCCGGACAACCTTTACCGTACTGCCACCCTACCCCAACATGGGCAAGGGGCTTAACTTGAAGTTTGTTCTTATTAGTGTGTGCTATCTCACTTGCTATAAGGGGCGTCGTACCCTCGAACCGAATGTCGTCAAAACTCCCAATGTTGAGGCATATAAAGTGTGGGATTAATTTTCCCTCCGGATGCATTCATTGAGGCTCCTGGCTAGGCAGGGTGGGACTTGATGCCGGGGAGAACCACCTCAATCGAGAGATAGGTATATTCTAGCTTGAACATAGTGGATGGTTATGATCATATACCTGATGTTTACATACTGTTGTTACAGTCCGTGATTGTTCACGGGAGGTGTACTGGATCTGGTGGATGTGTACACCTCTGCAGAGTATAACTTTTTCGAAGAAGCCGCGTCCTCGGATATGGACAGTTGAATGGCCATGTAGCTAGCATTGTGTCAATGTTTTCAAAAAGGAGTTTTGAAAGGGAAATTTTGGAAAGGAAGTGTTGAACTTGTGAAGTTCGGAAAGGAATGGAAACTTATACCGTGGAGGTATCGTCGATGATGAAAAGCCAGATGATGTTATACAAAACAAAATGTTTTGCAAACAAAACCTTTTCTACTCTACGCAAGAATTCTGGAAACTGATTCCAAGAAGTTTTGCAAAGAGAAAATATTCTTTAAACAAAACTTTACCAAACCTCTTGTACATATGATATCTACAAGAGAAATAAAACTATATTATTTTATTCTGAAGTATCTTCTTCAACGAAGATACAGATTAACCTGACTGCAACTGTGGTGTCATCATATATGAACACCATTGATAGTGAACCCTATTTATAGCCTACCTATTCCACCATATAAGCATATTTGCATGTTGGTAAGTGACATGATGGATGTCTTGCTGAGTACATTCAAATGTACTCATTATGGTTTCGCCCCTGGTATCTACTTATCAGATTTTGAGAAGGAACCTCCGAAGGAGATATATGAAGAGAAGTACGGAGTTGACGGCTTTGCGAACTAGGATCGTCTCCGGGTCAGCAGCCTGTAGGTTAAGGCGTGACTTGGGCTCAACTACGTTGTGTTTTATTTGTCTTCCGCTGTGTTTGTTAAGTTGCCTGCCCTTTGTGGCAGTTGCTTAAACTTGATCATGTGATCATTTGTGTAATACCTTTATGTATTCGGGTAATGGATGATGTATTTCTGTGTGCCAACTGTGTATGTTGTTCACGACTGATCTTCCTGGGATCGTGAATGTATGCATACGTAGGGTTTCAGACTGCCGGTCTGGGGTCCTTACAGAGTTAAGCATTGCTATCAATATGCACTAGTAATGTTTCACTAGATTAAATAGCCTTATATTTTATCTTTTATGCAAAAAAAAAAAATTTCATGAGTAACCAGAGGTTTAGTACCTATTTTTACTTGGTATTAGTAGTCCATAGCCCACTGGTCCCATTGTATTTTGGCTTGAGGATGAAAATCCCCAACCATACACATGTGTGAAAATAGCGTGTCTCACTATGTGATTGATTTCTATTTTCCACCATGGAAAATATAATTGTTTCTTTTCACCTATGAAAGTGAGAAGTTTATTTCTTATTAGTAAATACTAATATGTTTAGGTATGATCCTTTTGTTAGCATAATATTCCTTAGGGGTATCATGTTCAGAAATGTTTCACTATCTTGTGCTAAAATTAAAATTGTTCGCAAATAAAATAAATTCCTCTTGATTGGTAGATTGTTTGTAAATAATTTTGAATTGAGTGTATGGATTTTTGAAGAGGTTTAGATAACTTTTCATTAATTACATAGCTACTGGTCTTGTGTGCTAGTAATTGTTTAAGAAAAACATAAATTGCTAGAAGAAATTTCTGCATGTTTAATAGTTGTATCATGGGATTGTTTTGATGTTTGTGCTTACTAACATGAGTAAGTTTTGTGTACTGTTATTTAGGTACACTTATATTCATGACTTTCTTGTTTAAGTTTAAACATCATGATAGCATTGTTTGCTTCTCTAGCGCGAAAACTAGTTTCACCACTAGAAAATGGTGATTTTTGCTCTAGTATTACACTCTTTTTATTTTATGAGTATATGTGTTGATATAGCATGTTTAGGAAGTTATTACTTCTGTTATCATGCCATGAATTATTTAGTTGCATGTTCTATCGTTATAGGATATGATTATCTCTTATAGCATGCTGGTGTAGATTTTTCATACTAGTGTGTTATTTGTGCAGTTTTTTTTTTTATGCCTGTGAAATAGGAGTTTTATCTTGTGTGAAGATGGTATTTTAGAGTACCTTTATGATTGTATTCATTGGTTTTTAGCTACTGGTTGTTTGCTAATTGTTCATGATTGATGGACTCCAAAACCTCTAATAAACAATAACCTAGTGAATAAATAGTCTATTCATCTGCGGTTTTGTTTGCTTGCTTATTGGATTTTGTTGTAAATGTTTTACCTTAGCATGAGTTTATACTTGTGTTATGATTGTGCTTAAGAGTATCTTATGAAACTAAAACATCCAACTAAAATCATGAACATTTTAAGTGATAGTTGCTTGTGGTGAGTAATATCCACTGCCATGGGTATTGTTCTGTCTGTTTGTTTTACCTTAGCAACCTAACCTTTTTGCACCCACAAGCTATATTTTTAGCTTCTTATATACCTTGTTATGAGGGTGGTACACCACTCCATATGGGTTATGTAAGATGTGGGATATAGCTAGGAACTCATGTAAAAATTTATGGTACATTTCCAGGTAGTTCTGCACAAAAAGGAACTAGTTGGCAGTAGTGATGTTATCAGAAAATTTTAAAATTTGGTGGTTGAGTAAAGTGATAGCTAGAGAATTTTTTTAAGTAAATTTGCTAATTTAGGGATGTACCCCACCTCCCAAGAAAAGTCAAAGGGGGGAAGCACCTGCACTCCAACACTAGAATTGTGTTTGTTGGCCCTCCCTTAGTCCTCGCTTGTGAATCTCGGGGACGAGATTCTTTTTAAGGGGGGAAGACCTGTCACATCCCAATTTTGGAATACCTGTTAACACAGTTGTTTTGCTAATTGCTTTACTAATAAACCTTGGTTGTGTTTGTTTGTGGTTGTTTAAGTGCAACTAAACAAACTAATTATATAAACTTGCAAACTTAAAAGGATAGCAAAGTAGTGAACTAAAAATATTCAACATATTGTTCCAATGACCTTGGCAATATTTTCTAAAGTAAATATTGATCAAAGAGTTTTCCAAAAACTATCTTATAAAACTCATACTTGTTGAATATTATTCCAAGGCCTAAATTAAGAAAGAGGAAACACTTAATAAATTTCCATAAAGGTTTATCAGAAAAAGAGGCATTCTTAAATGCTTCACCAAAATATTATCAAATGTTTTTCCAACCTTGCAAGATTAAAAACAAAGGTATTGGAGAGCATTGACTTGCTATCTCTAGTCACATAAATATTTTGGCAAAGCATTGTTAAAGAAAAGCCAAGTGCTTTATTAAATAGAAATTCCAATTTTTCCAGAAACAGAAAACTCAAACAAGTTACTTCTGGAAACTTTCCTCAAATGATTTGAAATTCATACCATTGCTTCCTTATATCAAATAAGGAACACACACAAGAGGAGACCAAAAATTGAATCCATTAAAGCCCTGAAAACATGATTTTTCTCCACAGCAACATTTGGGATTTTGAACAAGTTTGTTCTACAAACTTTTTCCAAATGCCATGAAATAAATACCACTTGCTCTATATCATAAATAAGGATGAAAACCAAAAGGAAACAAGTTTTTGAATTGTTTAAGTTTCCAAAAACCCCTGTTTTCTTCACAGCACCTTTTTGAAATTTGAACAAGTTTGTTCTATGAAGTAACTCTAAATGACTTGAAATTTCTACCACATAAGTAACACATCAAATAAGGAATGTGTGCCAAAAATTATCATTTTTGGAAGCTCCTAAGTAGTCTAATAAATTCAATGTCCATTTATGTAAGAATTCAAATTTGAACAACTTTGAATTATAAAGTTTCACCAATTGAGCCAATTTTCATATATGTTGTGTATCTCAACTAATTAGAATTTTGGGCAAAAGGATTTAAAATTTAAACTTTGTTTGCTTAGGGAAAACATCCATTTTCAGAGAGTACATGGACCTACTTGTAATTCTCCAGGGACCAAAATGTAATCCGAGTCACACTTGTCCTTCTTCTTCCTGTAGATGACGCCATGGGAGCCCATGCTCCATTGCCTTCGAGTAGAAGACTCCTAGATAGATAAAACCCCCCCATGTGGACTCTTACCTGCCCCCTCTCTCTCCCCACTCGAGCTCCTCTCTCTTCTGTACAAAAAAATCCCAACCCGAAACCCTAGCTCGAGCTCCACGTCGATTCGGCCGCTGCGGAGCTCGCCGCCGGCAGCCGTGTGCGCCATCAGCTCCGCCTCGACGTGATGACCCTCCCTGCACAAGGAATCGAGCCGGAATGACTCGTGAAGCCCGCGCCGTCCACGTTTCTTCCTCGAGTCCGGCGGGCTCCGGCGAGCTATCGCCGCCGCCTCGAGCTTCCTCCGTCCTCGTCGAGCGTCCACGCACGTGTGGGGTGAGCAGGCGCTCCTCGCCGTCGTTTTTCCCCCTGCCTAACCCCCTAGAACGACCCCGCGTCGTGGCCGTTGTCCGGCCGCCGCCGCACGCCGTCGCCGCTGCTCTCAGACCCTCTCCCTGGAAACGACGTTGGCCCTAGTTGGTAGACGACGTCGAGAGGAACCCGTATATGCCTTTGATTCGTATAATGATGTGCGGATTCGCAGGATTTTGCTCGCCGGAGGCGTCTCCCGCCGGCGATGACGCAGTGGTGACGCAGCACTGGCGTCAGGTCTCCTTGACCCCGCGCGGTGAGGTCAAACCGGCTGGTGGCCCTCGCGCTGGCCCGCGTGGCAGCCCCCGTGGCGCCCGGCCCGCGCGTCAGCGACTTGTGGCTGGCTTTGCCCGCGGTGAGAAACAGATCTGGCCGGCCCAGATCCAGATCTGGCCCAACACAAATTGATTTTTCTTTTATTTTTTACAGGAATGATGCATGGTTACTTTTAGCTCCAAAAGGCAACTTAAAAGATGAATTTTACCAAACCAAAATTCACAGATCTAAAGCAACAAAATATGAACCATCTCCACTTTGTAGATATACATTTGGATGGATAGATTTGAAATGAAAAATGTTTTGGTAACAGCTACCAGAAACACCAAAATGAGCACCATTTCTATTTCACAACTCAGAATGAAGTGAGGCCAATTGCATTGGAAAGCCCTTGAAATTTCCTAACAGGAGCATTTAACCTCGTTTCCAAATTCATTGTATTTTTGAAATGGCATGCATTTTGGTAAAACACCAGAGAGCACTTTGGTGATTTTTATAAAATTATTAAAAATGATTTTTGATGCAAACTCAACTGGATGGTCTTGTATATGTTTAGGGCTATCAAAACCTAGAAGGGTTTAATTTTTAGAGCATCCTACAAAATTTGGTGGACAGATCTTTAAAATGCATGTTTCTGCCATTTTGGCATTTTAGTTAATTAATTTGTGTGATGATATTTTTGTGTTACAATATTATTTTCTAGCATGTATAAGTTGTGTGAACTTGTTTTATAAGTGTTACTTAACTATTTTAGCATGTTAGATTGTGTGGATTTGAGTTGAGAATAAATAGGATTGATATTAATATCATATGTTTATTCTCCAAGTTTAATACTTGCATAGGGTTTTTGAGTGATGAAATTATGTGCAAGCACTTGGATTTTTGATTGGATCCAGTACCATGTTGGTACTTATTTTGTGTTGTTATCACCTCTGCTATCTTGCATTGGAATTGGTAGAAAAGCATGAGTAGCTTAATCATTACTATGAGAATGGTTATGGAAAAATTCCCTCATGTGTGGAATTTTGACATAATCATTTGTGGTTTTGTGACCACATATTTTTGGGTTGTATCCATAGGTCCAGTAGCATTTTGATAAGGTTGTTATGAGTACTTGACACCTAAAGTTTTCACATGTGTGAAAACAATAGCATGAGTATCATTACCTTGCTTATTTTAGCACCCTGTTATTTTCTGCTAGTATTGTTATTGCACTAGAAGCTTGTTTAGTCTTTTGTTAAATTTTTAGCAAGTGGACCAGAGGCATTGTGACCTCTTAGTGCTTTGATATTCTAGTGGAACACCCACTGGTTTCATTGCATTGTTGGTGGAAACATTATTTCCCCCACACTAGATGTGTTTCTTTTATATATGTTTTGAGTAGATCTTTAAATGCTTTTTAGGATTTTTTTTGCTAGATTAATTCTCATGAAACCAGTACCATTTAGGTACTGTTATTTTGATTATAGCACCTCTAGATACTTGGTGCTTGTGTTTGAAATAGATTTAACTAGAAATGCTTAAAGTCTAAATTTCATACTAGGATATTCATGTATGCTTTTTGTCTTGTTTTCCCTTAGGGAAAAATATGAATCTTTGGTGTGGAAACCAGAGGATGGAATGTCCTTGTGGCATTATTATCTTAGGGTTTTCACCTCTGATAGGTTTCCTCTTAAGTAGCATAAAAGCATGAGTAACACTTGGATGACTAGGAATTAATCTACTCACATGTGTAGCATTTTAAGCATAGTTTTTCCTTGTTTCCTAGCTATGCTTTTTATGTTATTTTGTGGAATCCAGTGGCATTTATGGTACTAGTTAGAGGAGTATTTTTCCTCTGCTAGCTTGCACACTTGTGCATAAAATTAACTAGTGTAGCCTAAACTAGTCTAGTATTTTTCCTAAATTTTCTACTAGTATGAGTAGGAGTTTTTGGATGCTTGTTTGTTTGTTTTGAGCACTTTTATAAAAGTGACCAGAGGCTTATTAACCTCTTGGTGAGCATATTTGCTAGTGGAACACCCACTGGTATGTTTGCCTCATGGTGGAAAAATAGGTTTGACTTGTTGTCATGAGCTTATTTCACCACTTGAGTAATTTAGCAAATTATGTGTGCTAGCCATAGAGATTGTTGGGGAAGTTTTTAGACATAAAAATGTGTTTTATGTGACACCCTACTGTCTAGTAACATGTGCTTTACCCCACTGGTCCATGGTGTTCTTAACTAAAAATCATTGAAGTGGCCACACATAAACACTAGGAAAAAAAGCAGACTTTTCAACTATAGTTTTTATGCCAATTTTTCTTAAGGGAAAAATTGAGAACTTGGGTGGTACTTCTTGATTGCTTGCTGTATGTATTACTTGTAGCCTTGTTTGTCTTGTTTGGTTCTGAATGTGTGTCCTTTATTCTTTTTACGACGTTAGAAAACGAAGAGGAAGGAAGTGTCGGGAAGCTGTGTTTCAAGTTCCAGTCACTCCAACAACCAGGGACACAAAGAGATACCAGGCAAGCATCCTGATTGCTTGCTGATACAATACTTACCATTATATATCATGCATGTTTTACCTCTGAAGTTTTACAAAAAACTTGATTATCAAAACTATTTTTGAGGTGGAAATTACTACTATACTATATTATAGGTTACTATCATGCCAGTAGTTAAACTTGGTAATACCAAGCCCATAAGCCACCCTATGGTATTTATTACCATCAAATATACTAGTCCCTAAGTGGACACCCTAAAATTGTGGTTCTACTAAACAAAGGCTTTACGGAAAAAAAAACCGGAGAAAAGGCGGATCCTTGTTCTCCGGAGGAATGTGGAAGTGGTCATTTTTGAGAAAGTGGTGTTTTCAAAAATGACACATAACCTAGTCTTCGCCGGACAACCTTTACCGTACTGCCACCCTACCCCAACATGGGCAAGGGGCTTAACTTGAAGTTTGTTCTTATTAGTGTGTGCTATCTCACTTGCTATAAGGGGCGTCGTACCCTCGAACCGAATGTCGTCAAAACTCCCAATGTTGAGGCATATAAAGTGTGGGATTAATTTTCCCTCCGGATGCATTCATTGAGGCTCCTGGCTAGGCAGGGTGGGACTTGATGCCGGGGAGAACCACCTCAATCGAGAGATAGGTATATTCTAGCTTGAACATAGTGGATGGTTATGATCATATACCTGATGTTTACATACTGTTGTTACAGTCCGTGATTGTTCACGGGAGGTGTACTGGATCTGGTGGATGTGTACACCTCTGCAGAGTATAACTTTTTCGAAGAAGCCGCGTCCTCGGATATGGACAGTTGAATGGCCATGTAGCTAGCATTGTGTCAATGTTTTCAAAAAGGAGTTTTGAAAGGGAAATTTTGGAAAGGAAGTGTTGAACTTGTGAAGTTCGGAAAGGAATGGAAACTTATACCGTGGAGGTATCGTCGATGATGAAAAGCCAGATGATGTTATACAAAACAAAATGTTTTGCAAACAAAACCTTTTCTACTCTACGCAAGAATTCTGGAAACTGATTCCAAGAAGTTTTGCAAAGAGAAAATATTCTTTAAACAAAACTTTACCAAACCTCTTGTACATATGATATCTACAAGAGAAATAAAACTATATTATTTTATTCTGAAGTATCTTCTTCAACGAAGATACAGATTAACCTGACTGCAACTGTGGTGTCATCATATATGAACACCATTGATAGTGAACCCTATTTATAGCCTACCTATTCCACCATATAAGCATATTTGCATGTTGGTAAGTGACATGATGGATGTCTTGCTGAGTACATTCAAATGTACTCATTATGGTTTCGCCCCTGGTATCTACTTATCAGATTTTGAGAAGGAACCTCCGAAGGAGATATATGAAGAGAAGTACGGAGTTGACGGCTTTGCGAACTAGGATCGTCTCCGGGTCAGCAGCCTGTAGGTTAAGGCGTGACTTGGGCTCAACTACGTTGTGTTTTATTTGTCTTCCGCTGTGTTTGTTAAGTTGCCTGCCCTTTGTGGCAGTTGCTTAAACTTGATCATGTGATCATTTGTGTAATACCTTTATGTATTCGGGTAATGGATGATGTATTTCTGTGTGCCAACTGTGTATGTTGTTCACGACTGATCTTTCTGGGATCGTGAATGTATGCATACGTAGGGTTTCAGACTGTCGGTCTGGGGTCCTTACACTATGCTTCGGGCATGCCATCCTAAATATGTCCCAACTGTTGCTTGGTCTTGGCGGTCCTTGGTAGTGTCCCCCATTGTGATTTCCAGTATTAAAATTTCCTTCGGATCTAGGTCTTGAAGACCCGGCCTCCGTGTTGGCTACAAACTCGGAATTCCCTTCAAACGGTCGTTTGTTCTGGCTGTTTCCATTATTGTTTGGCGCCGATACGTTGCCGGTTTTCCCACTGCTGCTTGTGTTTGCTTTTGCTTTCTTGTCATCAACTTCCTCCTCTGTGGTATCCGTTGCCGCGTGTTTGTTGCACGCATCCATTAGCTCTCCCATCGTAACCTCCGCTGCGTTCCTACTAGATTTCATGCGAGTTAGCTTTTGCACTAAAGGAACATACTTACATGTTTTTGCCATAGCTTGTAGCGCGTCCTTAGGCTGGATATCTGTAGACGAGTGGAGTATCTCCATAACCCGGCGCACCCAGCTGCGTGCTGACTCTCCTTTCTTCTGAACGCATCTTTCTAAATCATCAATAGTAAATAACTTTCTGCATGTTCCATGAAAGTGCTTGATAAACGCAGTCTTTAACTCCTCCCACGATTTGATCGACTTTTCCGGTGAATTGGTGAACCATAACTTTGCTGCTCCTTCTGACATCATTAAGTACATGAATTTGGCTTGGAGGTTCTCGGATGCGTTGCGAATTGACATCGCCATCTCGTAGCTGCTCAGCCACGTTTCTGGATCCATTGTTGGCTCATAATTTACTACCTTCCCCGGTTCTTTGAACTTCTCCGGGTAAGGTTCTGCTCTGATATCGTCCGAGAGGCACTTGGGTCCCGCCAGGGTGGTTGGGGGTGGTCTTACCCGGGAGGCGCGTGACCCGGCTGGGGGTGCCTCGAGGTGCGGCGCCACCGGCAATTCGTGCCCAGCAGATCCGGCCCCGGCTCTTCTGGCCCTGGAACTGTCCACCACCGCCTGCGCTGCTGATACTACTGGTACTGTCTGGATACGTGGTGGAGGCGGCATTTGCTGCTGCTCTTCCCTTCGTCGTGCCGCACTTGCTTGGACATTGCCCTGTTGCTGACTGGCGTACGGCGTCCCATGCATTCCGCTTCTATGATCCGGATAATTGGCTTGCTGTGCTACTGCGGTGTGTAGCAGATCGATTGCTCGTCGGGTTCCTTCCGCATGAGGCGAGTCTCCCACAGGAATCTGGTTTAATGCGAGCGTTGCTGCGTACACGTTGTCCATGGGATTGTTGTAATGACCTGCTGGTGTGCGGAATCGTGATGGTGGTGGCGGCATGGTATTGCCGGCTGTCGCCCCCGTCTGTGGCAAAGGTAACCCGGCTGGCGCGTTTACCGGATGTGCTCCCGTTGAAGGTCGCGGTATGGTCCCTTGGTTCGTCGGTGGAATCGGCTGATCTTGAGGCGTGAACACCAGGGCAGTCGGGTTAATAACCCCTCCTGTTGCCGGCAGCATAGTTCGGTGCCTTTGGTGCATCCTTGTCGTTTCCTCCCGGAGCCGGGTCTCTCGGTCATCCAATTCGCGCTGCCGCGCGACCATCCCCTGCCTTTCTGCTTCCACTTGCCTTCTTTGCTGCTCCAATGCACGACGAGCCACGTCCAGGTATCTTACACGCTCTGCCGCGTTTTCTGGGGTAATAACTGTGGCCAAGACTGTGGGGTCCAAAATCAAATTATTATCAAACAGAGCCGGGTGACGCGGGTTTGAGGGGCCCGCCCCCGGTGTCCGGTTTGCTTGGAACCCAAACATATTTGCGTGTCGCTCCTCGTCTGCTGGGCGACTGGTGACAGATGCCGACTCTCCATCGACCTGGACTAAGACCGGGTCAACTGCTCCTTGCTGCTGGGCCGCTGCCTGAGCCGCCCCGGCTGGCGCCGCGGCCGCGTTTTCTTGATTGAGATTGGTCGCGGGAGCCGCATAGACTGCAACCCGGCGCATGATGCCCGGTGTAGATTCGTACTGTTCTTCCTCGCTGTTTTCCCTTTCATATCGATCCTCCGACAAATCCCGTATAGACTCGGTATCATCCTCCCTCTCTATCTGACCCGTTGTTCCAATCGACTCTTCCTTTTCCGATCGGACATACATGTCTTCTCCTGACACAGAATCAGATCCAATATTATCACAATTCGAACTGGAAGTACATACCACACCGACGAAGACGTTGACGCTGCCGACTGTCACGATGGATCCGGTTTCGAGGTGATCCGACTCTGGCCCCCAGCCAGAATCGTCTACCATCTTCTCTCCTTTGCTGTTGACGTAGATTTCTCCGACGATGAGGTTCTTCATGCTCTTCCGAGCTTCTCCCGTGATGTAAACACCTTTGGACGCAGGCCCCACGGTGGGCGCCAACTGTCGTGGGATAATCACGGCAGATGTTACCGGGGGTAACTGATCTTGGGGCAAGTCGACACAGGTATTCGGGAGATGGTTTAGCTCAAAGGAAGACATGGCGAAAAGCAATCTAAGAACCGGAAAATAACTCGCCGGATCTCAATAAGAATTATGCTGGATACTCGATAACAGGTGTTACAACTATGACTTGAATCTCTGGCAAACTAAACCTAGGGGTCGGTTTATAAAGCACCCGTACACCCCTAACTTGCCCTTCAAGGCACATCTTGAGTCCTACTCGAACTCCACATACAAACCCTAACTTTCCTTATCACAGCCCACAATCCGGGTTACGAATCTCACAAGCCTTTGGGCCTTCCGGTAATCTCTTTACCCCTAGCCGGGTATCGCTCAGCACACCTCGGGCCGGATTATATCTTGAAGTGGGCCTACCGGGTTACTATCCCCCATCAGAACTCGGAAGCCGACTCCGTACTAGCTGCCATAGAGGCAAGATTGGAGTCGGAACCTGGATCTGAAGACATAGATTCAGAAGATGAAGATGAAGACACTTTCGAAAGAAAGGTTAAATCTATGACCGGGGGCTTCCATGAAGTACTTATGGCAAAACCGACTGACAACTCGGATGCCGAAGATGATGAAGACCCCAAAACACCTCCACCAGATGAGGAAAGAGAGGATGGCGAAACCATCCCTATCTATCCTGATGTCAAGGAATTGACAGAAGAAGAACCTGGCAAAAGACATCCCTCTTCCAAGAAGAAAAATAAGACTACCAAGAAACTCCAGTACAAACTCAAGAAGAAAAAGTTGGTAGATAGTGCTAGCCCAAACCTGGAAGCCGGAGGAGCAAGCGGGGTCACGCCTGTGGAGAAGAAAAGGAAAGAAATCCATGTCCCTGAATTGTCGGAATAGGGCGAGATCAATCTGGTCAGAACCCCCGTCGGACCCTACGAGCCACCGTAAGTGCTGGAAGCCAGAAGGCAAGCCATTATGCGGCAACAACAACAACTATTCCTATCACAAGAAAATTTCCTCAAAGCCCAAGCTACTGTAAAAGCAAAGCAAGACGAAATTCAAGAATTCGAGAGACGGAATATGTCTGGGATAAAACCCACGAGATTACCTGGAATCGCAAGGCCGGATGTACTGCCAGCAAAGGAACGGTTGCAAAAACCTTCCTGGCAACGACAGGTTGACGGCGTAAACGCAAAAGGCGAACGCATCTATAAAACCGCAGCAGAAAACGCGGAAGTCGCGTTCGACATCCTTAATGAAGATATGTACTCCAAAGACGAAAAGCTGCAAGGAGTGTATGCTTTCCTGGGTAAAGCACTGGAACAGCAGCAGCGAGGTCAGGCAAGATCAGAGAAGTTGCGTGACGACTCGACCCTATGCAAAACCGCCACTTGCGCCTCTGGAGCACTTGGACCCGGAGAACCTGGAGATTCAGGCGATTCTAAGGACAAAAAGGGAGATCCTAGGAAGGGCAAGAAAATCCCGGACAATAGGGATGAAGCGTCCAGAACGGGATCCCATATGCGGAAAGGCGGAAATATACCACGTGATCATAAAGACCGGGAGGAACAAAACCGGAAAGACGGAAAAATGATGCCGCCTCCGAGATACCCAGCTGAAAAAGCCGGAAGACATGAAAATCCTCACAGGCGTGAGAGGTCCCGTACTCCTCCTAGGAATAAGGAAAGGCCAAGGAGTAGAACTCCGCCTCGTTCCAAAGGACACGATAACGGGCGAAACAGGGGTAATCCGGGAAGTGCGCATTCGCGCAACAATGGGCCAGAAAGGAGCAGATCCCCTTCCGTCCATTCAGCCCGCAGATATTCCGCACATGCCGATTAGGCGGAAAGAGATGATCTATACTTTGGACCTAAGTGTTTCACTGACAGGATCCGAAGAATAACCCTACATTCTGGCGTTGCCAAGGTTGGTCCAACTTACCAAAAGTATACCAGAAGTACAAACCCGGACACATGGCTTTCAGATTAGTATACTGTCGTTCAGATCAACAACGGGACAGACCTGGAAGCAGTAAAATTCCTCCCCCTAATGTTACTGGATGGAGCCAGAGATTGGATTAACGGGCTTCCGTCAAGAACAGCGGATAGCTGGGATGATATGGCTAGGGTATTCTCTCAGGACTTCCGGGGTATGTACAAACGCCCTAAGAGCAGCAACCAGCTAAATCGCTGCGTCCAATTTGAAGACGAGTCATGTACAAGAAATGCATGCTTTCATCAATGGATTAAAATCCGGACTCATACCGTTCATGGTTGGTTCAAAGGAGCACAAAGATCTCGGATCTATGCTTACTACAGCCAATGAACACGCAGGGGCCGAAGATGGCATCAGAGCGAGAGGTGGAAATATTGATGCTTCGGTTCAGGCAAAAAGACGCCTCGTTCTGAAAAGAAGACTACTCCAGAAGCAGAGACAAAGCCCAAATAAGTAAATTTAACCTTTGGAAAGGATACTGGCGGCAAATGTGTCACGACCCCGGATCCAGAGATATACATACTGTTATGTGCTCCTAGCCATGGACTCACAAGGGCTTCAGGGTTACCAGCCCCGGCCGCAACAAACAACGGCAGGCAGACTGGATTCATCGGCACGTAGTACGGATCCCCAGTCTACTACTCCTTGTATCTATGCTAGTCATAACCAACTATGCATATCAAAGCATCCACGAATCGAATGAAACTGAAGGAAACGAGACCAAAGCTATACAGAGATGCTATGTGTCCAGAAAGTGCAACAACAATCGAGGGTTACTGGGGTTACCTCGCCCCAGGCCGAATCACATCGGCAGGCGGGCTCGGACATGGATCATCGGCTCCACAACCCCTCGACTGCGACAACTATGCAGGCATAGCCAAAACTGTATAACAATGAGCTCGAAACCAACAACCGATCAAAGCAGTACTCTAGACATTGAAGTTGTATTAACCAGGTGTTACTAGAGTATAGCTTACTAGCAGAGGTCACACGACCCAACATTACGTCAGACAACGGAAGGCAAATTATGTTGCTAATCAACAAGAACCAAAAAGGCCTAAGAGGCCGCAACATAAGGTGACGTCTCAGCCCATAGATTCTAGGCTGCTACCTGGGAACCCCAAACTACTCGTCGATGTCCACATTGAATCACCACTGAAGTGAGATCTTCACCTGAACCAAAATTAAGCAAACCTGAGTACGGGAGGTACTCAACAAGACTTAGTTAACCAATTATATATCTGCTATCTTCAGAAAGGGTTTTATGAAGGTTGATTTGCGTAAAGCAAAGTTTGTTTTGCAAGTTGAGGAAGGAATAGCACGTCTCATGGAGTATTTTGAAAACAGATGAGAAAGCTACTCAACTACTGATATCATCTTTTTATCCACCGACATCATTTCCCAGCATCTCATATGCTACAAGGATCACCCCTCTCGGCATCTCCGAGGAGGCACCCTTCATCTACTTCCTCCATGCCTTGTCAACATCTTTTACGTCACGTTCAAGTTATCTATGGCCACGTGACATTCACCAAGTCGTCCTTAACCGTGGACACGGCTTTCCGAAAGATTTATCCCTGCAGGGTGGTACACTTTACCCACACGTACCATCCGACTCTTAACGCCACATGTACGCTCGTCCATGGAGCGCGGCAGAGGGTGGTTGGCCACGACCTTTACCTTGTCGAGCCCTATCCATGAGTCAACCCAAACAGGGCCACCCCGTCAACAGGGAGTTGGCCACCTCCTGACGGCACCTATTCTATGAGTCAGGATCAAGATCCATGTACGTCCATCACTTGTCCCGGTCACGCCCTAAACACCTCCAAAAGGTTTTTGACTCACACGCAGATGGAAATCCCAAACTACGTGACTCGCGGATAGAACCAAACAAGTTAGTTAGTCGAGCGCGGTCTGTTAGGCCCCGCGTGTGGTTGCACGCTCAGTCTTGGTTTCCGCGGCGAGACCTTACTCCTAGGGTTGGCAAGTATAGGGCAAACAACCACTTCCCAAGTGGCCTCCCTTCCAAGCCTTAGTCAGGTTAACCACACAATGCTCATCTCACCACGTCATCATATCATACTAGGTTATCGCAGCTCTGATTCATCAACCGGATGGAGCAGAGGTAAACAAACATGTAAAGCTAAGCGAAGCAGATATGAGGCTCTGGCGATGCGCACAAGAAAATCTATGGTGGCTAGGAGCAGTGGATCAGGGTATTGAGGCAATGCAGTATATAGGTGAACTATATCTACTAGCATCAAATACTTTGGAATCGAATGCAAAGTACGAGATCAAATGTTGTTGGAAAACGTATATGAGCAGATAAGATGTTATGCTTGCCTTGGTTATAAGAAAACCATAGAAATTTCTTCTCGGATAAGTGCTTGACTTGTCGGTTAAGATCAAGTATTCACCATTGGATTGCTGGCCTTCTCTTCGGAGTCACGTTCTACCGAGAGGGAAAACAACACCGAAAAGAGGAACAACAATCAAACATGGCATCGATGCAATGCACAATATGTATGCATGAGCAAGTTAATGCAATAAATTAAAGCCCAAAACATGATCGTTGGGTTGCTAGGGTTCATATGTCAGTTATGCAGTTTCTCTGAAATTAGCCCGAAATAGACCCCGGAGGGGCAATTCGGACGATTATGAAAGTGAGTGCAATTTAAAGTGCTCCGATGGGTTTAAAAACATCATAAACAAGTTGCATTTATCATTTTGAGCACTTTGGTATATAACTTGTATTTTTCTAATTTTAGTGAATAAAAACTTATTTTCTTCATTTTAAATGATTAAACAACATTAAATAAATGCTCATTTTTTGACTTTCTCAAACATGTGTGAAAATGGTATATTTGGTTAGATTACAATTTTCTGATCAACTCCATATTTTTATTTTATTTTTCTGAGTAATATTTTAAGAGATATTAAATTATCAAATTTTATTCATTTTCTGGAAAACAAATAAAACAAGGTTGTGACGTCAGGATAACGTCACGGTGACATCAGGATAACGTCACGGTGACATCATCCGAGCCCAAAACGGCTCTGATTCCGTTCGATCTCTCGAACGAGTGCACGATTCCAAAATTAACCGGTACCACGGGCTAGAGGAGTGGAAGGCGTTCCAGAAGGTAGCGGCGCCGCCCCTTTTTCGCCGCCGGAGACTCGCCGGCGTGCCGCAACCGCGGCGGCGGCCGGCGGTGCTCGGCGCCACGACGAACCAGAGAAGGAGGGAGGAAGGGGAGAGCACCCAGGTGCTCAGGGAGTTACCACGGTCACGGTGAGGTGGACGGCGGCGCGAGGAGAAGCCGGAGTGGTCGCCGGCGTCCAGAAATCCGCGGCGGCCGTGGTGGAAACGGCGTCGAAATTGGCTCTTCCTCGGCCTTCTCTGTAGCTGCACGAGCTCAAGGGATAAGAGAAGTCCATGGCGAGCAAAACGCCATCCTCAGCGGGGTCAGGGATGGCTGGAGACGGCAACGGTGAGCGGCGGCCTTCGGGCTAGGGTTTCGGTTCACAGAGGGAAAGGAGCAGAGGACAAAACGGGAGTGAGGGAGGGCAACAGAGGAGGTCGGGGCGCTCTCTGGTGTGCTTATCCTCCTGGGAAGACCAAGCATGAGGTGGCATCGACGCAGGCGCTGCCTCCACGCAGCTACTCCTACTGTCAAAGGTTGAAGACAACCATCTTACGCAAAGCCCCCTGCAGTTTTTAGGATTTTCAGAAAATCCCTTTTCCATTAAGAAATAGAACACAAAATAAAGTTTTGCGGACCTTTTTGAAAGGATAAAAATTGGCAAAAATAATATTTGGAAAGCTTATGAAATTTCCAACCATGCCATGTTTTTATTTGGTAAAATTGAATTATTTTCCAATACAAGATTTTGGAAACCAAAATAAGTACTATTTGTGGGATTTTCTCAAACCATTTAAATTTCACAATTTAAATTATTTCCACATGGTTCAAATTTTTGTTTTCATGCATGTATGATATGAACACAACACCACACACCCTATTGTTGCGAAATTTGGGATGTTACAAAATGGAAAGGAAGAAACACAGAACCTATCTCCTATTCTAAAGAAGAATGGGAAAAGATTAAGTCGGAAAACTGTGTCCACCATTCAATTTGGGAAGCCTACCCATACAAATGCGCAGTGTCGCCTCAATAAGAATATGAAGGGCACTGCAGGATCCGGGAATAAACGAAGGAAATCCAAGAGGAAATTCTCCAAGTAAAAGCCAGAAGCTGAAAAAGAAGACAGTGAATCAAACACTGATGAAAAAATCCAGAGACAGCAGGGAAAAGGCGAGCCAAAATTCCGAGAGTTGATGGAGAATGCAATTTAACTTTCCTGGCAACTCCCTCAGCAAAGCAGGAAAGTGAACACTTCGAGAAATAAACGCGGTTGTCCCATCAACGCCCAAATTCTTGAAGTATTCCAACACGCCAATTAGCTGGGATCAATCAGATCATCCCAGAAATATCCCAGAACCCGGCACACAAGCTCTAATTGTAAGCCCTATTGTTCAAAACACTAGGCTAAAAAGAGTGTTGATGGATGGAGGATCCAGTATCAATATTATGTACCTGGATACACTGAAGCATCTGCGAATCTCCAAGACCCATCTCAAACATAGCAACATACGTTTCCACGGCATCGTTCCCGGCAGGCAAGCACATTCTCTAGGAGAAATTTCCCTATATGTATCCTTCGGAGAAAGAGAACATTTCCGACAGGAAAAAATCTCATTCGAGGTTGTACAGTTCGAAAGTGTATACCATGCAGTACTCGGACGTCCAGCTTTCGCCAAATTCATGGCAAGATAATGTTATATTTATAACAAGCTGAAGATGCCAGGGCCAAAATGAGGAGTAATCACCATATCGGGAGACTTAAAATTGGCGATCGAGCTGGAAAAAGGAAACGCCCTTTGCGCCGAAAAAGTAATAGCAAAGGAAGAATTGAAAGAGTCGGCAAAGGAAGTATCGCCGATGGAAATGCTGGCAGGAAAAGAAAGCCGGAAGCCGGCAGATAGCTTCAAGGCTTCCGAGAATACAAGACAGGTTATCCTAGACCCCAAAGACCCGACAAAAACTGTCGTAGTAGGGACAGGGATGAACGACAAATAGGAAAGCGCGCTCATCAAGTTCCTCTGTGAGAACTGAGATATTTTTGCCTGGTGTCCTGCGGACATGCCGGGAGTACCCAGGGAACTTGTTGAGCATCAATTGAAGGTAATTCCAGGTTCAAGACCTGTCAAACAAGGTCTCCGTCGTTTTGATAGAAGAAGGCGGAAGGCTATTGGCAAGGAAATTATCCGGCTTTTGGCAGCTGATTTCATCCAGGAAGTTATACATACTGACTGGTCTGCGAACCTAGTATTAGCCCCGAAGAACGATAGTACTATGTATAGATCACACCGGATTGAACAAATTATGTCCAAAAGATAGGTTCGCGTTACCGCGAATCGATCAAATAATAGATGTCACTGCTATCTCTGAGATTTCATGCTTTTTGGATGCTTACTCCGGGTACCATCAAATATGTATGAAGGAGGAAGATGAAATCAAAACTTCCTTCATAACCCCGTATGGCACATGCTATTACATAACCATGCCTTTTGGCCTGAAGAACGCAGGTGCTACATACCGGCGTTGCATGCAATGATGTTTGCATAGTCAGATCGGTAAAAATGTTCACGTTTACGTGGATGATATTGCCGTAGTTTCCAAGGAAAAGGACACACTCCTTGAATACCTACAAGAAACCTTCGAAAATTTACGCACTTACAAAATAAAGTTGAATCCATTAAAGTGCGTATTCGGGGTTCCCTCTGGAAAGCTTCTGGGTTTTATCGTTTCTCACAGAGGAATAGAAGTAAACGCGGAAAAGATCAAGGCAATCTTGAACATCACAAAGCCTACGTGTTTAAAAGATGTACAAAGATTAACGGGTTCTGCAGCCGCAGTCAGCAGGTTTATTAGCCGGCTAGGAGATAAAGCTCTGTCGTTATACAAATTGTTGAAGAAATCCGACAAATTTGAGTGGACAGAAGAGGCGGACAAAGCATTAACCCAGCTGAGAAAAACCTTGATGAAAGCACCAATTTTGGCATCGCCAAAAGATGAAGAACCTATGTTATTGTATCTAACAGCAACAAATAGGGTTATTAGCGTTGTGATAATTGTGGAAAGACGGAAAGAAGAACAAAGCATATCGGATCAGCATCCAGTATACTATGTTAGTGAAGTTTTCTCCGAGTAAAAGCAAAGGTATCCACATTATCAAAAGCTGGCATATGGCGTGTTTTTCGCATCTAGAAAACTCCGCCCTTATTTCCAGGGATATTCCATAACAGTGGTAAGCAAAGCACCACTAGGGGATATCATTAACAGTGCGGCAGATTTTTTCACTGATTGGACAGAAGCAATGGAGAACACACCAATGCCGGAGTCGGAATTCTGAATCATGCATTTTGATAGATCCAAGATGAAAGAAGGCCCTGGAGCTGGTGTAGTACTGAAATCCCCAAAAGGTGACATTATGGAGTATGTATTGCAGATACACTTCAACGCCAGTAATAATGTTGCAGAATGGCTTGCATATTGCAAAAGAAATAGGCTTCAAACGCATACTATGCTATGGTGACTCAGATTTGGTACAACATCAGCTAAACCAAACATGGGACGCCAAAAGCCCCATCATGGCCGAATATCAAAGAACGGTGGACGAGTTTGCCATTTGCTTCCTTGGATTTAAAGTACTTCACATCAAAAGGGGAGAAAATTGGAACGCGGATGCATTAGCCCGCATGGGGTCGGAAAGAGTGAGAACCCTACCACCTGGTGTGTTTTTCCAACACTTGCACGAACCATCGATCAAAGGTGGAGATATTGATTATCCTCTCGTTTCCGAGTCAAATGAAGTCCTACTCGTTAACCCGGATTGGAAAATTCCATATTTAAACTTCTTAGTCGGAAAGAGTGAGAACCCTACCACCTGGTGTGTTTGTCCAACACTTGCACGAACCATCGATCAAAGGTGGAGATATTGATTATCCTCTCGTTTCCGAGTCAAATGAAGTCCTACTCGTTAACCCGGATTGGACAATTCCATATTTAAACTTCTTAGTTGATCAGAAGTTCCCGGATGGAGCAGATGAGGTCTTGCAAAGGCAGATACAGTGTCGATGCAAAGGATACACGGTAATCAATGGTTGCCTGTATAAACACAGCACTATCGGAATTTTTCAGCGATGTATTTTGCCAGAGGAAGGACGATAAATTTTGCAAGAAATCCATGCAGGAGATTGTGGACATCATGCTCAATCAAAAAGCATAGTCAAAAAGGCATTCCGTGCAGGGTTTTTCTGGATCACAGCCAAGAAAGATGCCGAACACATAGTAAACACATGTGCCGGATGCCAGTATTACGCCAAGCAGACGAATATGCCAGCTCAAGCACTCAAAACTATCCCTATAATAAGTTCGTTCGCGGTCTGGGGGCTAGATATGATGGGACCATTCAAAAATGCAAGAGGCGGACTTACACATCTACTCGTTGCAGTGGATAAGTACACCAAGTGGGTGGAGGCGAAACCCATCAAGAAACTTGACGGTGTGACTGCCAGAAACTTCATCCTTGATGTAGTCATGAGATAAGGCGTTCCACACAGTATAATCACCAAGAACGGGACAAATTCTCTATTGGAGAGTTGGCAAAACATTGCCGACAAGCGGGAATACGCCTAGATCTTGCATCTATGGCTCACCCACAATCCAATGGGCAGGTTGAAAGAATGAATAGCTCAATCCTGCAAGGAATACGCCCAAGACTCGAATCTCCTCTTCATAGAGCAGCTGGAGCATGGGTAGAAGAATTACCTTCTGTGCTTTAGAGTATTCAAACGACGCCAAATAGATCAACAGGGCCAACCCCGTTCTTCTTGGTCTATGGCGCAGAAGCAATGCTTCCAACGAACATGCTTCATGATAGCCCAAGAGTGCAGGCTTACGATGACTCGGATGCCGAATACGCACGACAGGATGTCGTCGATCTTTTAGAAGAAGAATGAGACCTTGTGCTTCAAAGATCCGCCATTTATCAGCAAGGATTGAGACGCTACCATAGTCGGAAAATCAGGCATCGATCTTTCAAAGAAGGTGGCCTAGTGCTAAGATTGGTGCAAGAAAAGAAGCACAAGTTAGCCCCAGTCTGGGAAGGACCATTTGTCATTAGCAAGGCTATGAAAAATGGATCGTATTATCTTGTAGATATTCGAGACACGGAAGATGATCCCAAGCGTATGAATCGCAAAAGAAAGAGGAAGATAGGTGTTGAACTAGGAGAGACAAAAAAGCCTTGGAGCATCCATCAGTTATGTCCCTTCTACACTTAGTTCAATTTCTATGTAAACATCTTTGAGACCATGAAATAAAGTTGTCGGAATTCATGCATTACTGTTTTATCTTATTTCATACAAAGCATAAGTCCGCCTTATCTATTTCCCAATGATCTTTCAAAATACTCAATGTTAACCCGAATTGTGCCTGCATGCTCGGAGTTATAAAACTGAATGCTACTCAGCCTAAGGAGGCTTAAGGAAACCCAGATTGTACCTGTGTGCTTGAGTTTCATACCTTTTTCAAAATTCCTTACTTTCTCTAAGTATTATCTGATTGTTTATGTGTTGGGTCACTGAAATTAGTAAGTAAAAATGCCTTTAGTACGATCCATGTTTCCAAGTTTTGACTAATCGGTTATACCTTGTAACTTGGCATGAAGATTATGTACTATCGAGCCATTTCAAACACAAAGGACAGTTAAGACATACAAACCAGAGAACTTAGAAGATAAAGGAATCAAAACCCGTAAAACTTGCAAAGACTTAATAATTTAACTGCAAAGGCGGAGTACTTGTTTATACAAAATAATAGATAGCATTACAATAAGTATTACATTGTAGGAACAGTAATGTTTCTATTTTCCTATCTTCTACCCAGGAATTCAAGCTGCTTCTTCAGCATCTGAGTCTTCGTCTTCGCTGCTGGATTCCTCTGGAGTTGTCGGAATCTCTTCTTCGGGGTAGAAGGTGGAGATGTTCACCAAATTGGCAATCTTGGTGGCGTGGCCTTTGATTTCATCAAAGATGATGGCCCGATGAACATCCATGTATCCCTGAGGAATGTTGGATGCCACACGCCAAGACTTGGTGGTGGTATAGTGCATACACATGAGCCCAAGGGCCATGCGTGCACCACCACGAGCCGCAGAACAGAACTAGGACTCCTTGCGGTTCGCCACCTCTACGATAGCCTCCGGAAGTTTGCTAACTTTCGAGAACTCCCCTGATTTGTCAGGCATGTACTTATTAATAAGTAACATCCCCGCAGCTTTGAGCGTGGTGAAGACCTTCTCGAAAGTTCGGATTCTTTCGATCCGGGTTAGTTGGGGGCTACCTTCTATTTTAATCAACAAAAGAAAGTTAAGTAAAGCAGAAGAAGGGAAAAAGTCAAAATCCGGTAAAAGTCAAAATACTTACCGAGGATGCGGTCCATCTCTGTGCCTTCCTCCAGGCGCTGATTCAGGGCGTTCTCTAGGTCCCTGATGGTGTCTTTGTCCTTCTCGACCTGGTTGGAGGCTTTGGACTCGGCAATGCCGACAGCCAGTTGGCTGGCCTCCAGGTCTTTCTGGAGGTTCACAGTGATATTGTGAATCTCCATGTTTTCCTTGTGGAGGTTCTCCGCATTGCCGGCATCTTCAGCAATTTGTTTGGCTTTCGCCAAAGAAGCTGAAAAGAAAGTAAAATAAGAGTTAGAAACTCGGAAAAATACAGAAAAATTTCCAAGCAAAAGCAATTAAAAATCTTACCATGCTAATTCGTCCAGCTTTTGCTGAACGGAGGCCAGCTCAGATTCTTTATCTTCAAGAATATTTAGAAGGGTTTTCACCTCCTTGTTCTTGATGGTGAGCATGCTGAAAATCTCCATGTTAATGGTTTCATCAGTTTGCTGAAACAAGGAAAAGCAACAAAACGCTTAAGTCAGAAGTCAACCAAGGTAATGGAAAAAGCATTTAGTCAAAAAAGTATGCTTTTGACAAAATGCTTGGGGGCTAGAGATATTACCTGGCTCATCCGTTGCAGACCTGTCGAGACATCGTAGTAGAGTTCATAGACGGGGGTGCCATGAGCCTACGAGTAGAGACGTGGGTAGCACAACAAACAGGAACACCAATTTTACCCAGGTTCGGTACGTCGCAACTAGGCGGCGTTCCTACTCCTGCAATCTCACTAAATCAGGGTTGAAACCTGAAGTATACAAAGTACAATGTGAGTAGGGTTTCGCTAACTCGGCGAGGTTCAACTTACCGGCGGGTTGGCTTCTAGCTAATTGTCTATATGTTTCTTCTCTCCCACCCGGCTTTATATAATAGCCGGGTTAGGCCTTACAGAAAGGAAACCTGGAAGACTACGGAAAGTATCTAACTTGGAAAGCAGGAATCCGCCTTCTACTCCAAGCCGCACCACTTTGGGCCGTGGTCCGGGTTCTTCTAGAATCCGGCTTCTGCGCGTCAGCTTACTGGGCCGCCTAATGGACAGAGATCCATTACCAATCAGGCCACCCTGGTAATCCGGCTCTTTAGGACAATGTCGGATATACCCATATTCAGTATATATCCGACAGTAGCCCCTAAGAAGGATTGTGACTTGATTCTTCCACCTTTCGTCAATCCGATAAATGTTGGCGCTTTGTCTCGATTCTTCCTTTCCCAAATTTCATAACAAATAACTCGGATTTCACCGAAATCCGGCTTTTCCTTCCTTCCGCCTTTGCGGGGAAGGAGTTCCTTGACATGTAACTCAAAACTCGGATTTTACCAGAATCCGGCTTTTCTTCCACAAGCCTTCGTGGAGAAGGAACTTCATGACATCAGTGATAAAAGTGTGCTGACATCACGGACGTTTTGGTTCAGTCAAATCCTGAAACGTATCTCTCACAGATTCTCGCGGGAAACGAGGAGATAGCACTTATCACTCTGCCTCCTTATTTCCCGGATTTTCCGACGTGAAACGCGTCGCAGATCTAACGGTCAAAATAGCCGTTGGCACGTATCTTAACGTTTTTCCGGCTATAAATAGCCGTCCTCGGGCCCTCTGGTCGTTCTTCCACTCTCACTCCATCTCCTAGCCCTCAAGCGCCATTGCTCCCGAGCCCAAGCTTCAAGTGTGAGCAGAGCCCGTGCGTCTCGCACCGTCCCCGGAAACTCATCATCGGAGGTTCGGGATCTTCCCCGTGCCGCCCAAAAATGGCTACCGGCGATTCACCGCGCGACGCGGAGGAGAACACAGTCGCCCACGACATCGACGACATCATCAACGACATCGTTCCCCTGCTCGATTCCCCGAGCCGCGCCGCCGCGAACGCGCCGGAAGAAACTGCCGGTGGCCTAGCCCACGAGGATCCTCCTCTCGCGGCCGAAAACTTTGCGGCATCGTCTTACGCGCCGCCTCCGCCATTTGCCTCCGAGACAGCGAAAGAAAAGCTCACCCTCATTGGTGAGGAGCTTGCTGCCGCGGCCGCCGCCGGAGCGGAGGACGAAGGCGAGATGTTCGGGAATTGGAGTCGTTGCAACTTGGTTCCTTCCCTCCTTCCGACAATGCAGAAGGAGGGACTGATTCTAAAGGGGAAATGGCGGCACGAAGAGGACGACTCCGAGCCCATGCCGAGAGCCGGGGAAAGGGTTCTCCTCAACTCGCATATTAGCCGAGGTATGGGATTTCCACCTTCCGCCTTCTTCCCAGGTTCTCAACCACTACAACATTCAATCCCACAATCTTCCCCCGAATTCCATTCTGTATCTAGCCGGGTTCCAGGCCCTCTTTGAAGGGTATCTAGGATTAGAACCTAGGTTAGATTTTTGGCAGTATTGTTTCGGGGTTAAGCGAAACCCTTCTGAGGGTGCACTCCCGACTTGCGGGACCATTTCCTTCACCCTACGTAGATTTAGGGAGGATTGGTTCCCCAAGATCAAAACCTCGGAATCCGTCAAGTTTTGGACGGGTTCCTTCTTCTACCACGAAGATGTCCCGTTTCCTGGAAAGGAAACGGGAATTCACCTTTTGTCAACTCTGCCGCCACTCCCCAAGACAACTGGGCAGTGGACGCAGTTCAAACTCTTCCGAATGATTTAATGAAAATCAAACGGCGCATCGCAAAACTCGTCTCCTCCACTCCTCCTCTCACTGGAACCGACACAGTTCTGTGTTGGTTCGGGAGATGCATCCAGCCTTTGGCTTATCGTGGAACCCGACTTCTATGCGAATACAAGGGTCCGGAGGATACAATGAGGGGAGTGGACAAAGCGTTCTCCAAAAGGGACTTCAAGAAGCGGGTTAATCATTTGGTCGCTACTCGCGACCAATATGAAGAAAGCCGAGAATGTATCACGAAGGAAATCCGGCCCCAAAGGTAATATTTTTCTTCTTTGGGAAGTTTCTCGGATTTTTATCTTTCTCAGATTCCTAACTTAGGCGAACTTTGCGCTTTTTTCTATAGTTAGCCGATCTCACCGACAAGGATCTTGCGACCGATGCCGAACTGGACGCAATACGTGCCAACTTTTCTAGCGGAAGGAAACGCAAGAAACCAGCGACTGCTGAAGAAGGGGTGGAACTTGACGGAATTCCCGTCGCTACTTCCAGGTAAATCATGCGGGTTTCCTTTTTTCCTCTATTTTTTATCACAGGAGTTCTTTTCTTTTCGTGGAATTCGAACTTCTCGGATTTTCTTTCTTTCTAGCCTAGCTCCAACAACATTGAAGCCAAAAGGCCGGAAGAAAATCAAGTCGGTGGCTCGGATGGAGTCACAGCCTTCTCCTGCTGCTGCTCCCGATACTCCGGTCGTAGCCGCGGAGGAAAACACTGTTGCCAGGGAGGAGGAGACCCAGCAGACCAGCCAGCCCATTGCGCCGGAAACGGACGCGAGGGAAAGGGCGGTGCCGAAAATGGGTGGCCCTTCTCGTACAGCTAAGGAGGAGCCCATTCCAACTTTCGACAAGTAATTCAAGGTAAAACAAGAGCCCTTTGACGAACATGGATTTATGAAACCGTGGGCGACAAAACACTTCGCTCATGCTCCCTTAATCCATCCTTGGCCAAAAGGCGGGTTTGTTGTAAGGAATAACTTCGTATTTCACCTCGGCAGGTCATCCAGGACGACCTCTGCCACATCGGAATTATTTTTGCAGAGTATTCAAAAGAATACAACGAAAACTTGTCGGGTCTGCAACGGATGAGCCAGGTAATATATCTATCCCCCAAGCATTTTGTCAAAAGCATACTTTTTTACTTAATGCTTTTTCCATTACATTGCTTGATTTCTAACTTAAGCGCTTTGTTTCTTTCCCTTGTTTCAGCAAACTGCTGAAAACATTAACATGGAGATTTTTCAGCAAGCTCACCATCAAGAATAAGGAGGTGAAAATCCTTCTTACTATTCTTGAAGATAAAGAATCTGAGCTTGCCTCCGTTCAGCAAAAACTGGATGAATCAGCAGGTAAGTTTTTCACTACTTTTGCTTGGAAATTTTTCTAAGTATTTTTTCGAGTTTCTAACTCTTCTTTTACTTGCTTCTTTGCTGAAAGCCAAACAAATTGCTGAAGATGCCGGCAATGCGGAGAACCTCCGCAAGGAAAACATGGAGCTTCACAAGATCACTGTGAAGCTCTAGAAAGACCTGTAGGCCAGCCAACTGGCTGTCGGCATTGCCGAGTCCAAAGCCTCCAACCAGGCCGAGAAGGACAAAGCCACCATCAGGGACCTGGAGAACGCCCTGAACTAGCGCCTGGAGGAAGCCACGGAGATGGACCGCATCCTCGGTAAGTATTTTGACTTTTACCGGATTTTGATTTTTTTCCTTCTTCTGCTTTCCTTAACTTTCTTTTGTTGATTGGAACAGAAGGTAGCCCCCAGCTAACCCGGATCGAAAGAATCCGGGCTTTCGAGAAGGTCTTCACCGCGCTCAAAGTTGCGGGGATGTTACTTATTAATAAGTACATTCCCGACAAATCAGGGGAGTTCTTGGAAGTTAGCAAACTTCCCGAGGCTATTGTGGAGGTGGCGAACCGCAAGGAGTCTTGGTTCCGCTCCACGGCCCGTAGTGGTGCACGCAAGGCCCTTGGGCTCATGGGTATGCACTATACCACCGCCAAATCTTGGCACATGGCGTCCGACATCCCTCAAGGATACACGGATGCTCAGCGGACCAGCATGTTTGACGAAATCAAAGGTCACGCCGGCAAGATCGCCAATATAGTGAACATCTCCACCTTCTACCCCGAGGAGGAAATCCCGACAGCTCCGGAGGAATCCGGCAGCGAGGACGAAGACGCGGATGCCGAAGAAGCTACGTGAATCCTGGGTAGAAGATAGGAAAATAGAAGCATTACTGCTCTTACAATGTAACACTTATTGTAATGCTATCTATTCTTTTGTATAAACAAGTGCTCCGCTTTTGCAGTTAAATTTGTAAGTCTTTGCAAGTTTTCCAGGTTTTAATTCCTTTATCTTCTAAAGTTCTCTGGTTTGCATGTCTTAACTGTCCTTAGTGTTTGAAATGGCTCGATAGTACATAATCTTCACGCCAAGTGACTAGGTATAACCGATCAGTCAGAACTCGGAAACATGGATCGTACTAAAGGCATTTTTACTTACTAATTTCAGTGACCCAACACATAAACAATCAGATAATACTTAGAGAGAGTAAGGAATTTTGAAAATGTATGAAACTCATGCACGCAGGCACAATCTGGGTTGCCTTAAGCCTCCTTAGGCCGAAAAAGCATTCAGTTTTATAACTCCGAGCACGCGGGAACAATTCGGGTTAACATTGAGTATTTTGAAAGATCATTGGGAAATAGATAAGGCGGACTTATGCTTTGTATGAAATAAGATAAAACAGTAATGCATGAATTCCGACAACTTTATTTCATGGTCTCAAAGATGTTTACATAGAAATTGAACTAAGTGTAGAAGGGACATAACTGACGGATGCTCCAAGGCTTTTTTGTCTCTCCTAGTTCAACACCTATCTTCCTCTTTCTTTTGCGATTCAGACGCTTGGGATCATCTTCCGTGTCTCGAATATCTACAAGACAATACGATCCATTTTTCATAGCCTTGCTAATGACAAATGGTCCTTCCCAGACTAGGGCTAAGTTGTGTTTCCTTTCTTGCACCAATCTTAGCACTAGGTCGCCTTCTTTGAAGGATCGATGCCTGATTTTCCGACTATGGTAGCGTCTCAATCCTTGCTGATAAATGGCGGATCTTTGAAGCACAAGGTCTCGTTCTTCTTCTAAAAGATCGACGACATCCTGTCGTGCGCTTTCGTCATCTGAGTCATCGTAAACCTACACTCTTGGGCTATCATGGAGCATATCCATTGGAAGCATTGCTTCTGCGCCATAGACCAAGAAAAACGGGGTTTGCCCTATTGATCTATTTGGCGTTGTTCGAATACTCCAAAGCACGGAAGGTAGTTCTTCTACCCATGCTCCAGCTGCTCTATGAAGAAGAGATTCGAGTCTTGGGCGTATTCCTTGCAGGATTGAGCTATTCATTCTTTCAACCTGCCCATTGGATGGTGGGTGAGCCACAGATGCAAGATCTAGGCGTATTCCCGTTTGTCGGCAATATTTTGCCAACTCTCCAATAGAGAAATTTGTCCCGGTGTCGGTGATTATACTGTGTGGAACGCCATATCTCATGACTACGTCAAAAATGAAGTTTCTGGCAGTCACATCGTCAAGTTTCTTAATGGGTTTCGCCTCCAGCCACTTGGTATACTTATCCACTACAGCGAGTAGATGTGTAAGTACCCCTCTTGCTGTTTTGAATGGTCCCATCATATCTAGCCCCCAGACCGCAAACGACCATGCTATAGGGATAGTTTTGAGTGCTTGAGCTGGCATATTCGTCTTCTTGGCGTAATACTGGCATTCGGCACATGTGTTTACTATGTGTTCGACATCTTTCTTGGCTGTGAGCCAGAAAAACCCTGCACGGAAAGCTTTTTTGACTATGCTTTTTGATTGAGCATGATGTCCGCAATCTCCTGCATGGATTTCTTGCAAAATTTCTCGTCCTTCCTCTGGCGAAATACATCGCTGAAAAATTCCGCTAGTGTTGCGCTTATACAGGCAAACATTAATTACCGTGTATCCTTTGCATTGGCGATGTATCTTCCTTTGCAAGACCTCGTCTGCTCCATCCGGGAACTTCTGGTCAACTAAGAAGTTTAAATATGGAATTGTCCAATCCGGGTTAATGAGCAGAACTTTAATTGACTCGGAAACGAGAGGATAATCAATATCTGCACCTTTGATCGATGGTTCGTGCAAGTGTTGGACAAACACACCAGGTGGTAGGGTTCTCACTCTTTCTGACCCCATGCGGGCTAATGCATCTGCGTTCCAATTTTCTTCCCTTTTGATGTGAAGTACTTCAAATCCAAGGAAGCAAATGGAAAACTCGTCCACGTTCTCCAATATTTGGCCTTGATGGGGCTTTTGGCGTCCCATATTTGGTTTAGCTGATGTTGAACCAAATCTGAGTTACAATAGCATAGTATGCGCTTGACGCCTATTTCTTTTGCAATATGCAAGCCATGAAGCAATGCTTCGTATTCTACCACGTTATTATTGGCATTGAAGTGTATCTGCAATACATACTCCATAATGTCACCTTTAAGGGATTTCAGCACTACACCAGCTCCAGCGCCTTCTTTCATCTTGGACCCATCAAAGTGCATAATCCAATATTTCGGCTCTGGCATTGGTGTGTTCTCCATTGCTTCTGTCCAATCAGCGACAAAATCTGCCAACACCTGGGATTTAATTGCCAACCGGGGTTGGTACTTAATGTCGAACGCAGCTAGCTCAATGCCCCATTTGGCTACTCGGCATGTTGCATCCGCATTGATAATGATATCCCCTAGTGGTGCTTTTCTTACCACTGTTATGGAATGTCCTTGGAAATAATGGCGGAGTTTTCTAGATACGAAAAACACGCCATATGCCAGTTTTTGATAATGTGGGTACCTTTGCTTTGACTCGGAGAAAACTTCGCTAACATAGTATACTGGATGCTGATCTGGTATACTTTGTTCTTCTTTTCGCCTTTCCACAATTAGCACAACGCTAATAACCTTGTTTGTTGCTGTAAGATACAGCAACATAGGTTCTTCGTCTTTTGGCGATGCCAAAATCGGTGCTTTCACCAAGGTTTATTTCAGCTGGGTTAATGCTTTGTCCGCCTCTTCTGTCCATTCAAATTTGTCGGATTTCTTCAACAATTTGTATAATGGCAGAGCTTTATCTCCTAGTCGGCTTACAAACCTGCTGACTGCGGCTGCAGAACCCGTCAATCTTTGTACATCTTTTAAACACGTAGGCTTTGTGATGTTCGAGATTGCCTTGATCTTTTCCAGGTTTACTTCTATTCCTCTGTGAGAAACGATAAAACCCAGAAGCTTTCCAGAGGGAACCCCGAATACGCACTTTAATGGATTCAACTTCATTTTGTAAGTGCGCAAATTTTAGAAGGTTTTTCGTAGATCTTCAAGGAGTGTGTCCTTTTCTTTGGAAACTACGGCAATATCGTCCACGTAAACGTGAACATTTTTGCCAATCTGACTATGCAAGCAACATTGCATGCAACGCTGGTATGTAGCACCTGTGTTCTTCAAAACAAAAGGCATGGTTATATAATAGTATGTTCCGTACTGGGTTATGAAGGAAGTTTTGATTTGATCCTCTTCCCTCATACGTATTTGATGGTACCCGGAGTAAGCATCCAAAAAGCATAAAAGCTCATAGCCAGCAGTGGCATCTATTATTTGATCGATTCGTGGTAACGCGAACCTGTATTTTGGACATAATTTGTTCAATCCGGTGAAATCTATACACATCCTGAGAACAGTACTATCTTTCTTAGGGACTAATACTGGGTTTGCAGACCAGTCAGTATGTATAACTTCCCGGATGAAATCAGCTGCTAAAAGCCGGATAATTTCCTTGCCTATATCCTTCCACCTTCTTCCGTCAAATCGACGGAGACCTTGTTTGACGGGTTTAGATCTTGGAATCACCTTGAGTTGATGCTCAGCAAGCTCCCTGGGTACTCCCAGCATGTCCGCAGGACACCAGGAAAAAATATCCCAGTTCTCACGGAGGAACTCGATGAGCACGCTTTCCTATTTGTCGGTCATCCCTGTCCCTACTACAAAAAATTTTGTCGGATCTTTGGGATCTAGGATAATCTGTCTTGTATTCTCGAAAGCTTTGAAGCTATCTGCCGGCTTCCGGCTTTCTTTTCCTGTCGGCATTTCCATCGACGATGCTTCCTTTGCCAGCTCTTTTAGTTCTTCCTTTGCTATTACTTTTTCAGCGCAAAGGGCGTTTCCTTTTTCCAGCTCGTTCGCCAATTTGAAGTCTCCCGATATTTTGATTACTCCTCCTTTTGGCCCTGGCATCTTCAGCTTGTTATAAATATAACATGATCTTTCCATGAATTTGGCGAAAGCTGGACGTTCGATTATTGCATGGTATACGCTTTCGAACGACACAACCTCGAATGAGATTTTTTCCTGTCGGAAATGTTCTCTTTCTCCGAAGGTTACATCTAGGGAATGTGCTTGCCTGCCAGGAACGATGCTGTGGAAATGTATGTTGCTATGTTTGAGCTGGGTCTCAGAGATTCGCAGATGCTTCAGTGTATCCAGGTACATAATATTGATACTGGATCCTCCATCCATCAACACTCTTTTTAGCCTAGTGTTTTGAACAATAGGGCTTACAATTAGAGCTTGTGTGCCTGGTTCTGGAATATTTCCGGGATGATCTGACTGATCCCAGGTAATTGGCGTATTGGAATACTTCAAGAATTTGGGCGTTGGTGGGACAACCGCGTTTATTTCTCGAAGTGTTCGCTTTGCCTGCTTTGCTGAGTGAGTTGCCAGGAAAGTTAAATTGCATTCTCCATCAACTCTCGGGAATTTTGGATCGCCTTTTCGCTGTTGTTTCTCGATTTTTTCATCAGTGTTCGATTCACTGTCTTCTTTTTTAGCTTCTGGCTTTTGCTTGGAGAATTTCCTCTTGGAGTTTTTTCCTTTATTCCTGGATCCTGCAGTGCCCTTCATATTCTTATTGAGGCGACACTGCGCATTTGTATGGGTAGGATTCCCAAATTGCGAATGATGAAAACAGTTTTCCGACATAATTTTTTCCCACTCTTCCTTAGAATAGGAGATAGGTTGTGAGATCATGGCGCCTGGCTCAATAGGATTGATAGGATACTCATCAACAAGTTGCAACTTCTTTTCCGGAAGCTCATCTTGAAAGAACTCCAGTGTTAAGCGTGCTTGACCTCGAGCAATTTGAGGATGGGTGACCGACCGGAAAGTCCTTCCCGGGTGCGCATGAGTGAGGACAAAGTGCACAGGAAAAACCAGTGCTGGTTGTGGGGCCAATCTAGAGATCCTAGAGAGCTACCAGGGGTGACAGCCGCTGGCTACGAGGTGGCCGGGGTGTTACAGTTGGTATCAGATCTGACCCTCGCGGTTACACGGGCATGTGCGGGTCAGTGAGTGGACATGTGGGACATGTGCCGACACTGGGCGCACAGACGAGTGCCAAGAGGGGAAGTTCCTAGACTATAGGTTGACCGACGAGGGTGTCGGTCTTCTAAGGGGGAAGGATGTGAGATCCTCGCGCAGGGCTCAATAGGATTAATAGGATACTCATATCAACAAGTTGCAACTTCTTTTCCGGAAGCTCATCTTGAAAGAACTCTAGTGTTAAGCGTGCTTGGCCTGGAGCAATTTGAGGATGGGTGACCGACCGGGAAGTCCTTCCCGGGTGCGCATGAGTGAGGACAAAGTGTGCAGGAAAGACTAGTGTTGGTCTGTGGGGCCAGTCTAGAGATCCTAGAGAGCTACCAGGGGTGACAGCCGTTGGCTACGAGGTGGCCGGGGTGTTACATAGGCTCTGTGCTTCTTCCTTTCCATTTGCCGCCAGTATCCTTTCCAAAGGTTAAATTTAATTCTTTGGGTTTTGTCTGTGCTTCTGGAGTGGTCTTATTTTCAGAACGAGGCGTCTTTTTTGCCTGAACCAAAGCACCTCTCGCTCTGATGTCGTCTTCGGCAGCTGCGTGTTCGTTGGCGGTAGTAAGCATATATCCGAGATATTTGTGCTCTTTTGAACCAACCATGAACGGTACCAGGCCGGGTTTTAATCCATTGATGAAAGCATGCATTGCTTGTACATCACTTATTCCAGAGCAGCTGTTTTTCATTGTTGTCCATCTTGATATAAAGTCTACATACGACTCGTCTTCAAATTGGACGCAGGGATTTAGCTGGTTGATGCTCTTAGGACGTTTGTACGTACCACGGAAGTGTTGAGCGAATAATCTAGCCATGTCATCCCACCTATCCACTATTCTTGACGGGAGCCCGTTAATCCAATTTATGGCTCCGTCCAGCAACATTAGGGGGAGGAATTTTACTGCTTCCAGGTCTGTCCCCTTGTTGATCTGAACGACAGTATAGTAATCTGAAAGCCATTTATCCAGGTTTGTGCTTCCGGTATACTTTTGGTAAGTTGGACCAATCTTGGCAAAGCCAGAATGTAGAGTTATTCTTCGGATCCTGTCAGTGAAACACTTAGGTCCAAAGTATAGATCATCTCTTTCCGCGTTATCGACGTGTGCGGAATATATGCTGGCTGAATGGACAGAAGTGGATCTGCTCCTTTCTGGCCCATTGTTGCGTGAATGCGCTCTACAAGGATTATCCTTGTTTCGTCCGTTATCGTGTCCTTTGAAATGAGGCGGAGTTCTACTCCTTGACCTTTCTTTATTCCTAGGAGGAGTACGGGACCTTTCACGTCTGTGAGGATTTTCGTGTCTTCCGGCTTTTTCATCAGGGCGTCTCGAAGGCGACATCATTTTTCCGTCTTTCCGGTTTTATTCCTCCCGGTCTTTATGATCGCGGGGTATATTTCCGCCTTTCGGCATGTGGGATCCCGTTCTGGACGCTTCATCCCTATTGTCCGGGATTTCTTGTCCTTTTTAGGATCTCCCTTTTTGTCCTTAGAATCGCATGAATCTCCAGGTTCTCCGGACCTAGGTGCTCCAATGGCGCAAGTGGCAGTTTTGCATAGGGCGGAGTCGTCATGCAACTTCCCTAATCTTGCCTGACCTCGCTGCTGATGTTCCGGTGCTTTACCCAGGAAAGCATACACTCCTTGCATCTTTTCGTCTTTGGAGTACGGATCATCATTAAGGATGGCGAACGCGGCTTCCGCGTTTTCAGCTGCGGTTTCATAGATGCGTTCGTCCCTAGCGTTTACGCTGTCAACCTGTCGTTGCCAAGAAGGGTTTTGCAACCGTTCCTTTGCTGGCAGTACATCCGGCCTTGCGATTCCGGGTAATCTCGTGGGCTTTATCCCGGACATGTTCCGTCTCTCGAATTCTTCAATTTCCTCTTGCTTTGCTTTTATAGTAGCTTGGGCTTTGATGAGATTTTCTTGGGATCGGAATAATTGTTGCTGTTGCCGCATAATGGCTTGCCTTCTGGCTTCCAGCACTTCCGGTGGCTCGTAGGGTCCGACCGGGGTTTTGATCAGATTGATCTCGTCCTGTTCCGACAATTCGGGGATAGGGTTTTCTTTCTTTTTCTTCTCCACAGGTGTGACCCCGCTTGCTCCTCCTGCTTCCTGGTTTTGGCTAGCATTATCTGCTAACTTTTTCTTCTGGAGTTTGTACTTGAGTTTCTTGGCAGTCTTCTTTTTCTTCTTGGAAGAGGGAGGTTTTTTACAAGATTCTTCCTCTGTCAATTCCTTGACATCGGGGTAAATAGGGTCGGTTTTACCATCCTCTCTTTCCTCATCTAGTGGAGGTGTTTTGGGGTCTTCATCGTCTTCAGCGTCCGAGCTATCAGTCGGTTTTTCCATAAGTACTTCATGGAAGCCCCCAGTCATAGATTTAACCATTCTTTTGAAAGCGTCTTCATCTTCTTCTGAATCTATATCTTCAGATCCAGGTTCCGACTCCAATCTTGCCTCTATGGCAGCTAGTATAGAGTCGGCTTCCGAATTCACCGTTTCATTGGAGGGTGTCGGATCTTCCACTTGCTCTATGGGATTGTTGTTTTCTGCTTCTTCCACGGGATTGCTTACTTCCGTGTTTTCAGCGACCTCGGATCGCACCATGCCAATGAAGTGAGATCTGATTGCAGGCATCTCCGAAGAGGCAGCAAATTCAGGATTTTGGCGATTTGAGAAAAATCCGGTATCATAGTTTTCTTCAACTGGGTATAGGGCGAGTGGGATAAATCTACTTCCACCACATAATTCCATTGCCTCTGCAGTTAATCTGATAAAGATGTTGTAGATCCAATCGGTAAAACGCATGCACTTACCAGATGATTCTGTGCTGGCATGTACGATCCATTGTCGAGGAAGCGCCCGACGTCGTTGTCGAATTCCAAGCTTCCGACAGTTATGGTACTACCGATTCCGCCGAGTATCCCCGATCAAAACATAACGCCCGACGTCGGTTGCCCCACGGTGGGCGCCAACTATCGAGACATCATAGTAGAGTTCATAGACGGGGGTGCCATGAGCCTACGAGTAGAGACGTGGGGGGACGTGGTAGCACAACAACCAGGAACATCAAATTTACCCAGGTTCGGTACGTCGCAACTAGGCGGCATTCCTACTCCTGCAATCTCACTAAATCAGGGCTGAAACCTGAAGTATACAAAGTACAATGTGAGTAGGGTTTCACTAACTCGGCGAGGATCAACTTCCCGGCGGGTTGGCTCCTAGCTAGTCGTCTATATGTTTCTCCTCTCCGGCCCGGCTTTAGCCGGGTTAGGGCTTACAGAAAGGAAACCTGGAAGACTACTGAAAGTATCTAACTTCGAAAGCAGGAATCCGCCTTCTACTCCAAGCCGCACCACTTTGGGCCGTGGTCCAGGTTCTTCTAGAATCAGGCTTCTGCGCGTCAGCTTACTGGGCCGCCTAATGGACTGTGATCCATGACCAATCAGGCCACCCTGGTAATCCGGCTCTTTAGGAAAATGCCAGATATACCCTATTCGGTATATATCCGACAAGACCCGACAAGGTTTCGTTGAATTCTTTTGCATACTCTGCAAAAAGAATCCCGACGTGGCAGAGGCCGTCCTGGATGACCTGCCGAGGTGGAAATACGAAGTTATTCCTTACAACAAACCCGCCTTTTGGCCAAGGACGGATTAAGGGAGCAGGAGCGAAGTGTTTTGTCGCCCACGGTTTGATAAACCCGTGTTCGTCAAAAGGCTCCTCCTTTACCTTGAATTCCTTGTCGAAGGACGGGATAGGCTCCTCCTCTAGAACTCTAGAAGGACCTCCCACCTCTGGAACCGCCCTTTCCCTCGCGTCCATTTCTGGCGCAATAAGGTGGCTGGTCTGCTGGATTTCCTCCTCCCTGGCAGCAGTGTTTTCCTCCGCAGTTGCGACCGGATTGTGGGGAGCAGCAGCAGGAGAAGGTTGTGACCCCCTCCAGGCCACAGACTTGATTTTCTTCCGGCCTTTTGGCTTCAATGTTGTTGGAGCCAGGCTAGAAAGAAAAAATCCGAGAAGTTAGAATTCCGAGAAAAGAAAAGAATTCCTGCGATAAAAAGCAGAGGAAAAAAGAAACCCGGATGATTTACCTGGAAGTAGCGACGGGGACTCCGTCAAGTTCCACCACTTCTTCAGCAGTCGAGGGTTTCTTGTGTTTCCTTCCGCCAGAAAAGTTGGCACGCATTGCGTCTAGTTCGGCATCGGTTGCCAGATCTTTGTCGGTGAGATCGGCGAACTATGGAAAAAAGTGCAAATTTCGGATAAGTTAGGAATCTGAGAAAGATAAAAATCCGAGAAACTGCCCAAAGAAGAAAAACATTACCTTTGGGGCCGGATTTCCTTCGTGGTACATTTCTCGGCTTTCTTCATATTGGCCGCGAGTAGCGACCAAATGATTAACCCGCTTCTTGAAGTCCCTTTTGGAGAACGATTTGTCCTTCCCCTCATTGTATCCTATGGACCCATGTATTCACATAGAAGCCGGGTTCCGCGACAAGCCAAAGGCTGGATGCGTCTCCGGAACAAGCACAGAGCTGTGTCGGTTCCAGTGAGAGGTGGAGTGGAGGAGACGAGTTTTGCGATGCGCCGTTTGATTTTCATTAAACCATCCGGCAAGGTTTGAACTGTGTCCACTGCCCAATTGTCTTGGGGAGTGGCAGCAGAGTTGACAAAAGGTGGAATTCCCGTTTCCTTTCCAGGAAACGAGACATCTTGATGATAAAAGAACGAACCCGTCCAAAACTTTAAGGATTCCGAGGTTTTAATCTTGGGGAACCAGTCCTCCCTAAACCTACGGAGGGTGAAGGAAATGGTTCCGCAATTCGGGAGTGCGCCCTCAGAAGGGTTTCGCTTAACCCCGAAGCAGTATTGCCAGAAATCTAGCCTAGGCTCTAAACCTAGATACCCTTCAAAGTGGGCCTAAAACCCGGCTAGATAGAGAATGGAATTGGGAGGAAGATTGTGGGGTTGAATGTTATAGTGGTTGAGGACCTGCAGGAAAAGGTCAGAAAGAGAAAACCCATCCTCTGCTAATGTGCGTGGTAAGGAGAACCGTTTCCCCGGCTTTTGGCATTGGCTCAGAGTCGTCCTACTCGTGCCACCACTTCCCCTTTAGAACCAGACCCTGCTTCTCCATTGTCAGAAGAAGGGAAGGAACTAAGTTGCAACGGCTCCAATTCCCAGACATTCCGCCTTCGTCTTCCGCTCCGGCGGCGGTCGCGGCAGCGAGTTCCTCACCGACGAGGGTGAGTTTCTCTTCCGCTGTTTCGGTGGCGAAGGGCGGAGACGCCGCGGCAGATGACGAAGCCACATTTTCGGCCGCGAGAGGCGGATCCTCGCAAGCCATGCCTCCGGCAGTTCCTTCCGGCGCGTTCGCGGTGGCGCGGCTCGGAGAATCGAGCTGAGGATCGATATCATTGATGATATCGTCTATGTCATGGGCGATGGTGTTTTCCTCCGCGGTGCGCGGTGAATCGCCGGTGACCATTTTCGGGCGGCGCGGTGAAGATCCGGAACCTCCGATGGTGATTTTCCGGGGACGGTGCGGGAAGCACGGGCTCTGCTCACACTGCAAGCTTTGGCTCGGGAGCAATGGCGCTTGGGGGCTGGAAGATGGAGTGAGAGCGGAAGAGAAACCGGAGGCCCCGAGGGCGGCTATTGATAGCCGGAAAAATGTTGAGATACGCGCAATGGCTCTTTTGACCGTTAGATCTTCGACACGTGTCACGCACCAGAAAACCCGGGAAATAAGGAGGCGGAGTGATAAGTGCTATCTCCTCGTTTCCCGCGAGAATCTGTCAGAGATACGTTTCAGGATTTGACTGAACCCAAACGTTCGTGATGTCAGCACGCTTTTTATCGCTGACGTCACGAAGTTCCTTCTCCATGAAGGCTCGTGGAAGAAAAGCCGGATTCTGGTAAATCCGAGTTTTGAGTTACACATCAAGAAACTCCTTCTCCATGAAGGCTCGTGGAAGAAAAGGCCGGAGTTTGCTGAAATCTGAATTATGTGTTATGAAGTTTTGGGAAGAAGAAGAATCGAGACAAAGCATCAACATTTATCGGAACAGAATGTGAATTAACGAAAGGTGGCAGAATGAAGTCTCAATCCTTCTTGGGGTCTACTGTTGGATATATACTGTTAAGGGGTATATCCGGCATTGTCCTAAAGAGCCGGATTACCAGGGTGGCCTGATTGGTAAGGGATCACAGTCCATTAGGTGGCCCAGTAAGCTGACGCGCAGAAGACGGATTCTAGAAGAACCCCGACCACGGCCCAAAGTGGTGCAGCTTGGAGTAGAAGGCGGATTCCTGCTTTCCAAGTTAGATACTTTCCGTAGTCTTCCAGGTTTACTTTCTGTAAGCCCTAACCCGGCTATTATATAAAGCCGGACGGGAGAGAAGAAACAAATAGACAATTAGCTAGAAGCCAACTCCCCGAGAAGTTAATCCTCGCTGAGTTAGCGAAACCCTACTCACGTTGTACTTTGTATACTTCAGGTTTCAGCCCTGATTTAGTGAGATTGCAGGAGTAGGAACGCCGCCTAGTTGCGATGTACCGAATCTGGGTAAATTTGGTGTTCCTGGTTGTTGTGCTACCACGTCCCCCCACGTCTCAACCTGTAGTCTCATGCCACCCCCGTCTATGAACTCTACTACGATCTCTCGACAAAAATGTTTTATAAAGTGATAGGATAAATTTTTCTTTCAGCAAAATCCAGCCTTGAATAAATCTTAGCTACATAAGCATGTAGAAGTTGGACATCTTCCATATATCCACCATAGTATCATTTTCCAGTACATTTTATTGTACTGACCCCTTGTGGTTGCATATTCCATATTGCAGATTGTTCTGGTGAAGTGAGGATACGTTAGGTCCTGAGTCTGCAACCAACATGTCTGCCTGTGTCACATGAAAAAGATGCGACTCATTGTATCTCATACTTCCAATGTGTATTTTTCTTTGGTTTCAGCTAGCCTTTGGCTATGTACCATGTATTGAATCTTTTTTTATATTCTAGATCATCGTGTAATAGACTTTGATGCAATGTTATGGTATTTATCTTAAACTGTGTGTGCTAGCAAGTCGATCTAGGGATGAACATAGTATGCACACAAATCTCTACCTTATTTAAGAGGTGAGGGCTCTATAGAAGATATCCGACCCTATTCAATGGCTCGCGCATTGCGACACAATAATTTCCTTAGCCAAAATCCTGGTTAGAAACTTCCATGCTGGATTATCCGCCCCCGGTCCATATATTCCGGTTTTCCTCACACACAAAATTCAGAATAAATTTGTTCTTTCTTCTTTTAACTTTTGGGGTTTGATGCTTTCAAGATAAATAGCATATTATCTGCATCACTTTTAACATCAGATTAGATAATCACTAATGTTGTTAACTAACACATAAAACCAAACAAGGGATTAAGAAATATTCTTTCAGAAACCTTCCCGTTATTTACACCCTCCACTCTCACCTACCAAATGTAGACCAACATCTCCGTTCGACAGCGGCATGTAGGAGCACGTAGAGATAAACAAAAAAAATCTACGCGGAACTCCCAAGATCTAGCCGAGGTAGACGGCTATGAGGATTACCACTAGACGCGCATGTGCGGATTATCAATGAAGCACGTCGATGTAGCATAGTCCCACGATCCGATCCAGCCGATCCAATCCCGCGATCGTCAAAGTGCTAGACATATAACACCTCTGTCGGTATCCACCCAGTACGAGGAGGAGCTCCGACGGCGGACTGCTAGGTCCGGTGCGGCGGCCGGACTGAGTGGGGCTAGGTTTCCCAACGCATGGGAGTGAAAACTTGTGCCTGTTGGGCAACCTGCGCCCCTCCTTATATAGCGACTGAGAGTGGGCTGCACAACATTTGTGGCCCATTCACTCCGTGAGTCCAACTCACTAATTCAGTCCATTTCCGGTTTAGGTCCAACCCGACCATATACTGCTCCTACTCTTAAGTGTGTGACCCCGCAGGCTCATGGCGACTTGGACACGACTGTAGTCTGACTCCCATTCGATCAACCAGTAGAGGCTCCTAGCAGAACGTGCCAACTCCCAAGTGTCATAGAGTCATGATGACATGCCTTCCAATATGACTTTCATCTGAGTCCCTTTTGCCTCACGATATACCCTATAAAACTATAGGCGAATTATCGTCATCCCTTAAATAGCTCAACTCTCTTCTCAGTCTGTGATATATGATTCATTTGACCAACTCTTAATCAATCGACCCGGTTAACACTTAGCCGAGCCGCGCATTGATATGTCATAAATGTGTCCTTAATTTCTGATGCTCCATGTTGTTTTCTTATTATTTCCCACATGTTTGCTATACACTTTATGTCATTTTTATCGATTTTTCCGGACTAACCTATTCACAAGATGCCACAGAGCCAGTTCCCTGTTTTCTGCTGTTTTTAGTTTCAGAAAACTTGTTCTGGAAATATTCTCAGAATTGGAAAATTCGAAGCCCGAAAGTCTTAGAATTCCCGAAGGTTCCACGGAGTCCCGAAGAGACCCGGAGGGGGGCCTCAGGGGGGCACACCATAGGGTGGCGTGCCCCCGGGCCACGCCATGGGGTGGTGTGGGCCCCCCCGGCCTCCACCGCCTTTGCTCTTTCGCCTATTTATACCCCCGAGACGTAAACCCTAAATATATATACCACTTCATACCGAAAAACACCTGAGGCCGCCGTCATCGTCATCCCGATACCGGGAGGGTTCTAGAACTCTCCCCGGCACCCTGCCGGGAGGGGAATTCATCACCGGAGGGGTCCACACCACCATGCCCTCCTCCGAAGTGATGCGTGAGTAGTTCATCCCTGGACTACGGGTCCATAACAGTACCTAGATGGTTGTTCTCTCCACTTTGTACCTCATGTTTAGATCTTGTGAGCTGCCTAACATGATTAAGATCATCTTTATGTAATGCTACATGTTGTGTTTGCTGGGATCTGATGAATGTTGAATGATATGTCTTCTGATTATCAATCTATCATGTTATCTTCATGCTTATGTTATTTATGATCTTGCATGCTCTCTGTTATTAGTAGATGCTCTGGCCAAGTAGATGCTAGTAACTCCAAGAGGGAGTATTTATGCTCGATAGTGGGTTCATGCCTCCTTTGCATCTGTGCTCGAGTGACAGAAACGTGACAGATGGAGGATGTGCTGTTGTCATTAGGGAGAAAACAACGGTGTTTACCTAGTTTACATTGTTTACATTACACACTTTGCTTACTGTGATAATCTGTTCCTTGCAACTTAATACCCAACGTTTTTTCGGATGATATTCGGAGGGTGGATTATTAGACATAGATGCAGTTGGATGACGGTCTATGTATTTTGTTGTAATGCCCGCATGAATCACATAGTAATCTTTATGCCTTGCATATGCACTACGGTGCAGCCTTCATTTCTGTCAATTGCCCAACTGTAATTTGTTCACCACACATGTTATTTATCTTTCACGGAGAGACACCACTAGTGAACTGTGGACCCCGGTCCTTTTTCCTCATACTGATAAAACACCTACTGCTTTCATACTGCTGTTACTGCTTTCATACTATTTTCCTATTGTTTTCCGCACCATACATTTAACCTTTTTTTGTTCAACAAAACCGGTGAGATTGACAACCTCACTGCTTCGTTGGGGCAAAGTGATTTGATTGTGTTGTGTAGGTTCCACGTTGCTTCTGAACCGGTAGTGCGCCCTACCATCTCAGCCGCTTCAACCTTCTGAAGTTACTCCTTCCTCCTACTGGTCGATTAAACCTTGGTTTCTTTCTGAGGGGAGACTGTTGTTGTGCTCATCATACCTTCCTCTTGGGGTTTCCCAACGAGTGCAAGACCTGCACCATCAAGCTATTTTCTGGCACCGTTGCCGGGGAGGAAGATAATTTTTGCATGGGGAGTCTCTCACTTCCAAACTCTTTAGTTTGTTTTTGTTTTGCTTAGTTTATTTTATTTTGTCTTGTTTGCTTCTCTTTATAAAAACACAAAAAAACTAGTTCTTATTCTAGTTGTTAATTTTTCTTTATCATGCTTGTTATCAATGTTTGATGTCTTTGAAACTAGATCTTATAAGCAAGGTGGGTTCAAAGATGAACAACAAAATTATTATAAGGACCACCGCTTGTCACAAAAAGGGATAAACTTATGGGAGCAAATTAATAAATTGCATGACTATGCTAGAAACTTGTGCTCTACTTATAATGTTACTTATTGCTTTGATAAATCTTGTTGATGTAGGAGGTATAAACACCTCCTTTTCAATGTGAGTATAATGATGATGTTACCATATCTTCTTATGTTAATGGAAATTATGACTTTGACGATGTGGAACAAATTGAGGAATTTATTCCTTGGAAGGGTGCATTTGAAATTGCCTATTTGCTTGAAAGTATTGATGATGCACCTTATAAATATGAGATTTATGATATACTTGAATATTGCTTTGATAATTACAAGGATTGTAATTACTACGTACTTCAATATCTTAATCAATTATCTCCCCCAAAGGGAGAGACTAATGCCTTGCAGGAACCTATGGAAGAAAAAATTGCTGAATCTAGAAGCTCATTGGATGAAAAAGAGGAGGAGAGTGATGATCAAGAGGAGGAAGAATAGAGCTACCCATGTCTACCTCCCAATGATAGTAACTCTTTAACTCATACATTATTTGATGAAATTGATACTTGCTATACTTGTGACGTTGATACTACTATGAATGAAACTTGTGAGAATGATATTGCTACTGTTATTTATGATAATCCATGCTACTTGGATAAATCTTATCATAATACTCTTGATGATGGTACTATGTTACTTGATGTTATAAATTATAATGCTACTGAAAATAGGATTGCTATAATGTTTCCTATACCTTTAATGAGTGATCAATCATCTTATTTTTCTATGTCTAAAAGTGGAAAGAAAGATGAGCTGATTTTAAATTTTGATCCCACTATTTTGGAGCTTGATATGAATTGTGTGCTTTTACACCATGAAAAACATGCTTTATGTGATAATTATATTGTTGAGTTTGTTCATGATGCTACTGAAAATTATTATGAGAGAGGAAAATATGGTTGTAGGATTTTTCATGTTACTAAAACAACTCTCTTTTTCTTGAAAGTTTTGAAGTTGCTATTGTTCTACCTTCAAATGATTTCTAGTTTGAGCTTCTTTTATTTATTTCTTTACAAGATTCCTATGCATAGGAAGTGGGTTAGACTTAATTTTTTTTTATACTTTCTTCTTGAGGCTCTCTTTTGCTTAATTCATATTTCTTATCTGAGCATGTTCTTTCTTTCGGCCTAGCTGAAAGCATTAAAGAAAAGCACTTCTTGGGAGATAACCCATGGTTTTATTTGTGCTTTGTTTTTCTATGTTTTCTTTGATTCAAGGGGTTGTATACTTCTTTATCAACTCCTTTGTATCTTTCTTTTCATGTTTGAGTAGTGCCAAGTAAATATTTCTACGAGAGTTGGAGTTGGTTTTCGGATTTCTGCGCAGGAAACAGATTTCTGCTATCCACCGTAAAAAATCGTATAAATCATAGAAAAAACAGAATGACCTGAAATTTCTTGTGCTTATTCCTCGGCTAATTACGCAAATTTTTTGGTCTTTAAGTTTTCAATCTGAGAAACGTAAGTTCCTCGAAAAAATTCGTATTTACAGACTGATCTGGTTTTGACAGATTCTGCCATTTTTCCTGCATTTGGTCTTTTGCGATGTCAAGTGGATTTTTTTGCTTCACAAAACATCAGTGGATGTAGCTAATATTTAAAAGTATCAATAGAACTTATGTCCTACAGAACCAATGGATTTTTAATTGTTCACTAACCCTCTAATGTGAATTACTGTTTGAGTGTGGTGTGAAGGAAGTTTTAAGGGTCAAGAGAAGAGGTGATATATGTGATCAAGAAGAGTGCAAGGTCAAAGCTTGGGGATGCCCCCGTGGTTCATCAAAGCATATTTTTAGCTCAAATATCTAATCTTGAGGATGCCCAAGGCGTCCCCTTCTTCATCAACAATCTATCAGGTCACTTCTCGTGAAACTATATTTTTATTCGGTCACATCATATGAAGTTTACTTGGAGCGTATGTTTGGCTTTCTTTTGTTTTCCTTTGTTTTCTTTTGTTTTCCTTGCTGAAACAATATAGTTGGACCCTAGCATTCTTTGTTTTGGAGAATTACACGCTCCGCTTTTTCGTTTCAATACTTGTTATGCTAGTATTCTTAGTTTTTCTTCTAGTTGCTTCAAAAATTCTTGTTTAGCTCTTGTTTTCATTGCATCTCTTGTTCATAGCTCTTAGTTTTAGTAATGTTATGTTAGTACTCTCATATTTGCTTGCTGTAGCACTTAGAGAGTTTTTGTTAAAGCATGTTTTGTATGGTGCTTGTTGGGAAAAGAAACTGTTGCTTGAGGTAGAATTTATAACGGTGCAAGTAGAAGCTTGTATAGACTGTGGCTAGACTTTTTCGTATCATGCTAGATGTTATTTTAGTTCTAAAGTCTTGAGGTTATTTAGTAGCATGATTAGCCTCAAATAGATGAGAATGTTTAATGTGCCATTGAAATAATCATGAGTTGTTCTTGTCATATTGAAGCATACATTTGTGGTGTTCACCTTTGAATGTTTTATTTGGTTGACTTGGCGCATGCTCACACCATGTTTATGACTATGAACCAGTAACTAATAGCCTCCATGATCATTTCGTTTTTGAACTTGTGGTACCACTTATGCTTTTATTAATGATGTTTATGTCGCTATGCATGATTATGGCTCTTATGCTCTCTTGATTTGTCGCTCCCAGTCTTTTGCTAGCCTCCACCTGTACTGAGTATGAGCTCTACTCGTGCATCCAACTCCCCAAAACCAAAGTTTTCCCAATGTGTCTACCATACCTACCTACATGTGGTATTTAACCGCCACTCCAAAGTAAATTGCTCATGTGTTACCTTTAAAACTGTCAAAATTACTACTGTTTTGTGCTCCTGTTTTAGCTCATGAGGACGTAAATAGAGAATCTTTATCTCACTTGTTGATTGTACTTTCACACCCTGGACTAGTGGCTTCATCCTCTTATCCAATGATAGAAGAGATGGCAGCGGGGTGCCCAGCCCCAAATTAATAACACAAATTCTCTTCACTATTTTTGCCCCTGATTTATCAGTCAAAGCATAATTGTGTAACCAAATGATAAAGAGGGATGGCCTTCTACCCAGATGCGTCCTTCTATGGGAGCCTCTCTTGTGAAGTCTAGTTGGCTTGTGACGTACTGTATTTTCTGTTTACCATTCGTTGACATAAGCATACACCTCTCTAAAAAATGTTTTCAATACCTCTGTTTAATAAAATAAAAGCTCTAGCACATGAGTGATCCATGCTTCCCTCTGCGAAGAGCCTTTCTTTTACTTTTATGTTGAGTCTCCATCTTTTAACTTTATGCACGGTTGAGAGATCATAGTTGCCATTCTGAGTTTTATGTGCATTTGTCCCAGAAACATTATTAATTGATTCATGATGTGTTATTGTTTGTTCTCTAATTATTTGTTCTAGTATTCCTCATGAACTTTGAAGGTGTCCTGGCATTTATGTTTTGCCTCACTCTTAAGGACTAGAGAAATATCACTTTGACATGTTTTCTCTATACTTGAAACAAACGTATATCTTTCATTGCATTGTTATTCATGATCTTTTATTTGTGTTACTTCTCATGATGCAAGGTGATTGCTATGCTTTATTATTAAATTCTATTTATCATGCTTGTGTTTAAATTCTATGATCTCATCTTACTTACGCTTTCACATTATTGATGATCAAATTTATGTTGGTAGCATGTCACCTAAGAAATTATGTGTTTTTATCGTTTACCTACTAAGCTTGGGGATGTTGATACGCCATAAACGTATCCTTAATTTATGATGTTTCATGTTGTTTTCTCATTGTTTCCCACATCTTTGATATACACTTTATGTCATTTTTATCGATTTTTCCGCACTAACCTATTCACAAGATGCCATAGAGTCAGTTCCCTGTTTTTTGCTGTTTTTAGTTTCAGAAAAGTTGTTCTGGAAATATTCTCGGAATTGGAAAATTCGAAGCCCGGAAGTCTTAGAATTCCCGAAGGTTCCACGGAGTCCAGAAGAGATACGGATGGGGCCTCAGGAGGCCCACACCATAGCCCCCCAGCCATGCCATGGGGTGGTGTGGGCCCCCCGGCCTCCACCTCCTTTGCTCTTTCGCCTATTTATACCCCCCGAGACATAAACCCTAAATATATATATCACTTCATCCCAAAAACACCCGAGGTCGCCGTCATCGTCATCCTGAGATCGGGAGGGTTCTATAGCTCTCCCCGGCACCCTGTCGGGAGGGGAATTCATCACCGGATGGGTTTACACCACCATGCCCTCCTCCAAAGTGATGCGTGAGTAGTTCATCCCTGGACCACGGGTCCATATAAGTAGCTAGATGGTTGTTCTTTCCACTTTGTACCTCATGTTTAGATCTTGTGAGCTGCCTAACATGATCAAGATCATCTTTATGTAATGCTACATGTTGTATTTGCTGGGATCTGATGAATGTTGAATGTTATGTCTTCTGATTATAAATTTATCATGTTATCTTCATGCTTATGTTATTTATGATCTTGCATGCTCTCCGTTATTAGTAGATGCTCCGACCAAGTAGATGCTAGTAACTCCATGAGAGAGTATTTATGCTCGATAGTGGGTTCATGCCTCCTTTGCATCTGTGCTCGAGTGACAGAAACGTGACGGATGGAGGATGTGCGTTGCCATTAGGGAGAAAACAACGGTGTTTACCTAGTTTACATTGTTTACATTATACACTTTTCTTACTGTGATAATCTGTTCCTTGCAACTTAATACCCAACATTTGTTCGGATGATATTCGGAGGGTGGATTATTAGACATAGATGCAGTTGGATGACGGTCTATGTATTTTGTTGTAATGCCTGCATGAATCACATAAAAATCTTTATGTCTTGCATATGCTGTAATTTGTTCACCATACATGTTATTTATCTTTCACGGAGAGACACCACTAGTGAACCGTGGACCCCGGTCCTTTTTCCTCATACTGATAAAACACCTACAGCTTTCATATTAGTGTTACTATTTTCCACACCATACGTTTAACCTCTTCGTGTTCAGCAAAACCGGCAAGATTGACGGCCTCACTGCTTGTTGGGGGAAAAGTGATTTGATTGTGTTGTGTAGGTTCCATGTTGCTTCTGAACCGGTAGTGCGCCCTGCCATCTCAGCTGCTTCAACCTTCTGAAGTTACTCCTTATTCCTATTGGTCGATTAAACCTTGGTTTCTTTCTGAGGGAAAACATCTATTGTGCTCATCATACCTTCCTCTTGGGGTTTCCCAACGAGTTCAAGACCTGCTCCATCACGCATGGTCATGCTTCCGGAATTATATCACTCGAGAGGGCCAGAGAATATCTCTTCAGTCGGAGGGGCAAAATCTCATCTTGATTATCCACATCACGCAACTTACTTCTCATTCGACCTGGACTCTGCCTTTATAACTTCCTTGTCATGGAACATCGTTTGACATAATCTAAGTCGGTGATCCACAACTCGGATTGTGTGACAATCTCAGGTTTAAGGATTGCATTGATTGAGACATGCAAATGACGACTTACTCGTTGCATCTCAATATGGGTTAGTCCGACTTGCTAAACTCCTTAGCCGATTCTGTCTAAGTTGGAATGGCATCGCCATGCCCATGACAAGTGGACCGAGTCATCATCCAACATTCACATTAGTCTAGGTTATGTGTCCAGCACAACCTCAATGACCAAGGACAATTTTGCATGAACAACATGAATATATAGTTCCACAATGGAATCACATATTCAATGATATATATCAGATGTTCAAAACAAGGACAACTTAATAACTTTATGAATACATTGGGAATTACATCATACATGATTGCCTCTATGGTATATTCCCAACACGACAAATCTACTAACTCCTTAACTTGATATGTCCTCTCTGCCCCCAATACATATGTCTATAAGTAACCAAACCCTCAAGCTTGGTAGGGTTGTCTATGTGCACGTGATAATCTAAATGTGGATAGAACTAGTGACACTATGCTATCGGATATGTACTTGCTTGTTTAGCATGAGCTCTCTATCCCCGAGTTTGTTGTGAAGACGACCTATTGTAGCTTCTATATCTTGAGCTTGTGGCAGATGTAGTTGAACATGAACATGAGTTCTCGATGTGTTTGCTTGTTTAGCTTCACCTTGTTAATTCATCAGTCATGCGTGTCGATGTAGGATTCGATGACCGAGAACTTTAGTTAGGGTCTAGTCATAATTTGGGACCCTCATATCCCTTCCTATGTGGAGGACTCTCAGCCCTTGCCATGGCCATATCACGGTTAGAACTTCATGGTGGAGGAGGAAGGAGGGGCGTTGACCTAGTGTCACCTTCTATATTAAGCTCGAGGGACCTCCGGTTTATATTTGTTCTCTCCGTATCGTTCGTCGTGGTAGCAAAGGAAGGGCTAGGATGGCCGGATCTAGAGATCGGGAATTTCTTGAAGCTTTGTCGAGCGGAGTCCATTAACAACGCAATGTTGCACTGTCGTTCCTCTTGGCTGACGCATCCACTCTGTGCTTTGGTTCTTAGTGCTCTGAAACCTTTTTCCTCATGGCCAATTTGTCATCTCATGATCTTCAAGTTCAGTGCGTCGACGCACATCATCCTCGTCCTAGGTGATTTCGTCCCCGACGGTGAGGTTGACGGTCTAGATGCAACAACGGTGGAGAAGGACGAGATGACCTTTTTATTCTCCAAAGGTCCTTTTTAAAAAACATGATGACCATTCTGTAATTTGTGTATAACTTACGGTTCTCTTTGTAATTATGTACCCACCTGAGTATGAATGAAGTCTCTAGGTCTTTCCAGAGCGCAAACTGCTAAGAGAATCTCTAGCAGACACCGCAAATGTGCCAAAACTATAAAATAACCGTCATTTTGCCGTTTCGGACCGAAAGCGCTGTCAGACCAGGTCCCGCAAATGTGACCGACCTGCAAATATTTTCGAGGGGCACAATAGTTTTCCCCCGCGGAACTGTCAAAAACAAGTTTTGCGCGGTCGACCCGAGGGTGCCCTCTATCCCTAGATCGATTTGGCGGGAGGCAAATTTCACCGCGGCAGTTCCACCTTTCCCCCTCCCCCGCCACCGCGGATCTTCACCTCCCCGCTCCGGCAGACCTCCCAGCGGCCCTCTAGCGAGGCCATGGACGCCATCGACCCCGCGCTCGTCATCGTGCAAGTAGGGTTAGCCAAATCGGCGACGGGCGGTGCCGCGGTGGATCTTCCCACCGGCCATCTCCAGGCCGCGCCGGAAGCCTCCTCCTTCGTCGTTCCTTGAAAGCGCCTCGGCAACATCATCGTGCAGGAAGGCGCGCCCACTCCCGGTGCCACCGTAGCCGCCGCGAAGGGTGTTCCTAAAGATCGCCCTCCCGCTCGGCCTACCACCACCGGTAATATTGGTGATACCGAGGCGACGCAGCTAACGAAGAAGAAGGTCGTGCTCAAACGCAAGCGTCCGCAACCACCCAAGAAGGCCCCGGTGAGTTCTACGCCTGCCATCGCTTCCGTCCTACCGGTGTTCGACGGAATGCCCGAAAAGGTACGTCCGACCATCTTGGAATTTTCTTCTTCGCTGCCATTGGGGGTTTTAGCTTAAGAATTTGGCGTCTTCATTTCTAGCTCTAAGCATGCGGCTCTCCTCGAGGAAAACGCGGTGAACATTGATGATGCACCGCTTGGGGACTACGGATACAACTACATGGACGACGGGTATACGGTGCCGACCAAGAAGAGGAGGAGGAGGAATTGCAGGAGATTGAAGGGGAGGTCTTCGAGGCATCGCAATCCACGTCCGGCTATAGCAAGAGGAAGAAGAGCCATACTGTCACATCCCAGTTTTTGGACTCTTGGACTATGCTCAAGAAGACAACTATTAGGTCCAACAAAGTAATTTTTATAACAACGTGATTGTTTTAACTTTTTTGTGTTATGATATTAATCATATTTGCAACATAAGTTTTGTTTCATTATAAAACCAACACCTTATGTTTCTGAAAAATATTCCTGATATTTTAGCCTAATGTTTTCCTATTGTTACTTGAGTGATTTTTATTCTAAGACTTGGATAATTATTGTTTGCATCTTAAAACAAACTTTTAACTTTGTTGGATCCAAGAAAACAAGTTTCCAAAATTATCTATGAAAGTTTTCTTTTAACTTTCCTATAGAAAACAATTCCTGAAAATAAAGCCAAGTACCTCTTTTCTACCATTGTTTTAACCAAGCTATAAATTGTTATATTATGTTTTCTTGACTTTTAATTAATCCTTGATATATGTACTACAAATCCATAAGCTCACTTTTATTTTTGGAGAAATAAAAACTATCTTTTTCTTGTTGTTTTTGTGGTATAAAATTAAGGCAGAAAAATGCAGTTTTGAGAAACAGATAAAAACAGAAAGTATACCTTTTTCCACATTATTTTCATGGCCTTAAACTAGTTCGATTTTTTTTTCAAAAGTTGTTTATGAAAGTATATAACATGGTTAACAAGTCCATACTTTGAAAACCAATTTTAGGAATCTTTTGAACCCTGAAAACAAACTCAACTTTTTGAACCTTTGATCTGTTTTCCAACACTTAGAGAATTTTCTGATTTTTTCGGAACAGTAACAGATACGATTTTGGGCAGAAGTTTTCATTGCATTCCCTTGCAAGATTCGAAGTAAGACCTTGTCCCTTGTGTTTAACATAACTAGTAATTCACCTTGGATGCTTGACCTTGCTTCTAGAAGCCTTAGGCATGAAGAAAATGCGAGAGAGAAATGGTGAGGTAAGCAAGTATGGGCAACCCATACCTAGACCCACTTGACTTGCCCCTTGCCTCCCCTTGCCCGCAAAGGACAACCTTGACCATGCCCCATGTGTACTTGACCTAGGAGCCTTGGGTGAGAAGGAAACCAAGTGAGAGAATGGAGGGAACATGGTGATGTGGCATGGTATGGGTCACCATGCCTTGACCCTTGACCCATGCCATTGATCTTTCCTCACTCCAAAGGCCAACCTTGACTTGCCCCTTGGTGGTCTTGCCCCTTGGCCTCATTGCCTTATTATGATGTGACCAAAAAGCCCCTTGAGCACCTCCTATGCCATCAAATGGCATGAACCCAAAGCCACCCTTGCCATTTTGTTCTTACCCTTTTGCTATAAGCCACTCCTTGTGACTTTCCTTGCTCCACAGCCCTCCTCCACCTCCCTTCACGACCACACTTCATCCCCAAGCTGAGAAGAGCCTTGAGCCAGCCATGTGAGCAGTGAGCTCCATGAGCTCCAAAATCGCCGCCGGCCATTTTTCTTAAACCGAGGTGAGGAACCTCAAATCCCTGCAGAAGTTTGCCTGTCGTTTTGAGCTTGTGAAAAATAGTTTTCGTGAAGATTATTTTCTACAAAAATTCACAGCACTAGGCTTATGTTTTCCTAACCATGTCCCGTTGGAAGATCCAAGTTTTCACTTTTATTTTTGTCACAATACCTGTTTTGCCACAGACTGTCTGTTTAGCCATTTTTGGCATAACTTTTTGGATCTGTATCCATTTTGGTCAAATCAAATTGTTTTGAGTAGCCTATGAGTAGATCTATCCATAGTACTTGGCCTTACATCAACACCAGTTACCAAATGGAAATGACATCCATTTTGGTAAAAGACCAGTAGGCTTTTCTAGACTTTTTATAGGGAGTTTAAAAATGATTTTTGGAGAAAATCCAATTGGATGAGTTTGGTATTGACTAGATCTATCTTATCCTAGCTTATATTAATTTTTTTAGCTCTATATTATTTTTGGTGGACAGATCTAGAAACAGCAGCTTTTCTGTTTTCTTTATTTGTTTTTGTTTGAAATGAAATGTTTGGTTGGTTTAATCTTGCATCCTAGCTTGTATAGAGTTGTTAGGACTTGTTATTAAATGTTTTTCTTGCATTACATCTACCTTAGAAAGTGTGTGCACGTTTGGAAAGCCAAAATAAAAATGGAACTAGCATTTGTTATTTTTCTAGTTTTATTATTTGGAATTATTGTGAGAGCTAGATCTTTGTGTGAATGCTTTGATAAATTTTGTGCTATGTTTGATATATATCCAGTACCATTTTGGTACTGTTATTTTGATTCTTTTATCTCTGATAGCTTGCATGTATTTTTATGGTGAAGCATGTGTAGGTTTTGTTATTCTTATGCACTAGTCTTGTATGCACTGGAATAAATAGCCTTGTTTTATTTATTTTGTTATTCTAATGTTTGTCATGAGTAACCAGAGGCTTAGTACCTCTTTTTCCTTGGTATTAGTGGGTCCATAACCCACTGGTCCCATTGTCCCTTGGTTGTGGATGAAAATTCCCAACTATGCACATGTGAGAAATTAACATGTTTTAATTATGTGGTTGATAGGATATTTTCCACCATGAAAAATATAATTGTTTGTTTTCACTTATGCAAGTGAGAAGTTTATTTCTTATCAGAAGCTACTAGTATGTTAGATGTGATCCATTTGTTAGCATAATATTCCTTAGGAGGATCTTGTTAAAAAATGATTCACTATTGAGTGCTAAATTAAATTGTTTGCAAATAAACTAAATTCCTTGTGATTGATAGATTGATTGTGAATGATTTTAAATTGAGTGTTTGGATTTTTTAAAAGGTTTAGATAACTTTTCTTTGATTGCATAGCTACTGGTTGTGTAAGTTATACCTTGCTTGCTTGCTAGTAATTGTTTAAGAAAACATAAATTGCTAGAATTAAGTTATGCATGTTTAATAGTTGTTTCATGGGATTGTTTTGATGTTTGTGCTTACTAGCATGTGTAAGTTTTGTGTACTGTTATTAGGTACATTTTATGATCATGACTTGCTTGTTTACAATTAAGCATCATAGTAACCTTGTTTGCTTCTCTAGTGATGAACTAGTGTCACCACTAGAAAAAGGTGATTTTTGCTATAGTATTTTCATCTTTTATTTCATAAGTGTATAAGTTTATTATAGCATATTTAGGAAGTTATTAATTATGTTATGATGCCCTGAATTATTTAGTTGTTTGTTCTATAGTTGTAGAATATAAGTTTTTCTTATAACATGCTTGTGTAGATTTTCCATACTAGTGTGTTATTAGTGCAGTCCTGTTTCTATGTTTTTGATAGGGGTATTACCTTGAGTGATGATTGTGTTTTAGATTATTTTTATGACTTGTTATCCTTGTTTTTAGGTACTGTTTGTTTGCTAATTTTTCATGATTGATGGATTCCAAAACCTCTAGTAAACAATAACATAGTGAATAAATAGTCTATTCAATTGTGGTGTGTTTGCTTGTTGTTTGGATTTTGTTGGAGTGTTTTACCTTAGCATGAGTTTATACTTGTGTTATTATTGTGCTTAAGAGTATCTTGTGAAACTAAAACATCCAACTAAAATCATGACCACGTAAAGTGATAGTTGCTTGTGGTGAGTAATACCCACTGCCATGGGTATTATTCTGTCTGTTTGTTTTACCTTAGCAACCTAACCTTTTGCACCCACAAGCTATATTTTTAGCTTCTTGTATATCTTATTATGAGAGTGGTACACCACTCCACATATGGTACGTATGATGTGGGATATGGTTTTCTAAATCATACATGGTGCCTGACGATAGTTTTGGACCGAGAGAGTTATGTGAGATAGTTTTCGCGATATCGTTTCGAGAGAACTCGAGAGTGAACATTTGTTGTTGTATGTGTTTCTTAGTTTAGTTGTTTGCCTTTTAGACCTGAGTATGTGTCTTTTATTTCCTTTACGACGCTAGAACGCGAAGAAGAAGAAGAAGAAGCAGTTGTGGAGCTGTGCGTCAAGTTCAAGTTGCTTCAAGGCCAGGGACATTAAGAGACTTGAGGCAAGCCATCCTGATGCTTGCTGATACAATACTTATCATTGTCTATCATGCATGTTTTACCCCTGAAGTTTTACCAAAACTTGATTATCAAAACTACTTTTGATGTGGCTATTACTACTATTCTATTATATAGGTTACTATCATGCCAGTAGTTAAACTTGGTAATACCAAGCCCTTAAGCCACCATATGGTATTTATTACCATCAAATATACTAGTCCCTAAGTGGACACCCTAAAATTGTGATTTTACAAAACAAAGGCTTTCTGGAAAACCCGGAGGAAAGGTGGATCCTTATTCTCCGGAGGAATGTGGAAGTGGTCATTTTTGGGAAATTGGTGTTTTCAAAAATGACACATAACCTAGTCTTCGCCGGACAACCTTTACTGTACTGCCACTCTACCCCTATATGGGTATGGGGCCTATCTAGATGCTTGAACTTGTTAGTGTATGCTTTATTCCAAAGTGCTATAGAGGAGCAGATTCTCTGAACCGAAGTGTCGCCAGGAGGGAGAAACGGGACATACACAGTGTGGGATTAATTTTCCCTCCGGATGCGACAGCTGGGCCTCCCGACTAGGCAGGGCGGGACCTGATGCCGGGGAGAACAACCCATCTGAAGGAATGAGCATATACTAGCTTGTGTCAGAGTGGACAGTTAGGATCAAATTATCTGGTGCTTGCATATCGCTGTGACGATCCATGGGTGGTCCATGGCAGAGTTTTGGGATCTAGTGGATGTGTACACCTCTGCAGAGTACAACTTTTTCGAAGAAGCCGCGTCCTCGGATATGGACAGTTGAATGGCCATGTAGCTAGCATTGTGTCAATGTTTTTCAAAGAGATGTTTTGAAAAGGAGTTTTGAACTTGTGAAGTTCGGAAAGGAAGGAAAGCTTGTACCGTGGAGGTACTGATGATGGAAAGCCAGAAGATGTCTTACAAACTAAAAAGTTTTGCAAATAAAACTTTTTCTACTCTAAGCAAGAATTCTGGAAACTGATTCCAAGAAGTTTTGCAAAGAGAAATATATTCTTTTAACAAAGCTTTACAAAACCTCTTGTACCTGTGATGTCTACAAGAGAAATAAAACTATATTATTTTCTTCTGAAGTATCTTCTTCAACGAAGGTACAGGTTAATTTGACTGCAACTGTGGTGTCGTCCTATATGAACACCATTGATAGTGAACCCTATTTATAGCCTACCTATTCCACCATATAAGCATACTTGCATCTTTGGTAAGTTACATGATGGATGTCTTGTTGAGTACATTCAAATGTACTCATTATGGTTTCGCCCCTGGTATCTACTTGCCAGACTTTGAGAAGGAGTCTCAGAAGAAGATCAACGAGGAGGAGTACGGAGCTGATGGCTTTGCGAACTAGGATCGTCTCCGGGTCAGCAGCCTGTAGGTTAAGGCGTGACTTGGGCTCTACCACGTTATGAGTGTTTAGTCTTCCGATGTGTGTGTTGTGTGTTGCCCTGCGTGGCAGCCGTTTAGGCTTGGTCAAGTGACCATGCCCCTTTTGTAAGTAACCGTGTAATGGATATTGTATCTGTGTACCAACTTGATATGTTGTTCACGACTGAATTCCTGGGATCGTGAATGTATGCATATCGAAGGTGTCCTTGAACAGTGCTTCGAAGGGCGGACCTTACAGAGTTGGTATCAGAGCTATCCTGACCTTAGGAGACCTTAGTTAGCATGGACGTCAGATAGGAAAGGAAAGTACTTTTGGTAAAAATATAATTACTATCTAAATTATTCTTATCTAAGGGAATTTTAACTATAGTTTCCATTCTTATTATCTTTTCAAAACGTTCTAAAACCTTATCTCTCTGGGTTAAGAGTTCAATTCTTGCTTGTTTGCAACTGCCCCGCTCTTGTTTTTGAAATATCTCTGGACTTTAAATTTTTCTGTCGAAAATAAAATAATTAGTGTTTCAAAAACAAACTTTTTGCACAATCTCACCCATGCTTGTATACTTGGCAATGTCCCGATAAAGACCCAAATGTTGGTCTATTCGAAGAGAAAGAAGCATCTTAAAATTTTGCACACTGCTACCTAACTTAACCCCCTTTAAAATCTTGTGTAGATGGCAGTAGTCTTCACCAAGTCCTTCCGGCTGGGATCGCATGCACCTTGCTACTGCCGCTTTGAGGAGGATTTGATCAAGATGACTCGCCTGATCGGTCGTCCCCTACCTAAGTTAAAGGGAGCCCAGTTCCACAAGGATGGACGAGAAATGTCCTGGTTGGTCGTCTGCACCATCCGTGCACCTTTGCTAGCACCGTCAACCCCATAGATCACCTGGGAAGTGGTGGAGAACAGCTGGGAAGATGGTATCCTTAGAGTGATGCAGCTGACCATCGCCAAGCTCGCGAACTTCTTCCATCGCAAGTTTGCAGGAACCCCATACAGCTACTTTGGAAGACGCGATGAGGACGACAAGCCAATAGAAGTCACTGGAGACGTTGTGTTTGCACGTCACTTCCAGCATCTGGAAGGACAACTGTACAACACCCAGCTCTCCCTTGACAGAGTTAGAGCAGATTATGACCTCCGAGGCAGAGAGATAGACCAGCTAGAAGCCAGTCTTGGTGCATCTTCGGCTACCGAGCGTCGTCTCAAGGTACTGAAGAAGACCATGAAGTACACTGACTCCCAGCACCGCACACGAGCGAGAGCCCTTCAACTTCAGCTTGCAAGTAGCAAGGCCGGAGTTGAAGAGTTGGAGGAACAGCTACGCGCTTCCTCGAGCACTTAGGATTGCCGCAGGATATTAGGATGTTGTGTTATTTCCACCCCAGACGCTTGTTTGTGTTTGTGTTGTGTGAACTCTGTTAGACCTATGTGTGTGCTAGTTGTGTTGTAAGCCTTCTGATGTAGCCTTGTGAACCCTTAATTTAAGTTATCCTTGTTAAGACTTTGTTCCATGCGCATGTTAATCTTGATTTGAGTTGGCTTTTGTTTCATCAACGTTTGCTTGTTGTTGTGTTATCTACCGTTCTCATATCCGCTATGAGCCGGTATATGTCACGAGCCTTTAAAACCAAAACCACCTTTAGTTGCTCTCGTCTTACACCGTTCTTTGTCTTCAGCATGGCCAGCGATCTACCTCCGTCACCTGAGCCGACAGTTGCTCAACTGTTTACTCTATTGAGGGAAGAAAGTGAAGCCGCTCGTGCTAAGCACATCGCTACCCATGCTATCCTGGAACATTTGACTCAGCTTGTCATCAACAATGCTGAGGATACTGCGTTCCTTATGAGAGGATACCAGCAACTGCTTGCTGGAGAGAGCCGCAAACGGAAGATGGTGATGCCAGGAGAAACTAGTCTATGGGTGTCTAGCAGCGTTTTGCCTGCAATGCCACAATCTTCAAGGAGACGGGTGAAAGTCAAGCCTAAAACCACGGGTTGCTTTACCTGTGGACAGGAAGGACATTTCGCTCGTGATTGTCCCAAGAAGAACCGTATTCTAGCTCATCCTGAAGAACCCCAAGAAACCCAAGGTCCAGCCCAGAAGAGACGCAAGAATCTGATGAGTGGACCTCGAGACCAAGATGATGTTGCAGGAGCACCTGCGAATCATGCCTTAGCCAATGGTACGTTTCAAACCTCACCTGTGAACCCCCTTGTTTTGTTTATCGTCGTACCCTGAGAAAACCCGACGTAAATGGAACACTAGAAGTGTCACGTTGGACTAAATAAAATCTTAAATAGTTAACGATACTAACAAAAAAATCTCATCTAATTTTAGTATAACACCCTACAGAGTAAATTAAATTTTTGCCACATAAAATTGTTGCCACCCTACAGAGTTAGTAAAATGGTTTCATCTAATTCTAGTTCGAGGCCTTACAGAATTGGAGACCTTACAAAATTGGTAATATAACCTCATCTAATCTTAAGCTTAAAACCCTATAGAGTTGGCTCATCACATTTTTGTTTAAATACCCTACAGAAGTGGTATCTAAAACCAAATACCTTACAAAGTAACTTACAGAGTTGATATGTTACAGAGTTGTTATCACCCGTTTAAAAAAAGAAAGCGTGTAATCAACTTTTTCCAAAAACAAAGAGAAAGGTGCCTTAGGATGATTCTATAGCGGTTTTGAAGAAGTGAAAGGTTGGAAATTTTTTTGGATAGATAAGACTATGATCGTTACTAGGCAACAAGATCTCTCGTCTGTATGTACTGGAGGAACCAGATTTTAGAATATGAGACGGGGGAAAACTCATTGAGGTTTAGCTTAGGTAGCAAAGATTGGGGATCTTCTGATTTTAAGTGGAGTGAAGTTATGACATAATCTCCGGGGATAACCTGTTGTCGACCCCAAAGATTTGGGAGTTATCAGAAACTAAGATTTTGTAGTTTTCGAAGAATGGTTGTGGTTTAGAAAGATTGGTGGATATAAAATGATGATGATAGATTTTAGGAAAAATCAATATGACTTGGATTTAGTAGATGATTATTCTTGATGATATATTCTCGGAGCTTGTCACGCTCTATTGAGATGGTTGGAGGAAAATAATTTAGCTTCGATCATGAGAAAAGAGTTTGGAGATTTTGAAAGGACCTTACAGAAATTGGTAGTACACCGAGTTGGTATAGCTTTATGATCTTGATAAACTACCTTTGAGGAAAACAAATGATTGAGATTTAACTATATTAGTAAGAGGAAGATAGTGGATTTTCCTGGATTTTGGACAGTGAGCAATGGAAAGCTCATACTATATAAATGTTGATGGATATCCATTTAATTGATCATATGAGTTTGTAAACAAATAGATCTTTTGACTAAAGAATAACCCCTGGTTGGATATCATGGTTTTAAGGAACAATATGTTCGAGGTTTAGCACATGGCACCCAAACCTTTGAAAAGAAAACAAATTTACCGGTGAATTCTGGTAAGATAAATCAAAGGGGGGAAGCCCCTATAAATAATGTTGCAAATCACCAACAATGTTTTGTAAGAAAAACATCTAACATTGTTGTGTTGACCATACCCTCTTTTTCGCTTGCCTGCGAATCTTGGGACGAGATTCTTTTAAGGGGGGAAGGTCTGTCACATCCCAGTTTTTGGACTCTTGGACTGTGCTCAAGAAGACAACTATTAGGGCCAACAAAGTAATTTTTATAACAACATGATTGTTTTAACTAACTTGTGTTATGATATTAATCATATTTGCAACATAAGTTTTGTTTCATTATAAAACCAACACCTTATGTTTCTGAAAAATATTCCTGATATTTTTCCCTAATGTTTTCCTATTGTTACTTGAGTGATTTTTATTCTAAGACTTGGATCATTATTGTTTGCATCTTAAAACAAACTTTTAACTTTGTTGGGTCCAAGAAAACAAGTTTCCAAAATTATCTATGAAAGTTTTCTTTTAACTTTCCTATAGAAAACAATTCCTGAAAATAAAGCCAAGTACCTCTTTTCTACCATTGTTTTCACCAAGCTATAAATTGTTATATTATGGTTTCTTGACTTTTAATTAATCCTTGATATATGTACTACAAATACATAAGCTCACTTTTATTTTTGGAGAAATAAAAACTATCTTTTGCTTGTTGTTTTTGTGGTATAAAATTAAGGCAGAAAAATGCAGTTTTGAGAAACAGATAAAAACAGAAAGTATACCTTTTTCCACATTATTTTCATGGCCTTAAACTAGTTCAATTTTTTTTCAAAAGTTGTTTCTGAAAGTATATAACATGGTTAACAAGTCCATACTTTGAAAACCAATTTTAGGAATCTTTTGAACCGTGAAAACAAACTCAACTTTTTGAACCTTTGATTTGTTTTCCAACACTTAGAGAATTTTCTGATTTTTTCGGAACAGTAACAGATACGATTTTGGGCAGAAGTTTGCATTGCCTTCCCTTGCAAGATTCGAAGTAAGACCTTGTCCCTTGTGTTTAACACAACTAATACTCCACCTTGGATGCTTGACCTTGCTTCTAGAAGCCTTAGGCATGAAGAAAATGAGAGAGAGAAATGGTGAGGTAAGCAAGTATGGGCAACCCATACCTAGACCCACTTGACTTGCCCCTTGCCTCCCCTTGCCCCCAAAGGCCAACCTTGACCATGCCCCATGTGTACTTGACCTAGGAGACTTGGGTGAGAAAGAAACCAAGTGAGAGAATGGAGGGAACATGGTGATGTGGCTGACCCATGCCATTGATCTTTCCTCACTCCAAAGGCCAACCTTGAATTGCCCCTTGGTGGTCTTGCCCCTTGGCCTCATTGCCATATTATGATGTGACCAAAAAGCCCCTTGAGCACCTCCTATGCCATCAAATGGCATGAACCCAAAGCCACCCTTGCCATTTTGTTCTTACCCTTTTGCTATAAGCCACTCCTTGTGACTTTCCTTGCTCCACAGCCCTCCTCCACCTCCCTTCACGACCACACTTCATCCCTAAGCTGAGAAGAGCCTTGAGCCAGCCATGTGAGCTCCATGAGCTCCAAAATCGCCGCCGGCCATTTTTCTTAAACCGAGGTGAGGAACCTCAAATGAATTCCTGGGATCGTGAATGTATGCATATCGAAGGTGTCCTTGAACAGTTCTTCGAAGGGCGGACCTTACACATACCCAATTGGAGGATGAAGTGTTGATCCAGGCTTGGGAGGCAGTGTCACTCGATGCCATCCACGACACCGACCAAGCCGGGAAGAGGTATCGACAAAGGATAGAAGACAAGTTCTTCCGGATGATGCCAAAGAATGTTGACAAGACACCACGCACCTATAGATCACTCCAAGGGTGTTGGGATGTGATCAAGCCAGCGGTTAGCCGGTGGTGTGGATGTTTGGAGCAAGTGTACAATGCACCTCCAAGTGGAACAAATGAAGCCGATTGGGTGAGTGTTTTATCCACAATCATCATATTTGTGCCGATGTTTGCAAATGATCTTTGACATAGTTCCTTTGGTTGTAGGAAAAAATTGCAGCCGCAAGGTATAGAGACATGCTGACATCCAAGGGCAAGCCTTTTCCATTTGAGCATTGTTGGGTAATGCTTAAAAATAGCGAGAAATGGAAGGTGAGGGACAAAGAAACACCATCGAAGAAAGGTGGCTTCACCATGTTGGACGACGAGGATGATGATGAAGGAGAGAGGAATAAGGGTAGACCGGATGACAACAAGAAGGCCAAGGACAATATGAAGAAGTAATCAGAGGCATCAAGTTTGAGAGAGAAAATAGAGCATATGGTCAACTCAAATGAGTTGATGGTTTCCATGACTATAGAAGTAAAAAAAAAGTTGACAATGAAGAGGTCTCAAGAGAAGGAGGAGAAGTGACACCAAATCAAGGAGAACAAGATGCGCAAGGCAGCCATTGAGGACAAAAGAGCCCAACCCGAGGAAACCAAAGCTCTTGCCAAGCTCATTGCCGAGGAGAACAAGATCATGACCATGAACCGTAGTGAGATGGATGAGGTAACCTTGGAGTGACATGATTTGATGAGAAAAGGGATCTTGAAGCGAAGGAGGATGGCAGCCATTGGTGGTGGTGTTGATGGTGGTGGTGTGTATGGTGGTGGTGCTTGATGGTTGTTCATCATGGTTTCACCACTCTAATGTGGTTCTTTTGATGCAAAAATGATTATTAGATTGTTTAGATGTTTAAAACTCTATTATTTGTTACTAGCAAAACATGCCCCTGCGTTGCACCGGGAGTAATAAATCACACTTTTCTAGCCTAATGGATCCAGACCACACTCAACATCCACATTCCAATAGTTCCCTCTTGATTTGAATTGTTTAACATAGAACAGAAAACATCAATGGTTCTAGAAAAATAAATAATGGATGTTGGTTTTTCCAGTCTTGAGTTTATAGGTATTATAATTGAAGCATGCAAATTCTATTGTATTTTCTGACTCTATACTTGTTTACCCGAGCACATCAGGCATCATAAATACCGATGAGAATATTCCATGATGATTAACTACTTTATATCACACCAGTTCGATATCAATTACAAATACATAAGAATTGATTCCGGCCACAATAGGTTACAAAATGTTCTTTAGAATTGACTATCCAACGGCCCGATGACCATTGACACTTATATGCACAAATTTTGGCATTTTCCATGGAAGAAATAATTTCTCAAACAAATTTGACATGTAGAACAGTATATGAAATAAATACTGGTCCTGTGTGCATGGAAAAATCCATTGACTACAATCATAACTTATATTGCTTCTCCTGATATACCAATATCACATGGGGGCAAAAATTATATTAAGCTTTTTCCCTACTCAGGATCCATGTCTTAGTGAGGTTAGCAGGTCCTGGAATTAACATCACCCGCAGCCTTGGAGACCTTTCACAACCTTTGAATCAAGTTCTGCAATCAACACGACCCACATCCCTTGAATTAGTTTTTTTACGAAGAATTCTTCAAGAACATGAATAAGATTAGCAGCAAACCCTCCAATGGTTCATGCAGCATGCAGTATTATTACATAGAAATAAACCACAGATGACATGACATAGACATCCATGCGATGAACATACCCGTGCCCGTGCGTTGCAACGGGCTCACTTTTATTGAATTGTTTTAAGTCCATGGTTCCAAACAAAGTGCATGAGCAGACAGATTGTCCAGCATCATATTAACCTGGTAATGATCACATGACGCTCGTGCAGAGCAAGAAATTGACACTGAAATTGTACGCTAAACCAGTACTTTCTTGATAATTTATACTGAAAGATTACGAACCAAATATCTATCCATTTATTTTATACTTTTATAATAATCATTTTTTCGAAAGATTAGACGGATCAAATTGCATCAAAGTTTGGGACAAAATCCATGGACTTACTATTGTCACTACAACTTTTACATAACTAAACCAAATACTCTTGTTATGTAACGGGCGCTGGGGGACACAAAGTTAGCATGTACTACAACGGGAGTGAAAAACAGACTTGATCTTGGATGGTGAATTTGGTAGTAGCTATCATGAGTCACGAGGTGTGGCAGTATTTCATGAACTTCCAACTTACATGACGATGTTTGGTACTTGGCAAACGTCGTTATCAGCATGATTAGAATTGATTAAGGTCTACTTAGCTTTGCGTGAAGATTAGTATGGAATGGATTAACTGTACAAACACTTTGAAATAGGCAAGTTTGTTCAAGAGGCAAAACAAATATGATAACATGTGCCTTGTTCGTCGTTTCAAATAAAAAAGTGCCTTGTTTAAGTTATGTAGTATAACTGTATAACTCACCCGACGTGATCGCGAGATTCGTGGCCATGACAGCCCACATGAATACGCTCTTTGCTTGTACTCGTTTCTTGCCATCTCCATAGTCTCAAGGTCTAATTCTGACAGAGAATATCCACGTCTGTGTCGCACCGGCGTTCAGAACTCCAGAGTGCCGCCAAAGTAGACTAAGTAGTGCTCTCTGTATCATGCTAGCCCGTGGGTCGCTTCCAGCAACGGGAGGTTTTCCTGGAGCACTCTCCCTTGTCGTACCACATACCCAGGAATAAAGTATAGGTTGTTGTTTTGCAAGTTGACGACAAGCACGTCCTGGTGGTTGGTATTGGTACTCTTGAAGACACTCACGACGGATAGCACCCGCGTAGCAAGTCTAGCATCGGAAACAACTCGAACTCGGCAGCCTTCTTGTGTAATGTCAGCCATGAGTATTCCTCGCCTTGGATCTTCCGGTACAAGGATCGCGTGCTCGCTTTGCGGCCAAGAGGCGCAGAAACTGCATGCCGTAGAGGTGGCAGCGCGGGCTCCTTATTCGCGACGTGCGAGTGCCACCCAGCCTTCCGTTTTGACATCCGGTTCGGCTGAAAAACGCACGTCATGACGGACCGACGTCTTCGGATATCCCGGCGTGCCTCTCCTAGAGGACGACGGCCAACTGCCTAGGACGTGCCCTTGCGGGGATACACTCATTCAATACATGTTGCAGTAGTGGAAGGTGCCCACTGTTGGGAAACTTGGGCCAGGAGGTGGCAGCCCACTCGGTGGGCTTTGCCCAGTCCAACTAGGCCTTAGTGTTTCCCCCACTTTGTACGTTCGTTTGGGTCTCACCCTCCTGTTATATATTGAGGCACTGTACGTAGTCTAGAAACAGAACAGAGAAAGCAATAAAGATTTTGTTGTGCCCACATCCTGTGTCCCTTTTCTTCCTTGTTCGTGTGTTGTTCATCTACGCCGTCGCCGTCACACACCCTCGGGACCGGCCAGCCGGCAGAGGTTGTGTAACACGTTATCAGCACGCGCCTCTCCACCGAGCCTGCACCGAGTCTGCACCGAGCAGGCTTTCTACAAAAATCGCGAAGGTATAACTTCGATCTGATCGCAAAAATGGAACCGTATCGCAATTTCCTTTCCGTTTTTGCGTTCCGCGTAATTTTTAGATCGCATCTAGGGTGTGGATTTCTCTCCCGGTGATCGAGCTGACACGCTGTCGCCGGCCAATGTCGATATCCCCGGATGACGAGAGATTTGATGACTACACCTTAGAGAGACGGTACAGATCGTGATCCCGCTGGTTACGGTACCGCCGCGATTGCACCGGCTGTGCAACGCGCCGTCAAAATCCCAGATGGATCGGACGATGAACACGTTACTTTTTCGATTTATTTTTGCCATCACTACGCTGCCGCACGCACATGCGACCCTGCTGGTCGCCGGCGTTCCACACCAGAGGCCCTGCTGGCCGCTGCACCGGCCGCCGTCGTGGCCGCGCCGCCCGCCCTGCTGGCCGGCACGTGCGCCACCGCCCGGGAACGCCATGGCCGCACCGCGCCTTGCCGGCCACGCCTCGGCCGCGCTCCGGCCGCCACCGGTGCCCCCACGTCCTCGGCCCACGAGCTGGCTGGACGCTGGCCGCTGGCCGCCGCCGCGAGCTGGCTGGCCGCCATGCTCTGCGAGCTGGCCGGCAGCCGCCGCGCTCTGCGAGCTGGCCGGCAGCCGCCGCGCTCTGCGAGCTGGCCGGCAACCACCGCCGCTCGGCCTTGGCCCGGCTCCTGGGCGCCGCCGCCGCCCCGCTGGCGCTACCGCCGCTCCGGCCAGGCCGCGAGCATCCGCTCCGCTGGCGCCGCCGCGCGTGCGCCGCCACGCCAACCGCCGCTCCGGCCCCCGCCACGCCCCGCAGCTTGGTGGCCACGCGCCTCCGCTCCGGCGCCGGCCGCGCCGCTCCGCCCACCCCCTGCCTCGCCGCCCTCCGGCTCGACCGCCGGTCGCCGGCGCCGCCTCGTGGCGGCGGCCACAGCCCCGCGCGCGTGGAAACCTAGCTATTTCGGCTAGGCTGCGACGGGGTGGGCCGGCCCAGGTGGCGAGAGCCACCCACGGGCCGCAGACAGCCCAATACGAATCTGCCCCCGTTAAAAAAAAAAAAGTGGCTGACGGTGTGCTGTGAGCTAGTGGGCTTCAGCCTGGATTTCGGCCCGTTTTCCGGCCTGCTACCGATCTGGGCTGGAACGAATTTGGCCTGCGCGCGAGTTTTTACGTTTTAGCACACAGATTTTTCAGAATTGCGTATTTTTTTTATTCCTGCTGAATAATTTTACCAATAAACCCCTGAATTAGTCTGTTTTTGCTGAAATTTTAAATTTGGGCATAAAATAAATTTGGAAAGTCATTTTTAGGGCTAATTTTTACGTTTCGAACGCGCTTAGCATAATATCTCTTTATACATGCTTTTATATCATGTTTTACTATCGTAATTAATTGTTTAATTCATAGTAGAACACTGTTAGCATGTCATTTAAAATTTTGGAACGCCGTCATATTGAATTTTTGTATCAACATCGCTTTATGCAATCGATTACCTGCTGTAATCTGATACATGTTTGCATAAATCGCAGATGGCCGGAATCATGAACCGCGAATTCGAGGAGTTGTCCCAGACTGGGCTGAACTACCTTGCTTGGGCCTCGGACGTGGAGATCGTCCTCGAGGGCCGAAAGATCAAAGGAGCGCTGGATGCGGGGACCAAGGAGGCCCCCAGCACCATGACTGCTGCAGAAAATGCGCAGGCACTGCATTTCCTCCGCCACCGTATGAGTGCTACGTTGAAAAACGAGTACATGGCTGAACGGAGTGCTTCAGCCCTGTGGGCCGCTCTTAAAGAGAGGTTCGCTAGGTTGAAGTACCACGTCAAGCCAAAGGCGGAGGCGGATTGGTTGCGTCTAAGGTTTGCGGACCACAAATCGGTACAGTCGTTCAATTCTGTGTTACACGTGATTTGTGCGAATCTGGAGATGTGTGGTACGAAAATCACGGACGAGGAGAAGATAGAGAAAACTCTCTCCACCTTCCATCCAAGTAACCTCCAGAATGCGCGGAACTACCGCCTGGAGAACTTCACGCAGTACTCGGCGCTCATTGACGCCCTCCAGGTGGCTGAGGCGCAGGATGAGGTTCTGAAAAAGAACTTCAACTCGCAGCCTTTCGGAGGGGGCCCAAGCCAGGAAGCTTATGCCGGCGCCTACAAAGTGCGCCAGCCAAAGTTCAAGCAGCGCGGCAGGAAAGGCAAAGGCAAGAAGGGACCTAACCACCCCCACCCAGCCAAGGAGCAAAAGGCGGGTAAGGGGGAGGTGAGGCCCCAAGACTGCTTCCGCTGCGGGTCGAAGCTTCACTTCTCCAGGCAGTGTCGTGCTCCCAAGCACATCGTGGACGCCTTCAAGGCCAAGAGAGCGCATGCGGCGCACCTTGTCCAGATGGAGGCACCACCGGCGCCCGCTGCGGCACCCGTGATGATCCCCACGCCCCCCGCTGCGCCCGTCGTGGCGCACACTGGGGCACCTGTGGAGGCACATGTGGCGGTTCCCACGAACGCCACCGTGTCCATGGAGGTTGAGCACACCGTGTCCCCCCCAACGCCACAGCTGGACATCGACGTTGCCGCCTCCGTGATAGCCACTGAGGAGAAGCTTAGCGAGATGGAGATCTCGGCTGAGCTGGAGGGTTACTTTGTGGACTCCATCTGAACTCCGCCCATTTATTCATGATCCTATGGCAATAATTTGATACAATTTATTCGATTTGGTTGTAAGCTCTACGAGAGCAACATTATTTGTTTCATTAAACATCTATCGGCGCTTGGATGACTTGGTCATCATTCATTTATTCCATTCTTTTAAATAGAGATACTTATGTTATGTTCTGAAATATTTGCTTGTTTAATTATTATTACTTTAGCATCTTCCTCGCTCTCGTTTAATAATTAGACACTATATTTTAGAACACGTGTGGCGCCCGAATGGAGGAAACGTGCCTTGCCAATAGCGGTACCACCAATACCATCTTGAGAGATACAAAGTACTTTGAGTCCATCAAGAAAATTCCAGGGAGCATTACGACGATCGCCGGCTACGGTCCTCATATAGTTGGCTCCGGACGAGCCACTATAACACTCCCCATGGGAACAACTTTGATCATTAATGATGCATTGTTGTACCCCGAAGCTACTCGTACTCTCTTGAGTTTTAAAGACATTCGTGTTAATGGGTTCCACATTGAAACCCATGATGATGACACCGGTAAGGAGTACCTACTCATCACGAAACGCGATGAAAATGGTAAACATGTTGTCGAAAGGCTTCCTTCGTTCGCTACAGGGTTGTACTACACTAAGATAGTAGCACTACCCATGTACACTACCCTTAAAACTGTTTTTAGAAGCTCTGAACTATTCTGCCTTTGGCACGATAGGTTAGGCCATCCCGGTCTTACGATGATGAGAAATATAATTAACAACTCGAATGGTCACAATGTTAATGTGAAAAATTTCCCGAATCCTGATGATTTCGTGTGCTCCGCATGCGCTAAGGGGAAATTAATCATTAGACCATCACCCCTAAAGGTGAAGGATGAAATCCCCGCGTTCTTGGAACGTATCCAAGGGGACATATGCGGTCCTATTCAGCCCCTGTCGGGCCCGTTTAGGTACTTCATGGTGCTCATTGATGCTTCCTCTAAATGGTCCAATGTTAGCCTGCTGTCAACAAGGAACCATGCTTTTGCAAAATTGATCTCTCAGATCATACAAATGAGGAATAAATTCCCTGATCATCGTATTAAGTCTATTCGAATGGACAACGCCGGTGAATTTACTTCAAAGGCGTTCGATGATTATTGCATGGCAAGAGGAATCAAACTTGAGCACTCTGTACCGCACGTCCACACACAAAATGGACTTGCGGAGGCATTGATTAAAAGAATTAAATTCATAGCCAGACCGCTCCTTCAGGGTTGTAATTTACCAACAACATGTTGGGGTCACGCGGTGTTACACGCTGCCAATCTCATCAATTTTCGACCATCGGCCTACACCATCCATTCTCCTATGCAGCTTGCGCAAGAGTCGGCACCGAAAATTTCCCACCTTCGTAGGTTTGGTTGCCAGGTATATGTACCAATACCACCCCCTCAGCGATCAGCAATGGGACCGCTCCGTAAGTCGGGGATATACGTTGGTTATGAGACTGTGTCCATAATCAGGTTTCTGGACCCCGCGACAGGTGACTGTCATACGGCCCGTTTCGCTGATTGCATTTTTGACGAGGATCTTTTCCTGACTTTAGGGGGAGATAATCAACCCCTTGATGATAAAAGTCGAGAACTTACGTGGCAAGACACGGGGATCCACGCTCATGACCCGCGCACTGCTGAGTCTAATAGAGAAGTTCAAAAGATAATAGATTTGCACTCGTTGGCGAATCAACTGCCTGATCACTTTAGTGACTTAAAGACTGTGACAAAGTCGCATGTGCCTGCGCGCAATGCACCGGAAAGGGTTGAAATACCAAAGAAAAATCACGGTATACCCGCTCCCGTTCTTAGGCCTAAGAGGACGAGGAATCCGGTTTCTCAAATCCCAAGTACCCGGGGACGCCCGAAGAAAAAGGATAAGAGAGATTTATCGCAGCCTACCCCTGCAAAGGGGAGCCAGTTGAGACCTGGCACAAGTACGGACGTTTCTGTGCACGAAATTCCGGACTTGAATTTTCCTACTACGGAAATACCCAGCGAAGATGTGTGCGCACACATTGGAGCGGGAAAGCTAAAGGACCTTGCTCCCGGAATGGGAAATCCGGTGGAGGAAGGGAATGTGCCTGATGCACTCCATGACGAAATGGCCATTAATTATATTAATTCGGGCGAGTCAATTAATCGAGCTATGGCAAATGTCGACATTTATTTTGCCAAGAAAATTGCCTCAATCATAGATCTTAACCCAGAGCCTAACACTCTCGCTGATTATAAGCAAAGGTCGGATTGGAAAGATTGGAAGAAGGCAATAACTGCTGAGTTATTTTCTCTCAACAAAAGAGAGGTGTTTGGACCTGTTTGTCTAACTCCTCCCCATGTGCGCCCCGTTGGCCACAAATGGGTATTTGTTCGAAAGAGGAACGAGAATAACGAGGTAGTAAGGTACAAAGCAAGGCTCGTTGCTCAAGGTTTCTCCCAGCGACCAGGTGTCGACTTCGAGGAAACTTACTCCCCAGTCATGGATGGAATTACCTTTAGATACTTGATCTCAATGGCAGTAAACTTGGACTTGACAATGAAACTTATGGATGTTGTCACCGCTTACCTTTATGGTAATTTGGATTCGGACATATACATGAAGGTACCCGAAGGTATCCCTGTCCCGAACCAAGATAGAGCTAACAGAGCTTTATACAGTGTTCAGCTTAAGAAGTCACTGTATGGACTTAAACAGTCAGGTAGGATGTGGTATAATCGTTTAAGCGATTTCCTTCATCAGAAGGGCTACACGAGCAATGAAGATTGCCCATGTGTTTTTATACGGAGATCACAAGATGGTTTCTGTATTATCTTGGTGTACGTGGACGATTTGAATATAATCGGTACACCTGAGGATATTGAGGAAGCGAGTTCCTACCTGATGTCGGAATTCGAAATGAAAGACTTAGGCAAAACTAAGTTCTGCCTAGGTTTGCAACTTGAACATTCCCCTGCTGGGATCTTAGTGCACCAGTCTGCCTACACCCAGAAGGTGTTGGAAAGATTTGGATTTGACAAGGCATATCCTTCTAAGACCCCGATGATCGGGAGATCTTTACAGCAGGATAAGGACCCGTTCAGGCCTAAGGAAGAGGGGGAGGAAATTCTGGGACCAGAATTCCCCTACTTGAGTGCAGTTGGCGCACTCATGTACCTCGCGAATTGCACACGGCCGGACATTGCGTTCGCTGTCAATTTGCTTGCTAGGTACAGTTCTGAGCCTACCAAGAGGCATTGGAAAGGCGTTAAGGACATCTTCCGATACCTGCAAGGGACCAAAGATCTTGGCTTGTTTTACCGGAGGAATCAAGACCTCACGGTTATAGGCTATGCTGATGCTGGGTACCTTTCGGACCCGCACACATCCAAGTCTCAAACTGGATATGTTTTCCTTTGTGGAGGAACCGCTATTTCCTGGAAATCGTCTAAGCAAAGCCTAGTGTCAACTTCGACGAACCACTCGGAAATTATAGCACTATATGAAGCATCACGTGAGTGTGTATGGCTTCGACGGGTGATCGGCCACATCCAGCTGTCATGTGGGCTGAACACCGTCCAAACCCCCACTATTATCTATGAAGATAATGCCGCTTGTGTTGCACAAGTCCAGACGGGTTATGTGAAGAGCAATCTCACGAAGCATATCAACCCCAAATTCTTCTACGCACATGAGTTGCAGAAGTTGAATGAAGTAAAAATCCTACATACTAAGTCGTGTGAAAATCTTGTTGATTTGTTCACTAAATCATTACCTGCATCTTCTTTCGAGAGATGTGTTCGTGGAATTGGTATGATGAGACTTAGGGAGATGTAAGGTTCAGGGGGAGAATCTTCACAAACTCATCGCTAAATTCTCAATCCCGATGATTGAGTACTTAACTTAATGGTTAAGTGAGTTGTACTCTTTTTCCCTTAAGTGAGTTTTTATGAAGTTTCTCACACGAGGTTTTTAATGAGGCAATTCGTGCAACATAGCAATAGTATACCATGTGCTTTTTCTCCATATTTTTCCCACTGGGTATTTCGGAGTTTTGAGGCATGGCTATACGGATGATACCCAAGGGGGAGTGTTGGGAAACTTGGGCCAGGAGGTGGCAGCCCACTCGGTGGGCTTTGCCCAGTCCAACTAGGCCTTAGGGTTTCCCCCACTTTGTACGTTCGTTTGGGTCTCACCCTCCTGTTATATATTGAGGCACTGTACGTAGTCTAGAAACAGAACAGAGAAAGCAATAAAGATTTTGTTGTGCCCACATCCTGTGTCCCTTTTCTTCCTTGTTCGTGTGTTTTTCATCTACGCCGTCGCCGTCACACACCCTCGGGAACGGCCAGCCGGCAGAGGTTGTGTAACACCCACGACATCGAAAGCCATCTTCTCGCTGGCAAGCCATGGGAATCCCGGGTCGCCGAGCTTGTCCTAAACTCCCGATATTGTGGTGTTCCGGTCCTTGTAAGCTTCAAGTCTAGTTTCTTCTCTATCTCATGTGTGCGATCCATCTCAGCTGTATAATTAGAGGCAATCATGCAGGAAGATATTGGCCGGGTAGAAGCCTAGAACTGCACTCGAAGCATCTTTCCACAATAATATGGAGAAACATAACAAACATGACACGTCGGGATGCCAGTAAACGTCGGCTGCCGAGACAGGACCTGGAGCGGCAGAACATCAGTACGCGAGGACATGGTCGGTCCCAAATCCGCATCCAGCAAGCACTAAGATCCAGCCACGGCGAGAAGGACCGCGTGGGCATCGAGCTTGTGAGATACTGTAGGACCATGGGCGTAACACCGGGTCAGAAATTGATTCTCTAGCTTGAAGGAGAGCATCCTGGTAGCACATGTTCACGTGAGAGTGAGGCTGAGAGCATCCACCATGGCAACCCTAAAGCAGGGGGAGGACGGTGCCAGCGACCAGGGGTAGGACTGCAGACCGGAAGATCAGATCTCCTCATGCCACCGGCGGTCCAGGCAACATGGATAGACCAACCAGAGGATGAAGGCACTGGGCACACACCATCCCTTTATCGGGATTGAAGGGAAGGTTTCTGTCTTCCCGGATTCGTCGATCGTGGAAGGGGAATCGCGGAGAAGGCCTCCATTGCCTCGACACCGGGGACGCCCTTGCGCGAACCGGGATGGTGGTGTCCGCGGAGTCTATGATGCAAATCGCTGGCTAAGTCGGTCGTCTTGTTGATATGTTTTTCTTTATACAGGGACGGGGATGTATATTATATATGGACGATCAGATTAACACGATTGGGAATACGTGCGGTAATAACATGAACTCTGATCCAACTGCAACACGGACAGCCAGTTAATGGAAGGGAAATCGTGGAGGAAGGTGTCAGGAATAGGCGATTTATTTCAGCCGGACTCCCATAAAGAATCGTAGGTTCTTTTCATGTACGTTGCAAGGAACAGGACGGGGCGACGTACACGCCACGGACAAGGTACGAGCAAACCAAGGAAACCAGAGAAACCAAAAAAAAAAGGTACCAAAGTTTGTGGGGATTAGGTAGAGATTATTATTGGTGGCAGGGTGGGTAATTTATGTCAATTTTGGGGGCAGTTTTAATGACGGACCGACCGACCAAGTAACCAACCAGGGAATCCTTAACGCTTTTATTATTAGGTAAAGATTTGTATGTGAGAACTATATTGAATTTCAGAACTATTCGTGTTAATTGTCGAAATCTCTATTTTGTAGATTTATTTTTGGTTGCGGCACAACGCACTACCGCACCCAAAAAAAAAAAAGACCTGCGAACCGTTTTTCACATAAATAAAACCGTTCGTTAGGGAATTGCTTCCCATAGCAACTGCCGTCGGCGGACTCGTCGGCAAAACCTCCTTGCCGAAACGACCTAAACCCTAACTTTCCAATGCCAGCGGCGATGACCGGCGGCATCGGCAGCGCCCCTCGATCCCTCGATTGCCGCAGCTTCTGGAAGGCCGGCGCGTCCGAGGCCCCATCCGCCTCCGCCCGCGAGTTCCACGGTTCGTCCTCTCTTCATGCTTTCGTTCTGCGGAACATCGGCTTGAATCGCGTTGCTGATTTCTATTGCCGCAGATGCGCTGGAGACGGGGGACTTCGACCGCGCGCGGGTGCACCCCAAGTTCCTCCACACCAACGCGACCTCCCACAAGTGGGCCTTCGGAGGTTGGTTGCCCCTCTCTGCTCCCAATCCATCTCTGTTCTGTATTTGGCTTTGCTTTTGTGGTGGTCAAGTTAGGAGCGGGAGTTGTTAGGGTTTTACATGTTGATGACGAAATTTACCGTGCGAAATTAAGAGAGCTAGGTTTGTTTGAGCAAATGGGGAATATCAGATAACTGGAAGCGTGGTCCGTCCATTTCTCTGAATGTGTATATGCATACTGCACGGCAACTGATGTTAATGTTAGTTTTGTTGGAACAAGTGATTGTGGTTGAAGAGAATTGCAGTCAACTATTCTAGATGGATGATACACATAAGTTTGATCTGACGCGTATCGGCTTGCTGGCTTTGCTGTTAGCACTGGTAATTTGTAGTAGCTTTGCTCTTTAGAATTGCAGGCTACATGTAGTTTCTGTTTATTATCTCTACTCTTGAGAGGATATATAGTAATTTTGGACTGTTAGACCGGTGCCACCGACATATGTGATATAGTACAAGTTTTACTCTTTAGATCACAGGCTACATATATTTTTCCTTTAATCATCTATACAATATAGAAATGAGTTTATATAATCTGGACTAGCGGCAGTGGAAGATGGGATGATAGTTCTGCTCTAGTCCCCGCAGGTTTGTGATGCTATAGCCCGATAAAGATGGTAATATGATATCTTCAGTGATCTAAATTAACAGGGTTCCAATGTTCAACAATCATATCTTGGTGCTTACTCCTTTAGGGCGAGGACAGTAAGCTGACTGCTTAGTCAACTGAGTGAGTTGCTCTAGGCTATAGCACTGAGCATAAGGGATATTTTTGTTCTTTGACCTCACTATCTTCATTCAGAGCTCATTCTGAATCGGTTTGTTTCACTCACATTCAGCTGCACCACCTGGTGTTTTATGGTACCTTCATGAGACCATTGCTTGGCACATTTTCTTCACTCTAGCTCCTTGCAGCTTCAGGTTTATTCTGGTGTGACATGGATGTATTATCACTCTGACTGCAAGTCTCCTTTTGCCTACTGTGTGTTCCTTGGCTCCTTCCTAACTGTCTTGACGTCCATGAATTGGATATCTGTTTCCTGCTCTATTGAACGAGTGTTGAGGCAGATTTGAGGGCTATGATGTTGTTGATGGAAGCAGTAAACTCTCTCGGTTAAGTTTTGCCATTAAAGAAGAGATTAGATTGCTGGAATGGATCTCTAACAATTTCAGTGCGTCAACGGCCAATGTTTGAACATGCACACATGTAGGGAAATAAGAAAAGAAGATCCTATGCGTTCTAAGAAATCTGCTTCAATTGCCATTGCTCCTGAAGAGCAACAGCATGCTTCTACACTCCCGATCTCGCGTAGGGAGCACCAACACCATGTGCTTGCCTGCTTGTGAGCTCCCCATTGAAGCTACCGAAGCCAAGTAGTCACTCTTGTTATGATATTATCTTGTACTCTCACCTTCTCTCCAACCTATGGCCATGGATTTTCTCTCAGATTCCATTTAAATACAGCAAATACCATGTGGAATCATTTTCAAAAATCATATATGCTGGTGTAGTTAATAATATGTTCACTTGATGATAAACGGACATTGGTATGATTAATTTAAAGTCTAAGTAGTTAGCCATACTTCTAAAGCAAAATGTATCCGGATTTCCTAATTTGTCCCATTCAAAGTTATTGTCTCAGCAAAATGCATTTCATGCTGGTTCGTATGAGTTTCATGCATGTAGTAACCCTAAAGAGTACACATTATCTTTAGTTTCTTGTTTGCTCTTCCTTTTTCGGAAGAATGTAGTTTGGTGACAAACTGCAAATGAGATGCTTGTTGTTGGAATGTATGTTTTGAACATAATAAACATAACAAATTAACAAGTATATGGTATGGTGACTTTTCTAACATTTGTTCTTTATTTTAACTTGTAACTGTTACTTGTGCCACCTTGGTCAATATTCTCCTGACATTTTGTTCTTGTTCTTTTCTGTGCAGCTATAGCTGAACTTCTTGACAATGCGGTTGATGAGGTTTGTAATATCTGTTAGAGACTTCACTCGTTTAGCTCCAGCATTTCTAATGCCTTAGAATTTCCCTAGAGTGTTACCGGTAGAACAGAAACAATCGCCATTTGTTGTTGTAATGTCAGATTTGCAATGGTGCCACATACGTCAAAGTGGATAAAAGCATCAATTCGAAAGACAATAGCCCAATGCTAGTTTTCCAAGGTACCAAGATTCAATACTAAACAAGAAACTCAAGTACTATTCATGGACTAGTGGAATGGGTTTTCCATGCCATTTCATACACCAGTTCCTTCTAACATGAAGCCACTGTCACAGACGATGGAGGAGGAATGGATCCTGAAGGTGTGCGGAAATGCATGAGTCTAGGATTTTCAACCAAGAAATCAAAGACAACCATTGGCCAGTGTATGCATCATTCTGTTTGCATCGAGATATTTTTAGTACCTTGACTAGGTCTTTTTTTTGGTCTGCAAATAAATGATTTCGAGAATTGTGCATTCTGATTCTGGGCTAGTATATGAGAAAACTGTAATGGAAAAAATATGTGATGAAAATGTTCTCAATACTTTCAGCATACCATCTTAGTGTAACTTATTCCTTATTAACACTTCTCATGTTTACACTATTGGGTTGCACTGTTGTTTAGGACAACACGCAATTTAAAGGAGCATATAATGATTTGAGTCAAAGCTGTTGCTAAACCAATTAAATGTTTTTTGTTTCGACTCAGCTAATTGTGGTTCAGCCTATAAGTCTGTAGGAATGCAATCTTTCTTTACTCAATCCTAAAAGGGAAGGTGGAAACCAGGATGTCTATTAGTATGGTCCTCCAAATTAAATAATGGACCAATCCCTCATCGGTAGCTGTTTTTTTAGAATGTATATATTAGACTGTATTTCCTGCCTCTATACCTCGAATTGCCTTTACTTCAATTACCAATTCGCTATTGTTATGAAATGTTTCTGCAAATTTAAATGTGATAGCTTCTAGCTCAAATAAACATAGCAAAACTTTATCTTTCACCTAGTATCTAGCTGCTCAGTGCTTATTTCTCTTTGTAAAACATTTATTATGTCTATCGATTATTAAGTCCCTACCTTTTGTCCAATTCTCAGATGGAAATGGCTTTAAGACCAGCACAATGAGACTTGGTGCTGATGCAATTGTTTTTACTCGCGCAATCCGTGGAAGGTAGATATCCTTCACTTCTTTCATTATTGATTCATTTTAAATAATTGATGGAATTTGCTGGATTTTCTGTATTTATTGATGATTATCACAATTTGCAGTAATGTTACCCTGAGTGTTGGTTTGCTCTCTTACACTTTCTTGAGGAAAACAGTGAAGGATGACATAGTTGTCCCCATGGTAATGTCATGTTGGATTAGTAGTGTACCGTCTTGCAGCTTTTTCTCAGGCGCTGACATTTTCTATCACTATGACAGCTCGATTTTCAGAACCAAGATGGCCACATTGTACCTTTGGTGTATGGTTCACAGGGTGATTGGGATAGTAGCTTGAATATAATACTTGACTGGTCCCCTTTTTCTTCAAGGAAGAACTCCTACAGCAGGTTGCATTCATCCCAACAGTATTGAGTCCATTCCCCACTTTCCCTAGTCATATTTTGAGATCACGTAGTGAGTTTTTGCAGTCAGTATGCTAATTGAAATTGTTTTTCAAGCTATGTAGTATGTACCCAAGCTTGGTTAATTGATTATCACATTTCCTGAACCTATACCACTGTTTTTCAAGCTATTCCAGATGACCATAACCAATTGTACACGATATCATCCTTCTTGATAGGCAATTGAGTCTTTTGTATACACAATTACACACACATATTTATAGTTTCCTTGTCTACTCAGTTTGAGGATATTGATAGCCATGGAACTAAGGTGGTGATATACAATCTATGGATGAATGATGATGGCCTTTTAGAACTTGACTTTGACGATGATGATGAGGTAAAATTTCATACAGGTTTGATTGCAAGTACTACACATTACCTTCACGTTTTTTTAGAGAACATTCAAATAAGCGTTTAAGTGTTTGAACACCTTTTATAAATAAGAGAATACAGGAGATTAGAGGTGGACACAAGGACCCTCCTCCCAAACCCTGAGAGACAATATTCTTGCAACATGAAACACACTAGCAAGAGGATGTGACTGTTGCACACGAGAGTCCTGTGATTTTAGATTATTTCAAGACACTATCATTATCCAGCTAGCATCGCAAATCCGCGTGAACTAGAGCAGCACTATTATCCCATCTACAGCGCTGTTCCCCTCCCACATGCAGAAGATATCCGCTATCTTTTGTAGTTTAGAAATCTGTATTGGTGGTGGCATTGGTGGAGCTGATAGTATGTCGTTCCCTTCTTGACCCCACCCATCTCATAATAACTAGCATCTACAATTCGATTCCAAAATCAATGTTGTACATATTCGTTGGTTTCCTAACAAATCAGAATAAGAAGTAACTAGGTTGCTCCTTGATTTTCTTAACAAGCACGAAATGAGGCCCGCCACCCTGTTTCCTAAACCAAACAAGGCCTGTGTCTCTGAAGTATCCCTTCCGTTTTGCCGCTGCCTGCTGTGGCGCCGACAGCAAGACACATTGCCCATGTCTGCCAAACTAAACAAGGTCATGCCACCAATATTTCTCTGTTTGATGTCGCCTGCCTGCCAACATGTCCACCAACACTGATCCATTGAGGTCACATGGCAAACCTATGAATTCCTCCTTGTGTGCTACTAAGTTAGCATGATGGGGAGGCACCGCGTGGCTGAATAAAGCAATGGGCCACTTAGTCCAGTTAATCCTGGAATTGAAAAAATAAACAAGAATGGTGCATAATGCGTATGAAGAATGATTTATTTTTGCCTGCCTGTGGAAATCACCTTACTGATTTATGCAATGTCAAGGGAGTCGGAAAGGTAATTGTTCTTTGGTTAATATGCTGGGTGAGCTGCATGCTCTTTGTGTAACTGATGCTCATTCGAGGAAATTAGATGTGCATACAGATGCACATGTGCTGTTTCTGCATTCTTGTTACGGAGCAGGTTACTTGTGCATGTGTTCACAACTTCTACAAAATAGACAAACCGAACAGGAATTTATGCTGTTCATTACTTGCAAAACATGGCTACGTTTTGTATATAGCCTTCTGTTATACTCTTCCTGCAGATATAGTTTCTGTGAACTTGTTCATAATCTACACATACTAGATGACGAGACATTAGTTACCATTGTTCTTAATTTTAGTTTTGGCAGAGCATGGCTATATACCACTCTTATGTTATCACACTGTTTACATTGCTTAAGCTTTGTTGCTCAATTTCAGGACATATTACTTAGAGATCAAGCTAAAGCCAGCGCGGGATTGACAAAGATCCAAAAAGAAATTATTCAGCAACATGTATCCCATAGACTCAGATTCTCATTGCGCGTAGGTTTAATTTCTTTGTGACATAGATTTTCTCCTATGTGGCTTACATATCTGAAGATTTTTTTTTGTCAATTTGCAGGCATACACTTCCATCCTTTACCTTAAGAAGTATGAGAACTTCCAAATCATATTAAGAGGAAAACCTGTTGAACATATAAGTGTTGCTAGTGATCTGAAGTTTAAGAAAGTTGTTACTTACAAGCCTCAAGTCACACATGATTCTCAAGTGGTAAGTAAATATGTAAAGTTGTTACTTACAAGCCTCAAGTCACACATGATTCTCATGCGGTAAGTAGAATGTGTGATAGGGACATGGATTTTGTACATCTGAGTACATACGCTCTCTTTATTTTGAGAAATTCAAAAAGTGGGCTTTGAAGTTTCAAAGTTTCCCCAAAAAACTACATGCTGATGTCGACGTATGTATTTGCAAAAATCTGTGATAAAATGGGTTAATTTGTGCTAAATTAAACGTTCCAAGACAAACTTGCATGTCGATTTTAGAGTTACTTATGCTTATGCAAAGTCTGGTGAAAGAAATAGTTGATTTGTATTTTAAACTAGAAAAACAAGCATGAGAGACCGAGAGTCTAAAAAGACATGTTTATATGCACCATTTTTGTCATTTTGCAGAGGCAACAAAATATTCATCATTTATGCACGAAACTTACATCTGCACATGATAGTCAATCCATTTACATGTGTGATCTTTTTGAGATTTCTTCTAAGCATGAGAAACATAGTTTTTTAGCACGGCTCAGGTGAGCAAGCACGTGCTCTCCTTAAGTTTATTGTCTATAAATGTCAATTTTCCATCTGCCACTCTTTTTCAAGACAGTCTGTATTTAATGCCATCAATACTTTGTTAATTTCGTCTCGGATTTCATTATTTTTTCTGTTCGGATGGATTGTAGTTGCAGAAATAGTCACTTCTGTTTACTACTGTATTTTGATTGAAACTGTAGGTCTCAGTGAGGGTAGATATTGGGTTTGCAAAGGAGGCGCCAGTGTTGGGCATTTTTGGGATGAATGTGTACCATAAAAATCGACTGATAATGGTAACCACTCTATCCAGTTCTGGGTTATTTCTTCATTTCATTTTTTCTTATTGTTGTTGCTTCTATCATGTACTATTTTGGATCTCAGCTTGTAGGCAGGATTTGTCTTGCACTACTAAGAACTTAGTATACCGGCTGTAGTGACAGCTGGAGGAGAAGTATGAGTCCTGGTGGACCGGTGTGTCAGTCTGACTAAATTCAATACCGGCTGTAGTGACAGCTGTACTTTTGTAGTGGATCATTGTCGAATCAGCAGGCAACATAAGTTACTTGTTGCATGCTAATTTGCTACTAGGTTGCTTTATTTTGCATAATTCTCAGAATTCAAGTAGTGAATTTGTGGAACAGTAAAGGCCTAAAGGGTTCTTTTGTAATCATTATGAATACTTTTTTTTTTTTGTAATCAGAGCAGTATTTTCCGGCATGTGCAGTTTCTATTTCAAACATGTTGAAATTTCAAAATTCTTATCACCATTCAGCTAATGGCCTTAATAAAATATTACGATTCTGAGCTGGGGCTGAACATCTAAAATGTATAAGTCTAGTGATTCAAATATCGCAACTTTCTGTAGAAAATCAGTTTCATCAGTCTGGGTCAAAAACTTACTTTCGGTAAAAATCCCTTGCAGCCCTTTTGGAAGGTTCTTCAGGAAGGATCTAGTAGAGGGAGGAGTGTTGTAGGTGAGTTTCATTTGTTCGCCACTTTCATCAGTGTTATTTTGTTTGTTTTTTTTCTCTGATGTGACATTTGTGATGATTTAGGTGTACTTGAGGCAAATTTTATTGAGCCAGCACATGACAAACAAGATTTCGAGAGGACTCCACTTTTTATCCGGCTAGAGACAAAACTTAGACAGATTATCTGTGATTATTGGTAAGTGGCTTTGGCCATTTGGTTGAGAATCTTCTTGGGGTGCTCAATCTAAAAGGAGAATAGTGCATTACAAATATAGTCAGCTATTAGTTTACTCACCCTTATAAAAGATATAGCATACTGCAGTTTAAATACATGAACCCACTTCATATTAAAGAAGAAACTTGTTGCTGATTTCTTTCACTGTATCTAATGCTTTTGTTTTAAACAATTTACTGTTGGTAACAGTACCTCGGATCACAGTAATTTGAGTTACCACCTGTACTTTATCTTGTGTGGTAATACCACATACCTTGGGCATGCTGCATGCAGCCAATTGTCCTCATTCTGTTTTCTATAATGTTGATTCCTGTAATAAATGGTGTGTTTGCAGGAAAGAGAGGTGTCATTTGGTAGGTTACCAGCCAATGGATCCACAACTAAGATCTCAGTACAAGGATGGTCGTAAAGATTCAGGTGGTCTGGACCTAAAGTTCAACAGAAATCACCCAATGATCAGAGGATTGGAGGGAGGTCATCAAATTTGCTACCGGAAACATATAATGATGCAGCAGTCGTTGGACTGACAGCTAATGGTGCAGGTACAAGAGTAGTTCTATACATTGGTCCCTCTTTTGTCCTTTCATCATTCTACAAAACTACGAATTCTTATAATACTGCTGTGTGCCGAGCTGCCAAGATGTAATGCCTGTAGCCCTACTTGAATGCATGAAATAATACTTACTTGAAATGTGTTTGGCTGTTTAGCTTCTGTTCAATTGAAGGTTCATGTGAGCAAGCAACTTGAGGATGATGAACGATCTTAATCTTATTAGGACTTAGATTCAGGAATACTACTTTGATAATAAGTCTTGCTTGCTCTCGAAGTAGGACAGGTAGGTGACTATATATACGCCATGAGGTGTGGCATTAGGGAACCCAAACCCAGACAATAAGCTATAGCAATCCAAAGCAAAGAAGAAGGAAGAGAGAATTAGAGGCTTGGAATTCCTTCAGCCTAGATTCTTTTACAGGACAGGAATCAGAGGGTTTTTAATCCCTTGTACAATTTTGAGGTGCGTTGAAACAATTCGTGGTCGACGTCGCCAAATATTTCTGTGTAGTTCAAGCCTTGGTCTAGTCGTGATCGATTTTGTATTTTAGTACTTTGTCCCTCCCCATCAATTGGCAAGAGTAATAAATCTTTCATTGCCCCCTTCATACAATTTTCCTGCCTCCGCCCCTGACGATACACAACTACTACTTTTCGGATACTGTGCATACGGGAGCTTACATCTCACAATATCTTTATATGAGAGTATAACAGCTATGGAAGGGGAGCCTTGGCGCAGCGGTAAAGCTGCTGCCTCTTGCAGAAATGCAGGGAAAAGCTGCGTACTAAAGACCCAAAGTGGTCGGACCCTTCCCCGGACCCTGCGCAAGCGGGAGCTACCCCTTTTTAGAGTATAACAGCTATGCTATATTTTGTTTATATGCTATTATAGGGTGGTTTCATGTCGCTTATGTTATTATTTCGGAAGGAAACATATAATGTCCTTTGAGCAGTTATTTACTTCACTGTAGCTGTTTTATCCGAAGTACTTGCAGCGGATATTACATCCAGTGTTTTCTTGTGTTCTTTGCACATGATATGGAAATATTATTTATTAGCTGATAGTAACTCATTTAACAATTTTCGTACTAATGATTATCCAGAAAATGGTTTGCTTGTCCCACATGTTGTAAATTAGGAGTATCTTGTTGTCTGAAATAAGTTTGTTCAATTTGTTGTAGAACATTTTTCTTACTTTTTAGTTATTTGTACAAGTTATTTCTACATGAGAAGGTAAATCCCTATTTAGAGCCAGGCTCTTCTATAAAGTATTTTGTGGTATGCAGATATTTTTTCACAGTTCGCTCTTTGACATAAGTTGACTAGAACTTACCTTTTTCTGACTTTCTGTTTTCCTAGACGAGAAGGTTTTATTTTACAATTTATTCATGTTCTCACTATTCATTTTACCTAGGTTCTGGTCTGCAAATTTTTGGCCAAGCACAAGAAAACAGTATGAATTCAGCAGGCTTGGAAGAGGTTTGCACCTCTGAGGCTTTCTGCTTTCTATTGAGTCATGTTGTCCTTTTGTAATGTTCTTTTGGTTCTCGTTTCTTGGACCCCCCAATGTAGCTCTTGTCGACTAATTTTTTTCGAGAAAACGCAAAAAGCCTTTGCGTTTCAGGGAGAGAGGGTTTAGTACATCAGTACATCAGCCTCCTAAGAGGGGAAAAACAAAAAATGATTGATATTCAGTGAACATCCCATGACCACCAATGTAGCCTCTTGTCGACTATAACTGTGCCTTCTGCGTTCACATTATTTACTGATGGATATTTGCCCTATGGTCCCTATGTAATAATAGCCCTTTTAAGCACTTTTCACAAGTTGTCAAATCATTGCCCCCTTAATCTCATTTTTTCGCTGATGCAAAAGGCTTATATAATGTGCACGGCCATTTTGTCAGTAGGTGAGAGTTGTTACAGTTCGCACTTTAGCATGATGCAAATATAATGTTGAATTCCTATGTTATGCTGCAATTATTTACTCTTTCGACATGCACACTTGTGATATTTTTGTATAGAAAATGAAAGATATATTGCCTCTGGCCTCAGCATCATAGATGCAAATAGCCACACACACACATCTGATCATTACTCATTTTATTACCTTTTTTTGCGGTATTCAGGATCTAGTAGAAATTGGCTCACATGGTGCACTCGATCCCAATTTCATTGAGAAGCTGAGTGAAGAGAACATTTCTCTATTCACAAGGTAATTTCTTGATGAGTGCTTTACACATGGAGAATTTCAGCTTGATATTGTGATCATATAGTCAGCGGAGTTCTCCAACTATAGCTATAGAGCTATTTTCTACACGGATTTCGTACTTACATGTCATGTTATTCTTCCTGTTAAGTTCTGAACATGGTGTTGCTGTTTGTATTTAGACCTTTTTTCTCTCAATGTTGCACAGATCATTAATTACACCATCAATTAGATTATTGTTATTAGATGAATCTCTGAACGGTGTGTGACTACCAAAACATGTTTTCCCGTGAACAACCATTTTCTTCTAAAATTCACCTCATTAGGCCTTATAGATCGTCTGTCGTTTGGACTACATTATGTTAAGCTATGCAATTATTATTTAAAATAGGGAGTGACTGATTGATTGAAACAAACATGGTACATGCGCCATAGTTTTATGCAGCACCATCCTTCAAATTGTTAATTACACATTAAAAAAAACTTCCTTTTTTTGAGAGTGGAGTGACTGATCGAGTGAAACAAATATGGCACAGGTTCCATAATCTCTTGTGACACTATGTTTTCAAATTGTTAACTATACACTCCAAAAATTAACAAAAACTTAGTGTGCATTGTGAGTTGAAGTTTGAACAAGAAAAATGTATCCGTTTGTGTAGTACGAAAATCCCAGATTCTGTAGATTATCTTTTAAATGTGCAACATAAATTTTAAGCGGTGTAACATTTATGGTGCCAGTGCCAATAGAAATTTATGCTGCTGGCGCATAGAAATTAATTTTCCTGATAAGTGGCGAAACTAAAATTTAGAACTTTCATGTCAGAGTAGTGCAATGAAACTTTAGCGGTAGCATTTGAACACGAATTAAAGATGATGATTGATCGGTAGCGCTCACGTTTACTTGTATGTTTCCCTATTCCAGGAGATTTAGAATATATCTATTTGGAATCTATCCTTATGAGTTAGAAACATTAGGTGTTGCTAGGGGCCGACTCTATATAAGGCGTCATGTCATCCTTTCTCATTAAGCAAGAAAGAATAAACAATTTCGTCCTCATCTCTAATCTCCTCTCCCCCTAAAGACGCTAGTTGTCCATGTCCTTCACAGCTTTTAACCTACAATTGATTAGCATAATTACGAAATTAATCTTAAAAATATTACATGTTTTCAGTGGAATATTTTTTTTTGAAGCAACTTAATCAACTTTTTGTAGCTGGACTTTAACCGTTTACTTTTCATGAGAAAAGTTGGTGCTAACTGGAAATCTGGTGACATTCTTTTTGAGTGGTATAAGCTACTATACCACTTAAATGAATGGATCTGCACACTTTGGCAGTTTCCTTATTATCACAAACCAGCTTAACATATATTTATGTTTAGGGCTAGGTAATTGTGTGTTTGGTGTGAAATCACTCTTACCATTGTTGCATACTGATGGATATCATTCTTTTCAGGCGCGAGGAACTTCGACAACGGGATACACAGTTGAAGCAGACAGTATGTCATACCGTTCAAAGTGATCAATTAATGTCTGGTGTATTGTGTTTCTTGATCAAATCTGAATGGTTCTTTTGTAGATTGGGGAGTTGGAGCATGAACTACAGGAAACAAAAAGGAAATGCTCTCAGCTTTCTACCGAGTTGCAGGCACGGAAGAGCCAGCAGCAGCTCCCTTACATGTGAAGGTAAGTTTGGCTACTTCTGATATCGTGTTTTTGTAAGGGCTGTGCTTCCAATCCGACTATACCTGAATAGTTCATTAGTCTTACATAATTGCATTAAAACGCCATACAATAAGTTACTTGCTCCTCCGTTCCAAAATAGACGATGTCGTCTTTGCAAGTCTCCAGTATGCAACTTTGGCCATTACTACTTGGCAAGTATGTAACTTAAGTTTAAACAAAACTGCAAGACTGTTTTTCCTGAAAAATCTATCCTTTGCAGTTGCACTTAAGTACGCAACCAACCTAGCCTGGTTTGAAATTATTAGTTGCCAAAGATAGATAAGTCTGATTGCATGCTTGCTAAAACATCAACTGTTTTTTATCGGAGGTAATACTTTCATTAGCTGCCTTGATCATCTTGGCTGAGATTTTAAGAGTCCAGCTCTGCATTATAGTTGCCAACCCTCATTGGTGTCCACACCGCTTCTCCTAATGATCATCTTGGCTGAGATTTTAAGAGTCCAGCTCTGCATTATAGTTGCCAACCCTCATTGGTGTCCACACCGCTTCTCCTTGCATATGGATGGACTTGAAGATTATATGGGTACCTTTTTATTAGAAATACAAGTATTCATGACTTGTCATGCCTAAACAATTATCCTATGAACAGAAATCATGCTCCACTTTGGTCTTAGGAACACGAGTTATTCTCTTTATAGTTTCTCCGAATACTGAATATGTTGTTTGTTGAACTTCTGAAAGAATAAAAATAGATAGTTTCGGTGTTGATGTGAATGTGGTGTTCAAACTAGTGTTTACACCCTTGCACCAACAAAGGTTGAAATTTCCTACTTGCGAAATATCTTGTGGCTAAATGATTTAGGGCACTAAATGATGAAGGTTTATGAGCTGAATTTCATTGCCATCTGTCATTGTAAAACCACTGTTAACGACTCTCTGTGTATGGAAGGAAATCACAATGATATGAGTTGGTTTGCAGTATCTCACCCGTTCATTACTGTAATGCTACTAAAACAAAAAAGGGGACCGACTTACCAATTCATTGGAGTATACAGTACATTCCTCAAACCAAACATGCCCTTTGTATTCCGATGACCAAAGGCGTGTTTGGCTGATCCAAGCCAACCCTGCGAAATGTGGGAGACGCTGCATTTGAAGTAGGCAAAGGGGCATGGTACATGCCAAAAATGTGTCGACTATCAAACAAAAGCCAAATTTTTATACATGACCAAAAAATTGATAGGGTAGCATTGGGCACAAATCAAACATACCTGAACAGTACCGTACCTTGCCATCTTGTCATTTGTCATTGACTCATTGTTCTCTCGTCTGAATTAACCTTGATTCAGTGATGGTGCAAATGAACCTGGTGATGTTCCATGTGACTTTTGAGGTTCTATAAGAGCAATGACTTAATCAAGATGTCCGTTGTCTTTGTGGAATGACACAATAAGCATATTAAAACATGCATTAGGAGACCTTTTGGACTGATAATTTTCAACCCAACTTTTATCCAAGGAGCCACATACTCCCTCCGTTCACGATTACTTTGCATTCTGTGTTTAGTTGAAGTCAAAGTTTGTGAAGTTTGACCAAATATATAGGAAAGAATATCAACATCCACAATATAATTTTAGTACCATTAAAATCCTTATAAGATATATTTTCGTATTATATACAGAGTACGTTTGATATTATAATAGTTGATATTTTTTCTTATATAGTTGGTCAAACTTCTAAAAGTTTGACTTTGAAAAAACCCAGAACGCGAAGTAAATAAAAACGGAGGGAGTATTCTCTAGGTCTGCCTTTCGTTCTAACTTTTTTTCTTATTTGTTGCATTGTCGTTTTGTAACTCCAAATAAGCTGAACTCTTGGCATGCAAGGTATTGTGATGGTCACATATGCTTAAGGGTACTAAGCACCTTGATTTATCTTTGCAATGCATGAAAAAGGCAGATTATATTTCTTTGTCAAGTGCTGGGTCAAAGAGTAAGACAGATTGTTTTTTCCCCAGGTATCTCATTAAGGACACGAAGCGGCAGCCAAAGCTAACAACGAATTCAAGGTGTGAAGTGCTGACGTTGTTAATATTCTTGCTAGTACCAAGTAGGGATCATCCTAGTTGAATTACTTGGAGGAGCATTAGGAGGTAAAATTCAAGTGTGCGTATTTGTTTGATGTGTATATATGACACGATACAGTCCAGGTCACTTAGTCTCCCCATATTCAAGTGTGCGTATTTGTTTGATGTATATATATGACACGATACAGTCCAGGTCACTTCGTCTCCCCATTTTTTTTTTGTGCTTGTCATGGAAATCTTGCAAACTCTTCTCACATTCTCTTCACAAATCGTTTGTCAGATTATGCATACGGTTTCTGCAACAAACACATGCTTTACATCTAAGCGCGGTTGACATCATGAAAAAGGAACTACGGAGTATCTAGGAAGCATCTGAACTGACTGATGTACTCCATCTGTTCCTTAATACAGACACATGCTTTATTTCATCCTAATCATTGGCCCTATAAAATGTTGCAACAAGCAACGACCTTGGTGATCATGGACACAGAAAAGCTTGTTGCAACTTTGCGCCACCAGACAAGTCAACAAAAGAAGGTAAAACTTAATTCTATTTGTGACTAGTTTTCATGCTTTTAGTGGCTGTCTGCTGCTGAGACAGTGTTGACATGACAATGGTATCCAAAACATCCTCATGGACCAAATCGTTGCCTTAATAACCAGCACATAACGCTTATGGCAGGGATATGACACTTACATGACCAAGAGATATGCACAATATATATACTTGTACATTGCTCAAGGTACTGCAAAGTTCACCTCTTTGCTGCACATAGCCACATTTTCATCACCGACATGGAGTAAATCGGACAAAATAGCTGAACCAACAAAATGCCTAATAAACAAGCTCACAAGAAATGTTGCTAAGAAATGTCTCCACGGTACGAAGAGCTACGCATAAGGATGTCACTTGTACATGGCACAAGGTACAGTGGAGTCAGTTGAAACTGCATTTTATGCTATACCCGTTTTGGAGTTTGACGACAACATGGTTAGGGTATCTAATTGTATTTGTGCCTCTCAAAGTCTACATGATCGCCTAGTATTTCCCCTCTCAAAAAGAAGAGTGCGCAGAATCCTGGAGAAACCTTTTTTCTCTCTGAAATGCGGTAGTACCGCCGTATGGCCCGGTAGTACCGGGTTGTCGGTAGTACTACCGCCAGTACCGGGATTGGACGATTTTGGGATAGTAGCCCACCGGTTCCAGTCCGGTAGTTGGTACGGTAGTGCTTCTTTCGCGGTACTACCGGTGCTTCTTCTGGTACTACCGCTGGTCGCGGTACTGCCGTGCTCAGTACCGGGTTTGGACGTTTTCGGGACAACAGCCCACTGGTTCCAGCCCGGTAGTAGTCCGGTAGTGCTGCCTTTGCGGTACTACGGGCTGCACCTCCGGAACTACCGGGTCTGCGGATGGAGGAGCGCTAGACTGGTCTCGACCGTTGCAAGACTGAAGACTCAGTACTACCGGGATTTGGTCCGGTAGTACCGGCTGTGCGGGTTCTGCACAGCTGAGTTTTGGAGAGAGGGTATTTAAGACACCCACCTTCTTTCTAGTTGTTCAAGCTTCACTCCAACTCTCTCCTCCATTAATGCGAGTTTCAATCTACTAGATCTCCCACTCCGTCCACCCAATCGATACCATATTTCGTGGAGTGCTTGAGGAGAGTTAGATCCATGATTCCACCAAAGAAATTGCAAATCCATCCATCAAATCCTAGTAGATCTAGAAATCTATTTGGGGCCTAGAAACCCTAGTAGAATCCTTTGTGCTTGCTGCTTGGAGCGTCCAGCTTGTTGCAAGAAGCTTCAGATTGTTGAGAGCTTCCATCCATCTTGTGGAGACGCCTCAACCTTGCGTAAAAGTTTGGTCAACGCCTTTAAGTCGACCTCATAGTGGAAACGAGAATCTCCCTCGCCGGAGAAGCTCAAGGATAATAAGGTGTGCACATCCGTGCTATTGGAGCGCCTAGGTGGCTCCACACCTCTCCAACGTAGACGTACTTCCCTTGGGAAGGAACTACGGGAAACATATCCTTGTCTCTTTATTTACACTTGTGGTTTATCTTGTTGCTTTATATATTGCTTCCGTTGCGTACTTTGTATCATATCACATAGATTATCCACCTAGTTGCACATCTAGATAACCTTGCCCAAACTAAAAAGGAAAAAGGAGAAAAATGTTAGTCACCTATTCACCCCCTACAGTTGACCATACCGTACTTTCAATTGGTATCAGAGCCTCGGCTCTTATATCGGGCTTAACCGCCTAAGAGTATTATGGCCAACGGAGATGACCCCGAGTCTTCTAAGGAGGAGATCTCCAAAATGACCGACGCTATAGCTAACCTACAAGTGACGGTTGGAACCATCTAAACTGAATTTCCCAAGGTTAGCTCTAGTGTTGGTTCGGAGGTCTCTAGCATAAAGAAGATGTTGGAGGTCATGATGGGTAAGCCTTAGGGGCCCGAGGATCTTCCCCATGTTTCTGATGCAGAAAGTTCGGACGATGAATCTATTCTGGACATTGACGAAATGAAAGCTAACATTGACAAAGACAAGACGAAAGCCGCTAAAAGGCTAAGGTTGGGGAGAAATCCATAGGTTCCAAGTCTCAACCGTCTAATGGTTCAGGGGCTAATTCAAGAGTTCCACCACCTTCCAACTTCGAATCCATCCATCCCATTGTTTTAATGCCACACATTTTAAATGTCGTACTTCCTCCCATTCTTAACACTAATGAATTTTCTTCCTGGAAGTTTGAAATGGAGTCTCACATTTCTGGTTCATGCACCGCCTTGTGGAGAAGCGTGGTTCATGGATTCCATCCTCACGATGCAAGCAACTTGACTCCAAGGGAGGAAATTGAGTCCCAACTGAACAAGGCCTCCCTCAACATCATTCAAAAGGCTCTCCCTAGGGAGCATCTCACTCACATCTGAGGATGTAATACCGCCAAAGAGGCTTGGGATAGTCTTAAAACTTTGTTTCAAGGAAATAAAAGCATCCAAGAATCCAAGTATGATGTTGCTCTTGACAAGGCAAAGAACTTTGTCATGCAAGAGGATAATACTCCAGAAGAGCTATATAGAAGAACCGTCACCCTCGCAAATCAATTGAGGGATTTCAGAAAAGAGGAGATCACCGATGAGTGGATCAAGAGGAAGTTTGTAAAGGCCATCTCTCCTTTCGAGAAGAACCTCGCCACGAGCATTCATACAAGGGAGAACTACAACTCTCTTAATCCATTGGTGTTCTTAATGAGTTCATTGCCATATCTCTATCTCACAAGAGCGCCGATGATGCCCTTGCCCGCTCAAGAGGATTGGGAAAGTCACCCAACCTAGATTTGAAGTCAAAGGAGGTTGCTCGTGTTGAAGAGCTTGATCATGAGGAGGAGGACTATGAGGACACATAAAAGGGTGCTCACAAGTGCGTTTCTCTTTCTATGCATGGCTATTGGAAGAGGTGTGAAGCTCATAAGGCCGGTGCTCCTAGACCCCCAAGAAATAAGAACTATAAGAAGGGGGAGCGGCCAAGGACATGCTACAATTGTGGAAGTGCAAATCACTTCGTAAAAGAGTATCCTTTTGAGCCAAGAGAAGAGAATGAAGGCAAACTTGTTCGCAAAGACAAGACCAAAGCTCCTCAAAACAAAAACTTTGCTAGAAGAGTTCCAAGGGCTCTATATGTTCAAGAAGGGGACGTGTTGAAAACATACATCTCCGGAGATGAAGGAGAAGATGAAGGTGTAGGTGTGTCCCATGTTGCTATAGCTACATCTTCCTATTCATCGGTCTCTCTATTTGAATCCCCCAATAAGAACACGCCTATCCGACCTACATGTCTCATGGAAAAAGCCACTTCGGTAGTTCCTTCCACCTCCAAAACTATTGTATCTAATCCTCATCCTCCCTCTCTATTGGTTTGTGCTGGAAATATTGGTGAAGAGGATGATGAGTCTAAAGAGTTAGGATCTTGGTTGGCTAGCCTTGAAGGTGAAACCAAAGAAAACATGAATGCCCTTTTGAGGCAACTTGATGACACTAACTATCTTGTAGATGAAAAGGAAGAAATCATCATGACTTTGGAAAGTTAGGGTGGAGGTAATTCTAGCAATGACAAAGATCTTGAAGAGGCTATTGAGAAAGAGCGTTCCATTAGATCTTCTTTCAAGGAGAAAATTTCTAGTCTTGAAGAGACTATACTCTTAGTGTTTCTAAGCTTAGGAAGGGTAATGAACTATCTCTTACTCTTGATAAAACTCGTGAAAATGAAAATATTGAGCTAGGAATTGCTCATGATAGACTTTTTGATATTCATGAAAAACTAGAAAAGGAGTTCATGTCTCTTAAAGAAACTCATGACAAACTTTCCAAGTCTCGTGATAAACTTCTAGCTCAATGCTCTAATAAGAAAGTTGTACCTTCCTCTTCAAATGGTATTGTTATCTCCTCTATCAACCCTTGTGCTACAACTAACCTTGTAGGAGGTGAGAAAGTTCTAAATGATGCTATCAACTCTCAAAGAGTTGCTAATAGAAAGGAGGGACTTGGTTTTTTTGCTAAGTCAAAGAAGAAGAACAATAATAAGAAGAAGAAGGTCACTTCTCCTTCACAAAATATTATATTTGTAAAAGAAGGAGAGGTGATCAAGGAGAAGGAGACCAACACCATTGTGGGTGGTGAGACCTCTAGGGGGAGCGTCACTCACAATGACTTTGCCGGAAAATATAATCCCTCTTATGTTCTTATGAAATCTAGAGATGGTCATGTCTATGCGAAATATTTTGGTACTTCTTATGGTGATGATTATCATTGGACTGTTTGGGTTCCTAAGACCCTTGTTACTAACAAAAGAGGACCAATTGAAGCATGGGTACCTAAATCAATAAATTGATCTCTTGTAGGAAAGCGCTTCCAGGTCGGGCAAATGGACGATGGATAGTGGTGCATCCCAACATATGGCCGGAAGCAAAGACACAATGAGTGATCTCAATCCTCCTTCACCATATCTCAATTGCTTCACTATTGGTGAACTCCGGGCTAAAGGTATTTGGACGAGGAAAGATGGCTCTCTCAAATGATTTATCAATTGAGAATGTTCTTCTTGTTGAGTCCCTTGGTTACAATCTTATGTCGGTCCTTCAACTTTCAAATTGTGGCTTTACCTCTTTCTTTAATAAGGAGAACACGATTGTCACTTGGGAAACAACTCTTAAAGTAGCCTTTGTTAGGCATGTAGAGAACGACATGTATGTAGTGGACTTCTCTAAAGGAGACACGTGTGCCGCGACATGTCGAATGGCTAAAGTTGATGTGGGTTGGCTTTGGCATCGCCAACTAGCCCACGCCAATATGAGGACGTTGCATGACCTTCAAAGTGGCAATCATGTTCTAGGACTAACAAATGCTAAGTTTGTCAGAGACCGTGTATGTAGCTATTGCGTGCTTGGAAAGCAACATGGAGAACCCCATCCTAGCAAGACCACCATCACCACCTCAAGAATTCTCGAGCTCATTAATTTGGACCTCTTTGGCCCACTATCTTATGATAGTCTCGGAGATAAGAAGTATTGTTTGGTGATTGCGGATGATTATTCAAGATATTGTTGTGTGTATTTCTTCAAGAGGAAGCGTGAGACTAAAAAGAGAGTCATTGAGTTTATCACTTTGGTGAAGCGCCAACACAATGCAAGCATCATGGCCATCCGGAGTGATAATGGTTCCGAGTTAAAAAAAAACTATATCGTGGACGGATTTCTTAGTGAAGAGGGGACCTCTCATCAATATTCCACTCACTATACCTCTCAATAAAATGGTGTAGTGGACAGAAAGAACCGGACACTAATGGATGCGTCAAGGACAATGATTGTGGAGTATTCTTGTCCCTATAATTTTTGGGCCGAAGCCGTCTCCATGGTTTGTCATGCTAGCAACCAGTTATATCTCCGCAGGAGCTTAAACAAGATTCCATATGAGATTATCACGGGCAAGAAGACGGATATATCTTACTTCAAGGTCTTTGGTTGCAAATGCTTCATTCGTAAGAAATGTAGATGCTTATCAAAATTCGAGACCAAATCTTATGAGGGTGTCTTTGTTGGATTTGCCACAAATGCTCATGCCTATAGAGTCTACAACAATTCCATCGGACAAGTTGAAGAAGTTATAGATGTGGTGTTTGATGAGAATAATGGATCCCAAGGGGTGCGCACAGATCATGGTGTTTTAGGAGATGCAATTCCTCCCATCGTCATAAAAAGAATGGGGATTGATGAAATAATCCCTGTTGAGGGTTACCAGATGACGAAGGGAGAAGGACTATGCTATACTCAAGTGAATCCATTGAATGCAACCATTGATACACAAGCTATCCAATAAGATGAACCAATCCCTCAAGCTAATGAACAAGGACAAGCTCAAGATCCTCCCATAGTTGAGAGAGCTCAACCAAGTGGTGATCCTTCACTCATTAATGATCAAGGCCAAGTTCAATATGGACATGAATCCGATGAAGAAGGTGATGCTCAAACTATATCCAAGGAAACTTTGGAGGAGATGCTAGCTCGTAGAGCAAAGATAAGGCTAGAAAATCTTGAGCGTGTGGGTCACACGGAGGACAAGATTCTTGGTCAAGGAAGGGTTGTCACTAGAAGGCAATTGGCGGATTTTAGCAAAGCTCGTTCTTTTGTCTCTTTCATTGATCCCAAGAAAGTATATGAATCTCTCGGGGATCAAGATTGGATTGAAGCCATGCATGATGAACTCAACAACTTCGAGAACAACAAAGTATGGAAGTTAGTTCCAAGACCCAAGGATTGCAAGAATGTTATTGGCACCAAGTGGGTGTTCAAGAACAAGAAATAAAAACATGGCATCATCATTCACAACAAGGAAAGATTGGTGGCTCAAGGTTTATCTCAATTCGAAGGTGTTGATTTCGGTGAAAACTTCGCCCTCGTAGCTCGTCTTAAATCCATTCGTATCTCGCTTGCATATGCATCTCATCACAATTTCAAGTTACAACAAATGGATGTGAAAAATGCTTTCCTAAATGGTCTCGTTAATGAGTTAGTATATGTCAAGAAAATACGGGTTTCAAAGATCCCAACCACCCCGATTACGTCTATAAACTCGATAAGGCGTTCTATGGACTTAAACAAGCTCCACGTGCGTGGTACAAGAACCTTAAAGAGTTTCTAGTGGATCACGGGTTTAATGTTGGTTTAATCGATCCCACCCTATTTACCAAGATGGTTGGAGGTGACTTGTTCATATGCCAACTCTATGTGGATGTCATCATTTTTGGGTATACTAACACTAAGTTCAATGAAGAGTTTTGCAATATTATGACCGATAGGTTTGAGATGTCCATGATGGGAGAATTGGAGTATTTCCTTGGCTTTGAGATCAAGAACTATACCGAAGGAATCTTCATCAAGAAAGCTAAATATACCCAAGACATGCTCAAGCGGTTCAATATGCATGATGCCAAGCCTATGAAGACTCCAATGTCCACAACCCTTGACTTGAAACCCGATCCGGATGGTAAAGAGGTAGATCAAAAGGTATACCGCTCCATGATTGGCTCTTTGCTTTACCTTTGTGCATCTAGACCGGATATCATGTATAGTATTGGTAAATGTGCTAGCTTTCAAGCCTCTCCGAGACAAAGTCATTTTGAAGTGGTTAAACAAATCTTTCGATATTTAGTTCATACCCCAAACTTTGGTCTTTGGTACCCCAAGGGTTCAAGCTTTCAGCTCATTGGGTATTCGGATACGGATTATGCAGGAGATAAGACGGATAGGAAGTCCACATTCGGGGGTTGCCAATTCCTTGGTCGCTCCTTGGTGTGTTGGTCTTCTAAGAAGAAAAATTGCATAGCCTTCTCCACCCCCGAGGCCGAGTACATCTCCGCGGAAATATGTTGTGCTCAATTGCTATGGATGAGGCAAATATTGAAGGATTATGGTGTCAATTTTGACAAAGTGCCTCTTCTATGTGACAATGAGAGTGCCATAAAGATCGCATACAACCCCGTTATTCATTCCAAGACGAAGCACATCGAGATTCATCATTTTATTTGGGATCATGTTGAGAAGGGTGATATTGATCTCTCATATGTGTAAACTAAGGATTAGTTTGCGGATATCTTCACGAAGACCCTTGATGAAGAAGGATTTCGAGCTTTGAGGAATGAACTAAATGTCATAGATTCGCCTAACTTTTCCTGATACCTTGCATAAATACCTCCATTATACTTGTTATTTGGTTTGGACGTAGGCATGGACATAGGGGGAGTGTAACTCAATTCATGAGTCAGCACTCCTTTCATTATGCGAAAACTAAGCTTTTTATGCATATCTAGTCATTTTGTGACTTATTGTGTTTCAATGTTGATTAGTGCTTTTGGGCCCGAGATATATCTTCGGGCGCCAAGGCACACAATCAAACATGGTGGCTACGGCCACCGACCACGTCATGTGAGGAGTTGGTTCTCATTGGATCTTCATTTGCCTAGCTTGACATTATAGATCATGTATATGTCTATTTTGGAAAAAACACCCATGTTAGGCCCCTCTCTTTCGATCTTGCAAACTTGGGTGCATATTCCCCTATACTTACAACAGTGTCTCCCTCTGACCTAAGCCCTCTCTCTCATCCCGTAAAACTCCATTCCATAAATCTTGCACAAGTTCATGCTCCTTTTGTCCACTTTTTTCCAGGTTTTTCTGGCTTGGCACCCGATAGTACTGGCGGAAAGGGCGGTAGTACTGGCCCTGCAGAAGTTTCGGCTTCTCCGCAGGTCTGGTAGTACCGGTCCTTCCACTGCGGTACTATCGGGAGTGTGGAACCTCCGCTTCTGAAAGCGCATGGCGCCCCCATATGTGGTTTTGGTAATTAATGACAATCCTTATGGACTAATGTTTGCATTGAGTTATCCTTGTAGATCTTGTCCATAGGAAATAATGGAGTTCATGTGTTGAACTCTATTAGCTTCCTTGATGGCCATTGTTATATTCAAGGATTTATACGAAGAATGGTCATGGTTTGAGTTGAGCTTATTACTAGTGTGTCTTTAAGAAAAGGATTAGGTGATCTTTCATTATCATCTTCAAGACATCATCATTTGAAGTGAGAAGCAAAGATACAAGGTTGATCAAGCAAGTGATCAACACACAAAGCTACAAGATATACCAAGTGGGATTGTGTATCTCATGGTATGTAAGCAATTGTAAATATAGCTTTGTGAACTAACCCATGATATGTGTGTGTGGCATCTCTATGTGTGTTTAGGTATCTTTCCATGGGAATGAACCAAAAGGAAGATTTCATTTAGCCCATGGTCTATGTCGTCGTCAAGCGGTGTTCGTCATCTAGCTTGACGTGGAAGCTCAAGTGAAGCATCTAGAAGATATCCTATGCTTGATGCTTGCCACCCTTTTGGAGATTGTGGCCTTGTGAAGATTTTTCGAGAAGTTTCTCTCCCATAATGGTGTATGGGGGAGCTAGTCTCTCCCATAATGGTGTATGGGGGAGCAACTTGAAATTCTTCATCAAGCGGAGCTTGTGCTAGCAAGCGCGATCAATAAAGAAGATCCAACTTAAGAGAGTCAAGATCGTCATCATCTATCTCAAGTGGAATGATCAAGGAAAAGGTATAATCTTGATAGGTTTTCTACTTTACCGGTCTCGTGTCTTTTGGAGACCGGGTTATAGGATAGATAGTCGTACTATCAAGAGAGGCTCTCAAGTGAGTAACTTGATCGAATCATTATGGAGAGCTCAAACCTTTGCATACTTTTCATATTATATTTCTTGGTTCTTATTTGGATTTTGTCTCCTTTGGGTTTTAGTGCTTGTCGTGATCTTCATGACAAGGCTTGGTTTCTCGAAAACGGATTTCGTAAGAAAAACTTGTTGCGTTTTCGGTGGTGAAAATATTCCGCTCGTCTTTGAGAATGTTCCCACACCTTCCATGTGTGGTAAATTCTCCATTCTTTTATTTGGATACTCCTTTCTATTATGTTTCCAATTCAATTGGATTTACCTCGTTCGGAGTTCATTCGCAAAAGTTATGTGCGTTTTCGTGTAGGAGGTTTTACCGGTTGTTCCTTTTTGAGAGGCCAAAAACTTTCCCCATTTGGTTTTATCTTCTATTGCTGTACAATGATGTTTCTCTGCATATTATTGTAGTTATCGTTATGGTGATTTCAACGAGCCCAAGATCATCAAAAACGGAGTCCGGATGAAAAAGTTATGAAGTTTCTAGTTCAGCCTCTTTGTTTCTGAGATGAACCGGATTATTGGAACCGGATTTTTCGGAGGAGCCGGATATTCCGGTTTGGAATTTTGGACCATTTTCGGTACTGACATGAACCGGATTACTGGTACCGCATTATTCATTTTGGACCGGATATTCCTGTCGGACCCGATTATTGGTCCAGTTTTGGACCGAAATATCCTGCTCACTCTACACACAAAACGGCTAGTTTTTGGTGGGACCTATTTAAGGGGGTCTTCTTCCCCATTGGTCCCCAAGCCTCCAAGCACATTTTTCTCCCTCTCCCCACCATTGTTGACCTTGGATATCTTGCCCCTCTCCCAATCCCTCCTATGATTCTTGCATATCTTTGAGGGAGAAGTTAGAGGAGATCTAGATCTACATTTCCACCAATCCATCTTCCTTCTTAGTGAGGGAAACTTAGTAGATCTTGATCTTGGAGTTCTTGGTGTTTCTCCTACATTGTTCTTCCTCTCTTATTCCCCCATAAGAATTTGTTGCTTTGTTGGAATTTGAGAGTGAAGGATTTGAGCACTTGTGTTCTTGCCATTTGCATCCGTTGCATCGGTTTGCTCTCTCCACGAGGATTCGTGGAAGTTGAAAGTTTGTGAGCTTGTTACTCTTGGGTCTTGGACCCTAGAGTTGTGGATGCGTGCCTCGGGTTTGAAGGTTGCCAATAGTGGAAGGTGAACTAGGCCTTTGTGGCGGGGTTCATCGGAGAGCCTCCAATTGAGTTGTGGATGTGTGCCCCAAGATTGTGGTGACACCGAGAGCCTCCAATTAAGTTGTGGATGCGTGCCTCGGGTTTGAAGGTTGCCAATAGTGGAAGGTGAACTAGGCCTTTGTGGCGGGGTTCATCGGAGAATAGGGTGAGGCCTTTGTGGCGTTGAGTAGGTCTCTTGTGGCGATCTCACACCCCTCCAACAAGACGTACTCCCCTTTGTGGGAGGAACTCGGGAATACATCATCGTCTCCGTGTGCCTCGGTTATTTCTATACCCGAGCTTTTTTACTTATGCAATTTACATTGTGATAGCCTTCGAGCTTGAAGTTATATATATTGCTATCACCTTGTTGCTCGTCTTTCTTGGCATAAGTTGTTGGTGCACCTAGTTGACCTTAGAATATTTAGGTTGTATGCTTGTTAATTTAAACACCTAGTTTATTTCCGCATTTAGCAAGCCTTAACCGGAAAAGTTTTAATCGCCTATTCACCCCCCCTCTAGGCTACGTCGTTGTCCGTTCAATTGGTATCAGATCCTCGTCTCTCTTTATTAGGCTTTACATCCTAGAGAGTACGATGTCTTTTAAAGAAATAGAGCACGATCGTGCTTTTATATTCTATGGTAGAAATTATGATGTTTGGAAAATTTGCATTCTTAATTTTCTTATGGACATGGGTCCAAGTATGTTAATAGAATTGTAGATATGGATTTTCCTCATCCGAAGGATTCTCAAGATTTATATTTATAGGATGAGGAAAACTCTTATCTCGATACTCTTGTATCTAATGGTCTCTTGTGCGTTTTGAGCGATGTAGTTATTGAATCAATCATGCCTATTCGGAACGCTCATGAGCTATGGACAAAACTTCAAGATATATATGATGTGTCCAACTTTATTGAGTATGATTGTTCTCCATCCACTTCCGGCCGTTATGATTACACATCTTTCTCCACTCCACCAACATGTGATTTGTCACAAGGTAATGATATGGTGAGTGGTGATAGAAATTGCATTGTGGATAGTAAATTTGCTATTGACTATACTTCATCTCTATCCCATTGCAATGATCTATCTTTGTACTTAATATCTTCTAGCACTCAAAGTTCCATACATGCTAGTGTTGATAGTCCTTGCATATCATGTAATAGTTGTTTAACTAAATCTCATGATGATATGCTTCCTATGTCTTGTTTTCATAAAAACAATGCTTCCATTTCCTCTAGTACTTGCGTGGCTAACAATGTAGATGAATCCCATATTTTGGTGGAACAAGACATGGACCTTATTGGTGCTTCAATTCAATCTTCATCATCATTATCCATTTCTCATATGTGCCTTATGGCTAAGGATTCAAAGGTATCTCCACCTTTGGAATCCACTACATCTTGTGATAATGAGGATGAGGATTTATTTTGTGGAGAGTATGAGGATGGGGTCTCTTTAATGGAGAAGGGTGAGTTGGTTCTTCTTGATCTCCCTAAAGGTAGTAAAGCTATCACTCCTTTGGGTGAAATATTGTCTTTTTCTATTTATAGCTCTAAAATCATTGAAAAGAAAGGTGAGATTGAAAGAAGTGATGCCGATGAAAAGGCATCCCTCACTATGTCTCTTGAGGAAGAGTATGAGCTCCGAGTTACTCTTGAGGATAAACTTGAATCTATTGAGGAGATCCATAATGAACAAATAGCCTTTCTCACTAAAGCACGTGACCATACTAATGCTAAATATAAAGTGCTTAAAAATGAAAAGGTTGAATTTGTCGTTGGCAATGCTAATCTAATTGAGGAAAACTCTAGGTTGAATAATGAGCTTGCCAAGTTATCTTCTTCTATTTCTAATGATGCTTGTGCTACTAACTCCACATCTTGTGAAGCATCTATTTTGAAGGAGAATGTTGAGCTAAGGGCTCAACTTGAGTTAATGACTAGCAAGTGTGGGAAATTGGAAGAAAGTCATGAAAAGCTATGTAGCTCTCATGAGGATCTTCTAGCATCCCATACTAAGCTAAAATTAGCTCTTGAGGCTATCACTACAAAGGTAACTATGAGCCTCATGTGGTTACTAGCACAATATCTTCTCGTAATGCTATATTGACTTGTGCTCGTAGTAGTAATTCATCCTCTCATAATGTTTCTACATCTTGTGATGAATTGATTTCCTTGCATTGTTGCTCTAACAATGAATCATCTACTTACTCTAGCTCTTGTGTTGATTCTAACCATGTAGAGGAAATTAAAGAGCTCAAGGCCCAAGTCACTTCTTTGAAGAAATACTTGGAAAAGAGTCATGAAGGGAGTTCCACCCTTGACAAGATCTTGAGAGTGCGAAGACTTCCAAATGACAAGAGTGGACTTGGATTCAACTCCAGTATCAAGAACAAGTCCATGGTTGACAAGAAGAAGGGCCAAGAACAAGTCAAAGATCCGTCCAAGATTATTTTCTTCAAGTGCAAGATTGAAGGGCACCATGTTAGATCTTGCCCTTTGAAGAAGAAGTATCTAAGTGAGAAGCAACTAGGGAAGCGGCCTCTTGTTCAATCTCATGCTCAACCACGAGTTGAACAATGACCACCTCCTAAGAAGACTCAAGCCAATGCTCCTAAAGTTGAGGAGCCTATTAAGAAGAAAGAAAAGAGTCGATGTTGCTACCTTTGTCGTGAAAGGGGACACTTTGCTTCTTCATGCACTAATGGTACATTATCCAACCCTATCCTTGTTGATGATGTTTATTCCATTCGGAAGGATAATGTGGGCAATGTGTTTTCCAAGTTTCTTGGTACTCAAAGTGGTGTCAAGAAAAGAACCATTTGGGTTGCCAAACCTATTGTGACTAACCTCTTAGGACCCAACTTGGTTGGGGACCAACAAGCTCAAACTTGATCAATAGGTGTTGTTGGAGGGCTTCGGAGACTTGGCTATCTCATGAAGAATTAAGGGATCTTCATCAATTATATTTTCTCAAGCCAAGTCACTTGGATTATATATATATATATATATCTTATCCAATGTTCCTCCTTGCGGTAACTTGTATTCAAATCATATAGTCATTGAAAGTTGCATGCTCCCTTGCATATGTTAGTTTTGTCTCTAGCATGTGTTTGTATATGATGTGCTTACTACTTACCCATCTTGGTTAATCTAGCATGAGTTTGTGGTTTGCACTTCATGTACTTGTGTGCTTTGTGTTGAGCCTTCATTGCTATTGTTGCTTATTTTAGTTGGCTCTTTGGGAGATTAATGGACTATCCCATTTTGGGGGAGTAATATGCTTTTCACTTTACTATCCTAAAATGTGTGTACATGAGGAATACCACTTAGTGTTGATATATCAATATTATCTAGTCTCTATGTGGTATGTCATTTTCATGAGAAATTCAATTTCTAAATGTCCATTAACTTTCTCTAGTTGGATTTATTTTCGCGTCTTATTGATTTCAATGGATTATCACATTATGGGGGAGTAATAAGCTATGTGCATATTACAAGCCTATAAAATGTGAACATGTGAGGTATTGCCACCTAGAGTTGATATTCTATTTATCTTGTTCCTAAGTGGCATGTTGCTCAAACAAGTTCCATATTTGCTTAAAATATCTTGTGTCTCTCTTCTTTGGTATCTTGTTTGTTAGAGATTTTCTTGTTGCCTTGCTTTTCGGGTTTTATTTGAAACCTTCAAGAATCTCTTACTAAGCATGTTTTTTATTGTTCCTATCTTTTACCACATGCTTATGTTTTGTGAATATGATTGTGAACCAATCTACCACCGAGAAATATCTCCATACATCTCTTGTCTTTGACAAGTTATAATAAGTTGTGGTAAGTTTATTGATCATATTTACTTTGGCCATTGCTCTAAATTTGCCTTCTTTCTTGCCAAGGATTTGTTTGGTTCAAACTCCTTTGTGTCTTCCTTGCTCTACTCAAAATTTGTTTTATGCTTTCTTGAGTTAGGAAAAGAAATGATCCCATACTTGTGCACTTATGTTCATCGCCATACTTCTTTGGGTTACACTATTCTTGGGGAAGCTATCCTACATTGAGTAGATCACCGTTCTTTAAATTGGTATTTCATCTAATTGATTTTATTTAAACATGACTAGTGTTTGAATAATATATATGGAGAGTAATGATTCCATTGTGTGCATTTTTTATTCAAATGCAAGATCATAAATAATGCAATATTATTGGAAGAACTATCCTATATGCGTTTGAACACTTGTTGTCTTTAAATTTGTATTTTATCCCAATGACTTGTCTCTTTGGAAGACGAACATTTTTAGTCTTGGTACTTTGTGTGCTATCATGAAAAGTGTAGATGGTTTGTTTATTCTTTGATGTTTTTTGGTATCTTCTCTATTTGGTTTCCTCAATCATGTGTTGATTTGGGTCTTGATATAATTTGGACAATTCTCTTTCTTTTCACTCTTGTGAGTGGCTTCTTGGTTTAAATTGGTTCTTTGTCCAATTTGTATCTTGTTTTGGTTCTTTAAAGTTTTGTGCATCCATATTTACTATGTATATCTTTTGGCATGCTTACTTTTGTTGATCCAATATATAGGATAGAACTCCATCAAATCCTAAATGGCTAAGATGTGCATGAAATTCAAATTCATATTAAAATGCACATATTTATGTGGAGTTTGTCCTATGTATTGTAGTTGTTCTAACTACTTTGGACCCAATGAGTTTGGGTACCATTTTGTACTTGAATTTTGTTTTTAGGTACAATGGAGATACATTGGTTTCTTGCTCCATTCATAAGGAATGTGTTCTCATCATGGTATTATAGGAGTCAAGCTACGATGATTATCAAACTCGCATCCTCTTCATCACCAATGTCGTCTCGGTAACAAGTATCTATCTCATGCATACATTTCTAGCTTTAAACCTTGTGTAGGTTTCTTCTTGGCATGATCTCCATTTGTTGCATTTCATTTGGTTCTTGCATATGTATTATCAAAAGCATCTTTATTGCAACTATGAGTAAGCCAGGATGATTACATACTAAGGGGATATTTATATTCATGTTCATGAATCACCAATCCCAAGTATTTTAATCTAGCAACTTCTACTTTAAGTCTCTCATATGCAATATTGATGAATCCTCAAAAACCATTTGAATCTCTTGTGATATGCGTTACCTTTCTCTGAGCATTTCAACTACCACTTTTCCCTTGTGATATTTGTGATGCTTTGATGAGTGTGTTGATTGTTCATCAATATCCTCTTAAGATTAAACTAAGCTTAGTGCTTTGCTTTCAAGCAAAAATCTTATTGGTATATTTATTAACCTCTCTTGGATATCATGTTCTTCACCTTTGTACCTATTTTGTGTGTGCATGTTTCTTTGTGGATATATATCTTTGTGATTGTTGTCCACTTAGAAACTTATACACACGAGAATAGTTACATCTTTAATTGATATTCTATTTCTTTAGTGATCATGTTTTATTGCTTTATATTCCTTGGTGGTTCCTAAAAGGCACAAGCTTTTCTTTTCTTTTGGTATTCCTTTTGCATCTTAATAAGCTTGTGGACCTATGCGTTTTATCATTTGTTGGTTTGTGTGTATGGGAAAGACATGATATGCACTATGTGCCTCTCATATTGAAAGACTATGTTGATGATTTTATCATCCTATTAGTCTCCTAAAAATGTTTTTACTTGTCACGCCCATCTATATCGGTTGAGTAAGTCTTTATTTGTCGCTTCTTGATCTTAATTGCTCAACTTTTGCTTGTTTGCAAGTTGCTTTGCTTCATTTACAATCTATTCTCTTGCTCTTGTTTGTGTTCAAAATTATCTATGAGTCCATGTTATGCACATTATATAGTAATTCAAACCTAACATTGTGCATGTACCTTGGGGAGTTCCCTCTTGATTTTCTAGAACACTTGGTTGATCTTATCAAAATATTGATTTTGGTAAATCGGTTTTTCGGATCATTTGGTTGATTGCTTCTTTGTGAAAGTATCCTTCAATTCGACATTGCTGGTAAATCTTTGGATCCTCAATATAGTTTGATCTCCCTCCATCTATTCATAGTTGGATATATGCACTTGGTTTCACTCATATCATGAGGAATGCATACACTATGGGGGAGCTCTTATTATATTGACCTTCTAATCTTTTTGCCCATTTCGGCAATGGATGCCAATGGGGGAGAAGTTTAGAGGGTTTAAGGGAATTTGGTTTATGCTTTAGTTTCGTTCTTAAGCATTTGCCTTTCCATGCTATTGCATCCTTGCTCTTAGTTTATCATGGTTGCTTAATTCATCATATAAACCCTCGTAAAAAGGGATTGTCATCAATTACCAAAATGGGGGAGATTGAAAGCGCATGGTGCCCCATATGTGGTTTTGGTAATTAATGACAATCCTTATGGACTAATGTTTGCATTGAGTTATCCTTATAGATCTTGTCCATAGGAAATAATGGAGTTCATGTGTTGAACTCTATTAGCTTCCTTGATGGCCATTGTTATATTCAAGGATTTATATGAAGAATGGTCATGGGTTGAGTTGAGCTTATTACTAGTGTGTCTTTAAGAAAAGGATTAGGTGATCTTTCATTATCATCTTCAAGACATCATCATTTGAAGTGAGAAGCAAAGATACAAGGTTGATCAAGCAAGTGATCAACACACAAAGCTACAAGATATACCAAGTGGGATTGTGTATCTCATGGTATGGTAAGCAATTGTAAATATAGCTTTGTTAACTAACCCATGATATGTGTGTGTGGCATCTCTATGTGTGGTTAGGTATATTTCCATGGGAATGAACCAAAAGGAAGATTTCATTTAGCCCATGGTCTATGTCGTCGTCAAGCGGTGTTCGTCATCTAGCTTGACGTGGAAGCTCAAGTGAAGCATCTAGAAGATATCCTATGCTTGATGCTTGCCACCCTTTTGGAGATTGTGGCCTTGTGAAGATTTTCCGAGAAGTTTCTCTCCCATAATGGTGTATGGGGGAGCTAGTCTCTCCCATAATGGTGTATGGGGGAGCAACTTGCAAGTCTTCATCAAGCAGAGCTTGTGCTAGCAAGCGCGATCAAGAAAGAAGATCCAACTTGAGAGAGTCAAGATCGTCATCATCTATCTCAAGTGGAATGCTCAATGCAAAGGTATAATCTTGATAGGTTTTCTATTTTACCGGTCTCGTGTCTTTGGGAGACCGGGATATAGGATAGATAGTCGTACTATCAAGAGGGGCTCTCAAGTGAGTAACTTGATCGAATCGTTATGGAGAGCTCAAACCTTTGCATACTTTGCATATAATCTTTCTTGGTTCTTATTTGGCTTTTGTCTCCTTTGGGTTTTAGTGCCTTTCGTGATCTTCATGACAAGCCTTGGTTTCTCGAAAACGGATTTCGTAAGAAAAACTTGTTGCGTTTTCGGTGGTGAAAATATTCCGCTCGTCTGTGAGAATGTTCCCACACCTTCCATGTGTGGTAACTTCTACATTCTTTTATTTGGATACTACTTGCTATTATCTTTCCAATGCAATTGGATTTACCTCGTTCGGAGTTCATTCGGAAAAGTTATGTGCGTTTTCGTGTAGGAGGTTTTACTTGTTGTTCCTTTTTGAGAGGACAAAACCTTTCCCCATTTGGTTTTACCTTCCATTGCTGGACAATGATGTTTCTCTGCATATTATTGTAGTGCTCTTTATGGTGATTTCAACGAGCCCAAGATCATCAAAAACGGAGTCCGGATGAAAAAGTTATGAAGTTTCTAGTTCAACCTCTTTGTTTCTGAGATGAACCGGATTATTGGAACCGGATTTTTCGAGGAGCCGGATATTCCGGTTTGGAATTTTGGACCATTTTCAGTACTGACATGAACCGGATTATTGGTACCGGATTATTCATTTTAGACCGGATATTCCTGTCAGACCGGATTATTGGTCCAGTTTTGGACCGGAATATCCTGCTCACTCTGCACACAAAACGGCTAGTTTTTGGTGGGACCTATTTAAGGGGGTCTTCTTCTCCATTGGCCCCCAAGCCTCCAAGCACGCTTTTCTACCTCTCCCCCACCATTTTTAACCTTGGATAGCTTGCCCCTCTCCCAATCCCTCCTATGATTCTTGCATATCTTTGAGGGAGAAGTTAGAGGAGATCTAGATTTACATTTCCACCAATCCATCTTCCTTCTTAGTGAGGGGAACTTAGTAGATCTTGATCTTGGAGTTCTTGGTGTTTCTCCTCCATTGTTCTTCCTCTCTTATTCCCCCATAAGCATTTGTTTCTTTGTTGGAATTTGAGAGTGAAGGATTTGAGCACTTGTGTTCTTGCCATTTGCATCCGTTGCATCGGTTTGCTCTCTCCACGAGGATTCGTGGAAGTTGAAAGTTTGTGAGCTTGTTACTCTTGGGTCTTGGACCCTAGACGACTTGTGGTGTTCTTGGGATCCTCCAATTGAGTTGTGTATGTGTTCCCCAAGATTGTGGTGACACCGAGAGCCTCCAATTAAGTTGTGGATGCGTGCCTCGGGTTTGAAGGTTGCCAATAGTGGAAGGTGAACTAGGCCTTTGTGGCGGGGTTCATCGGAGAATAGGGTGAGGCCTTTGTGGTGTTGAGTAGGCCTCTTGTGGCGAGCTCACACCCCTCCAACGAGACGTACTCCCCTTTGTGGGAGGAACTCGGGAATACATCATCGTCTCCGTGTGCCTCGGTTATTTCTATACCCCGAGCTTTTTTACTTATGCAATTTACATTGTGATAGCCTTCGAGCTTGAAGTTATATATCTTGCTATCACCTTGTTGCTCGTCTTTCTTAGCATAAGTTGTTGGTGCACCTAGTTGACCTTAGAATATTTAGGTTGTATGCTTGTTAATTTAAACACCTAGTTTATTTCCGCATTTAGCAAGCCTTAACGGGAAAAGTTGTAATCGCCTATTCACCCCCCTCTAGGCGACGTCGTTGTCCGTTCAGCTTCCCACTTATAGTCTGGGTGCGGACGAAGGAAATCTTTTTCCTTTCTTCTCCCCCGCTCCCTGCATCTCAAATCCGCTGCCAAGACCCGGCCGGCCGCCCTTCTATGTCATCCCCTGCTCTTCCGATTGGTCTCCGACATCTCCTCCGCTCCATCCGCGCCCGACGCTGCTCCAGCTAGGCGCTCCCCTCCAAGGCTTCGGGTACTTCTTTCCCGTCTCCCTCCTCTTCATGTGCCATGAAAGTGTGGAGATCTCGGGTTGTTCCATGATTTGCTTGGTGATGCCATGTTCACCTCCATCCTCATCCTAGGCTAGTGGACTACATAGCTTGTACTCGTTCAAATAGGTTTCGATTTCTAAGATTGTGGTGTGAATCCCCATTTTTAGGGCTTCTCTGCCCAATTCCGGTACTACCACCCCTTTTGGGAAGGTACTACCGCAATTTTGGAAATCTGAGAACTATTTTTTAACCTTTACTTGTTGTTGTTGTTGTTGTTCTTTTCTGTCCATGAACTTGTGCACTTATCCCCATTCCCCCTTTATTGCTTCTTTTCACAGGGTCCGATCCTACGAAGGTGTACTCTCGCAACGAGCGTACGAAGCATCCCTAGGTTGTTCAAACTAACAACTCTTCTAGCGCCTCTGATGTTGTTGAAGATGAGATACTTCCCACTGGATGATCCACTCGGCAGGTTGCTCTAGACAAGCACAAGATTCAGCAAACCGGCAAGGCTCAAGTCAAGAAAAGTGTTCGTCCGCCTGCCTCTCTCAAGACTTTTGAAAAGTGGAAGTGGGGGATTACAAGAAGCTGATGGAGCAGAACTTTTATGCCATTATACGCAAACGACGTGTATCCAATCCTCATTTCTACACAAATGACCAAGAGATCATCTATAAGCAAGTTTATCAGGCCAAAGGTACCCGTGTCACTAAGTAATACTACCTCAACCTTCCTCATTTGCGTCTAGAGAAGCATGCCACCTATTTTATTGAGGCCCCTTCTATGTGTGAAGAGTTCAACCTCATTCCAATCATGAAGGCTAGACATGATTATGATGACTACTACATCAATCAGTTCTACTCCACTGTATACTTTCATGATGATGATGCAAGATCTTTCACCTAGATGACCGAGGTCACCAAGCTCACAGCTACTTGGGCTGAATTTGATGTTGTCTTTGGGTACAACATCAATGACGATGATGATGGGTGGCGTTGTCATGACAAAGGCACGTCTGGTGGGAGGAAGATCTTTCGGGATATCACTATGGAAGGAGGTATTTGTGGGCACACTGAGGATCTTGTGCCCACATTTGAGATCATTCATCACATCTACTGTGAGACTATTACACCCGTGTGGGTAACTGGGATCAAGTTCATGGCTATGTTTTCGATCTTCTCGCTTTGTCATTCAAGCAACAAGGCAAGGGCAAGGTTCTCGATGTCATGGACTTCATTTACCAGGAGACGTGGTTGACCGTGCTTGATAGGAGGGATCCTGCTTATGGTCCTTATGACATGAAGCTTCTCATTGCTAAGTGGGATGAGGCTAAGAATGGGGCAAATCTTGTGGATGGACTCACCTTGACTCCTCACAAGCCCAAGAGTCTCCGTGTCAAAGAGCATCTTCTCCCTTCAGAGAGGACCAGGTTGAAAGGAAAATCTTCTACTGATACTCCCACTCCTTCCTCGAAGGTTCCTGATGTGAAGCCTGGGTGGTTCGCTAAGTTTGCCTCCAAGGTCAAGGCCTATGTTTTCTTCCACAATGATTGCCTCTATGATGTTCACCTTGCTGCCCACAACTCAGAAAAGCGTCAGAAAGCGATCATGGCTGCTATGAACCTCCCTAACTGTCATGTGTTTGTTGCTCCTCCTGAGAAGGATGTTTGGCTCCATGCTCATGGTGTCTCCTAGAGCGATGATGATGATGGTGTTGATGCTAATACCGAGGCTCCTGAGGACAGCGATGATGATCTAGAGCGTACACATACCCTGAGTGCTCAGGGGTGATCTTCCCGGGACGCTAGCATCACACTTCTCTCTTTTTTGTGTCTTTTATGCCAAAGGGGGAGAAGTGATCTATTAGGATGCGGGAGTTTGCTTGGGAGTCTACAAGCTCTTTATGTTGGTTGTTTCCTTTAGTTGCTGAACTTGTTGCTTGGTTTTATCTCACCTCTCTTTAAAACTCTGTTCTTATTGTTAGACCTATCTATCTTTAGTTTGTATGATCTTTTATCCGTTTGCTTGAGTTCATTATGTTCATTACAGCAACCTCCTTCTGTACTAAATCGTGTTGTCATTAAAAACCAAAAAGGGGGAGATTGAAAGTGCATTTTGCGCTATACCCGTCTTGGAGCTTGACGACAACATGGTTAGGGTATCTAGCTGTATTTGTACCTCTCAGAGTCTACAGGATCACCTGGTATTTACCCTCCCAAAAAGAAGAGTGCAAATAATCCTAGAGAAACCATTTTCTCTATGAAATGCGGCAGTACTGCCGTTTGGCCCGGTAGTACCGAGTTGTCGGTAGTACTACAGCCATTATCGGGATTGGACGTTTTCGGGACTGCAGCCCACTGCTTCCAGTCCGGTAGTTGGTCCGGTAGTAGTCCAGTAGTGTTGCCTTCGCGGTACAAACGGTGCTTCTTCCGGTACTACCGCTGGTAGCGGTACTGCCGTGCTTAGTACCGGGTTTGGACTCGGGACAACAACCCACTAGTTCCAGCCCGGTAGTACTCTGGTAGTGCTGCCTTTGCGGTACTATCGACTGCACCTCTGGAACTACTGGGTCTGCGGAAGGAGGAGCGCCAGACTAGTTTCGACCATTGCAAGACTGAAGGCCCAGTACTACCGGGATTTGGTCCGGTAGTACCGGCTATGCGGGTTCTGCACAACTGAGTTTTGGAGAGAGGGTATTTAAGACACCCCCTTCTTCCTAGTTGTTAAAGCTTCACTCCAACTCTGTCTCCTCCATTAATGCAATCTTCAACCTAGAAGATCTCCCACTCCTTCCACCCAATCGATACCATATTTCGTGGAGTGCTTGAGGAGAGCTAGATCCGTGATTCCACCAAAGGAATTGCAAATCCATCCATCAAATTCTACTAGATCTAGAAATCTATTTGGGGACTAGAAACCCTAGTAGAATCCTTTGTGCTTGGAGCTTCCACCTTGTTGGAAGAAGCTTTGGATTGTTGAGAGCCTCCATCCATCTTGTGGAGATGCCTCAACCTTGTGTAAAGGTTTGGTCAACTCCTTCAAGTCGTCCTCATAGTGGAAACGAGAATCTCCCTCGTTGGGGAAGCTCTAGGAGAATAAGGTGTGAATATCCGTGCTATTGGAGCGCCTAGGTGGCTCCACACCTCCCAAACGTAGACGTACTTACCTTGGGAAGGAACTACAGGAAACATATCCTTGTCTCCTTATTTACACTTGTGGTTTATCTTGTTGCTTTACATATTTCTTCCGTTGCGTACTTTGTACCATATCACGTAGGTTGTCCACCTAGTTGCACATCTAGATAACCTTATGTTTACTTGTTTAGCCTAAACTAAAAAGGAAAAGGGAAAAAATTGTTATTCACCTATTCACCCCTCCTCTAGTTGACCATAACGTACTTTCATTGATTCTTGCTATTGGGTTGTGTGCAGGAATTTGAAAATTTTCCGTCTTATGCAACACACAGGATCTACTATGAAGCTTCGGACGAACATAGATCTGAACCGTTACAGATACGCAGAGCGGAACGTGTGTTGATGACGATGTTGGTGATGCCTAATGAAGAGTCCCACGACTAAGCCTAGCAGCAAGAACCTGCATCCAGCCTTTCAGATCTAGCTTTCCGGATCTAGGAGAGTGAGGGTATCACATGTTACCTCTATGAGAGCTTGCACACATATGTTTCTCCAAGTCCTGCAGTGCTTCGCTGTCCAGAACTAGTAACCATGGGCTCACATTGTGGTGGAGAGATCCCAACACATGTGAGAGAGATATTAGAGTTAGACCTAATCAGGAGAGGACACCTCAAAACCCAATTAGAAGAAACTCTAAAGCAATTAGAGGGACTCTAATTAGAGGATCTAATTCAAATAGAGGGAGATCCAGAGTCACGAGGACAATTGTTATGATTTTCTTAAGGGATTGGGATCCTTTATATAGGTCGAGAGGAGGGGGACTTCCTTGGGGGGGGGGGGCAGTCTCATGGTGTGGCCAAGGAGCCAGCCACATCCCCTCCCATTGCACAATTTGGATTGAACTCCTGGTCCAACTAGGAGTCCCTTCCTTGTGAAGGAAATCATTCTCCTCATATTCTTTTCCTTTCGGTCTTTCCCTCTTATCTCCAAAACCAAAATAAGAAGGTGCAGGGGGAGCAATGTGCCATGCTTGTGGCCCTTGGGTACAATTGCAACCCCCAAATAATGGGCGTGCCCATGGGGCAGATCATCCCCCCTCCTGCACGTCCCCCTTCTCCATTTTTGCCCGAAACTCTTCCGGAACCCTGTGAACCCTATCGATAAAATCATCAACCTTATCCACTGATGTGAGAAACATATTTCCGGCATCACGGGAAATCTCATGTCCTCGTTAATCTCTCTGAATATTAATTCTATCATGCCGGACTTATCTAGACGATACCCGATCTTTTCTCCGGACCATCCAGTGTGAACAAATGACTTTGGCGCCTTAAGATTACTAGGTAATAGCCGTTTTGATCACCCAGTTTACAGTGTGATACATGACTACACCAAAGCAATCTTTTTAGAATGCACCAACGTATATTATCATGGTCAAAGGAAGCAAACACATTAATCATGATGTGATGATACTATTTATAGAAACATTAAACCATATCTCGTAGTATCTCAACTATTTGGATCTACCCAGCCATAATATTGAAACAACAATGCACTCCCATTAATATTGGCATAACAAATGTCCATGACTAGGAAAACGTGGTCATCTAATGTCAACAAGTTTTTCTACGAGACACGACAAAGGGTTATAAAGGGTTTGTCGTGGTATTATGCACGGCAACACCATTGTGTTTAGCAATGGAGTTTACGAAGGGGACACAGTGCGCAAACGTCGGTGTCCGTGCGAGATGGGTCACAAGCCTGCAAGAGACACGATGTATCCAGGTTCGGGACCTTATCCAGGTGAGGTCCTTACTCCTGCAAGGATGAACTATGAGGTGAGATATCGAGTGTTACAGTGTGCTCCTTGAGCTATATCTCTAGATGAATTCGCCCCTACTAAGGGTGCCCCAACCTACCTTATATAGGTGTTGGTAGTACGACTGTACAATTAGCCGACTAGGACCCACTCGAGGTCACACATAGTGTGCTCCTCCTTTTATATGGATACATGGTACACGATGGGACTTTGCAGGGAGACTACTGATGATGATGCAGGCGACCAAAGTTTAAGGGTACGGCCGCCTACTCCGCCAGTGGAAAGATAGTTGACATCGTGTGTGATGTCCCATCGCCCTTTTGCCCACTTCGTCCTTGCTGTCAGAGCTATCCAGCTGAGGCCTCCAGCCGGAAGGAGCCAGTCGGCCTAACAGTAGCCGCCTGGTAAGAGGCCAAACCAGCCGGACACCTCCTTGGCCTTACTTTGGTCTTGTCACTAGCTTAATTGGGGGTCAATCCCCCCGACGGTAGCCCTCGAACACGTTGGAGCTTTTGGAGCCGGCACGGTGAAGAAGGCTTCTACGTGTTCTTCCCCGTGCACTTGATCCGTTTTGTTTATGCTTCTGCCGGCTGGGATTTGCCGGTTGGGCCGTCTCGGCCACTCCGTTGGGGTCGGCTGGCCAGGTGACGTCACAACAAGGGTGGTGGCTGATGTGGGCCACGTATCATCAATCTGAACCGTTTTCTGTGGAGGTGGGACGCCTCGATTTTGTTTTCCAGGTCTTCTATGGCCGTTCGCGGCAGTTTCTAGAACGGTGCGGGAGAGGGCCACATGACTGCGATTCCGTGTTGGAGGACAAACGGCGGTTCCCCTAAAAAGGGGGGGCAACCCCTCGACGGAGAGTTTGATATCCCACAAGTATAGGAAATCGTGTGTAGCCTTTTCGATAAGTAAGAGTGTCGAACCCAATGAGGAGATAAAGGTAGGATAAATGTCCTCTCAAGTTCTATCAACCACTGATACAACTCTATGCACACTAAACGTTTACTTTATCTAGAAAATAATACTAGAGCAATAATACGGGTATGAGAGATAGCTTTGCAAGATAATAAATAAAAGAAAGTAAATGTTAGTGATGCAGCAATAAAATATAATAAGTAACAATAAACTAACAGTACCATGAGTGTGGAAAAGTGGTGGTAATTGTGATGAATTTGTCCATGATCAAATAGTCAAATACAAGGTTGCCATTTATGTGGGAGAGGCAAAGCTAACAAGCTCTCACTATCCAATGATTTCAAGTACTTATGATTGGAACTCTAGCAAACATCTGTAACTGCTAGAGGACACACTAAGGTAAAATACCCAACCATAGCAAAGATCAAAAGATCATCTTTATCCCATATGCTTCAATCACTAGATTGGGGCTTATATTTCTATCACTCAAGCAGCCCTCCCTATAGCTTTCTCCACATACTACAAACCTTATGGTGTGATCCATGCGCAGATAAACATATGATGGGCACCATAATATTGTAACAAATTCAATATATAGCTCAAACCATCCATAGAGATTCAACAATCAATCATATGACAAAAGGGAACTACACACACATGACATAGATGCAATAGATCATCTGCAAATAATTTATAAGTCAAACACCATGTTTACATAGGGCGGTATAGAGGTGTGTGGGAGGATGAACCATTGTATACAAGGAGGAATTGGCGATGGATATGGCGGTGAAGACGGTGGAGAGGACAGCACGGGGCACAGGGCGGCGCGGATGCCGGCGGTGGCGCAGGGACTCCTTCCCTACGTCGCCGGCATCATGGGGGAGTGCCGCCCCTTAGCCCTCTTCCTTCATGGATTCTTGGGAGCCCTCCCCCATGGAGATGGGATCCATGGGGTAGGCAAAAACGTGGCTGGCAATTCGTGGTATGGGGGATGTCTTTAACAACCTAGGTTTCCTCCCTTTATAGTCTCACATATTTTCGTCATCCCATCTAGGGCTGCGGTAAATCGGGTTTTTCTCGGCTGTTTGGACTCGGATTGGGCCGAACTTTATATCCACGACGTTCCTCGCGAAATTACCCACAACTTTCACGCTGCACTTTTTCCATTTTACGTTGTCTTTGACCCGTAACATGACAATCTTTAAAACTTTTCAGACAAATTTCAGGAAAGTCCCAATTCGACTCCAATAAGGTTTCCTATTGTATTTTTGATAATTTCTACACATCAAAGTGTAAAACAAGAACATTGTGCACTTTTGCAACTATTAGTAGGTTAGTCCAAATAAATCATAAACTTAATATAAAAACAATTTTCAAAAGCATGAAAGTAGCATGAAACCATAAATAATTATAGATACGTTTTGGACGTATCAACATCCCCAAGCTTAGTTCCTACTCGTCCTCGAGTAGGTAAAACGATAAAAACAAAATAATTTTTGAGGTGACATGCTACCAACACAATCTTGATCATCATTATTTGTAAAAGTACTGCAAGTTGAGATCAAAGTACTCTAAACATAGGCATGATAGATATAATTTCAACAATGTAACTTAGCAACCATGTTACAACATGAAAATTAACACAAACAAAAGATCAGGAATAATGATGCACTTGAAAGTTATATGTTTGTGTTGAGCATAAAGAAAACATAGAAAAGTGGTATTCCGCTTGTCCTTAAAAAGGGAGCAAAACATAAATGCCAGGACACTTTGAAAGTTCAACTGGTGACTAGAAACAAATAATTTGAGAACAGGTAATAACATATCATGAATCAATCAATAATAATCTTTGGGACTGATGCACATTATATTCAGAATGACAACTATGCTCTCTTAATTGTGCATAAAGTTAGAAGATAAAGACTCAACATAAAAGTAAAAGAAAGGCCCTTCGTAGAGGGAAGCAGAGATTAACTCATGTGCTAGAGCTTTTTACTTTATTAAAACAGAGGTATTGGAAACAAATTTTTAGAGAGGTGTATGTTTATGTCAACGAATGGCAGACAGACAATACGGTACGTCACAAGTTAAGTAAACTTTACAAAAGCATCTCCCATTGAAAGACACTCTTTCTACTGGGGTCAGAAGATCATCCCTCTTCTCTTTTGTTTACACAATTATGCTTTGACTAATAAATCAGGACAAAAAAGAGTGAATAGAATTTATAATAACCACATTTTGGGGCTGGGCAACCCGTTGCCATCTCTTATAGCATTTGGATAAGCGGATGTGCCACTAGTCCAGGTGTGTAAAGTCCAATCAACAAGGGAGATAAAGATCGTCTACCTGCGTCCTGATGAGCTAAAACACGGGCACAAAACAAGTGTAATTTTGAAGGTTTTAAAGGTAGCACATGAGAAATTTACATTGGAGTGGTGGTTAAATACCACATATAGATAGGTATAGTGGACACATTTGGCAAACTTTGGCTTTTTGGGAATTGGATGCATGAGTAGAGCTCATACTCAGTACCGGTGGAGGCTAGCAAAAAACTGGGAGCGATAAATTAAGAGAGCAATAATGGCTATAATCATGCATAGCGACAAAAACATTATTAATCAAAGCATAAATGGTATTACAAGTCAAAAACTAAATGATCATAGAGGATAGAGGTGACTGGTTTGTAGTCATAACATGGTGTAAGCTTGTGCCAAGTCAACCAAATATGGCATTCGAAGGAGAATACCACAATATTATGCTTCAACGTGATAAAAACAACTCATGATTCTTTCAATGGCACATTAATCACTCTCAGATGTTTGATATACAACATGAATAACTACTAAGCATGGAATTAAAATGATATCCGACATTACATGATAAAGTCAAGCCACAATCTAAACAACCTTCTATTTGCACCGTTATAAGAATGAAATATTTTACTGCTTTCCAACACCATCACTTTATTTAAACAAAATCTCTCCAAATGATATAGATATGAAACAAGAGACTAACACTACTCTACAAGAACTAACATCTCTGAATAAGATATGCATGAAAAAAAAGAGCTAAAAAGAGGAGGAGTTGCAGCAGCTAGACGAAAAAACGAAGAATGCGAGTATGATAAATGAGGAATACGAGTATTCATTATGAAAAAGCAGAGCGTGTCACTCTCCCACGCAAGAATGCTAGGTTCCAAACAAGTTTATTGCAGCAAGGAAAACAAAAGAACATAAAATAAAAGCAAACATACGCTCCAAGTAAAGTGCATATGATGTGTCCGAATAAAAATATAGTTTCATTAGAAGTGACCTGATAAGTTGCTGATGAAGAAGGGGATGCCTTGGGCATCCCCAAGCTTAGACGCTTGAGTCTTCTTGGAATTTGCTGAGATCAACCACCAGGGCGTCCCCAAGCTTAGGTTTTTTACTCTTCTTGATCACATTATATCATCCTCTTTTCTTGACCCTTGAAAACTTCCTTCACACCAAACTCGAAGTAATTCTCATTAGAGGTTTAGTGCAAAATCAAAAAAACTCACATGTTCTACATGGACACAAGCATTATCAAAACTTTCTAAACATTAGCTACATCCACTAATGTTTCTTGGAGCAAAGAAATCCACTCAACATAGGAAAATAGAGAATGCAAAGTAAAAAAGGCAGAATCTGTCAAAACCAGAACAGTCTGCAAACACGAATTTTTTGAGGCACTTACGTTGCTCAAATCGAAAAACTTAAAAACTAGAAGACGTTTCGGAAATAGCTGAGGATTAAGCAAAAAAAAATTCAGGTCATTTTGATCTTTCTGGAATTTTATACGAATTTAACAGTGGACAGAAAAAAATCTGTTTCTGCGTAGAAATCCAAATCTAGCACCAAATTTTCACTAGAGACTTTACTTGTCACAATAAATACGAGAAAGTAAAGATACAAAGGAGTTGCTACATAAGTAATCAACACCTTGACTCACAGAAAACAAAAGAAAACATTACAAAAATAAAAGCATGGGTTATCTTCCAAGAAGTGCTTTTCTTTAACGCCTTTAAGCTAGGCCCAATAATATTCTCAAAGTGCTGCTATTAAACCAAATAAAATTTTGTTTTTGAATTACAGAAAAGTTTCTTAAGTGAATAACTTATAAATGAAAGGTAAAACCAAAAAAAAATCAAATAAAAATGCAAAGAGGCCACTCTTACAACAAAAGTCAGAATCTGTCCAAAAAAACAACAACTAGAAAACATATTTATTAGGTGCACTTAAACATGTCATAAATATTTGCCAATTTTTGTGTATGCAGAGGGTTAGATGATATGTAACCAGTTAAATTTTGTGAATTTTTGAGTTTTCAGTAAAATATGAAAAATCGTACAGTGAGCAACAAATGCTGAAAACAGAAAAAGCCCTTAAATACGCATCAACTAAAACTAAATGCGTAAAACTTGGTACTTTATTTTTTTAGGAACTAAAATAGCTGAGGCTAAAAAAGAAGTAAACTTTATAGTAATAGCAAAGAAACCCAAAATTAAATGAAAGAAAATTAAAATACATGTTAAGACATACATATCATGTGAAAAGGGTAATATAGATCATGAACGAGACAACCTTATTTTTGTTGATGGATAGGGGGATGACTCGGGCATCCCCAAGCTTAGATGATTGTATATTCTTATATATGTTCTTGGGATGCACCTAGACATCCCCAAGCTTAAGCTCTTGCGTCTTTTTGTTTATCTCATATCACCATATTGATTAGATATTATAAGCTATATCCACATAAAACTTCACAAAATTCATTAGTAGGGTTGGTACTCATTAAATAAAATCCACTCATGTTCAAGTATTGGCAAGTTTTATGATATTTATTAAACATTATCCACTGTATATACCGAGGTTTCTTACAAAATTTCCGTTGTCCGTCGAAAAACTAAGGAAACTAAGAACACTAAGTACAATATTGAATAAACAAAGAAATCTACGAAAACTAAACAACCTGTAAAGATGGCACTCAATGAGATAGTTACTTAGCTCAAATCAAAAAACTTAAAACTAATGAAAGACAGATCATAATATCAGGTTTATGCACAAATAAGTTCATATCAAAATATTATGATATTTATCACGATTATTTACAGGGAAGCACAAGAAATCTGCCAAAAACTAATAAGTCAGTGAAAATCATTTTTTTCGAAATAGCTACATAACTCAAATTAGAAAAGTCAAAACTAATGAAAGTCAGTTACTAGGCTCAGGTTTATGCACAAAAATTTGCATATCCAAATAATGTTCTGGTGGTTTTAAACATGTTATACGGTGAGGCACAACAAATCTGTTTCTGCGCAGTAAACCAAACTTATGCACTTTCAAATAACTAGAGACTAATATTAGCACTTCATTTTTTATGTACAGAATATTTACCATATATACAAGTTTTTAGCTGAGAAGCTTCCAGGAATATTTTTGTTTTGGTTTCATAGGCATGAACACAAGTGTTCAAGGTCGACCCCCACTTAACCATTGCACCTTTTTCCAATCACTCTCTTTTTGAAAACGTTTTCAGATAACAAGTACACATAATTTTTTTATAATCCGCATTCCCTATCCAAACTAAGATGGTTACAACTGAAAGTAAAAACTACTTAGAGACAAAGAAAACAAGTGCACACAAGAATATTCACCCACGCTATTGCTCCCCGGCAACGGCGCCAGAGAAGGTCTTGATATCCCAAAAGTATAGGGGATCGTGTGTAGCCTTTTTTATAAGTAAGAGTTTCAAAATCAACGAGGAGCTAAAGGTAGAATAAATGTTCTCTCAAGTTCTATCAACCACTGATACAACTCTTGGCATACTAAACGTTTACTTTATCTAGGAAATAATACTAGAGCAATAATACGAGCATGAGAGATAGCTTTGCAAGATAATAAATACAAGAAAGTAAATATTAGTGCTGCAGCCATAAAATATACTAAGTAACCATAAACAAACAGTGCCATGAGTGTGGAAAAGTGGTGGTAATTGTGATGGATTTGTCCATGGTCAAATAGTCAAATACAAGGTTGATATTCCTCTTTTATGTGGGAGACGCAAAGCTAACAAGCTCTCACTATCCAATGATTGCAAGTACTTCTGATTGGAACTCTAGGAAACATCCGTAACTACTAGAAGATACTTAAGGTAAAATTACCCAACCATAGCATTAAGATCAAAATGTCATCTTTATCTCATATGCTTCAATCACTAGATTGGGGCTCATATTTCTATCACTCAAGCAACCCTCCCTCTAGATTTCTCCACATACTACAAACCCTATGATGTGATCCATGCACGCATAAACATATGATGGGAACCATATGACTGTAAAAAATTCAATATATAGCGCAAACCATCCATAGAGATTCAACAATCAATCATATGACAAAAGGGAAGTACACACACATGACATAGATGCAATAGATCACCTGCAAATAATTTATAACGTCAAAAACCATGTTTAAATAGGGTGGTATAGAGGTGTGTGGGAGGATGAACCATTGTATACAAGGAGAAATGGGCGATGGAGATGGCGGTGAAGACGGTGGAGAGGACAGCACGGGCGTAGGGTGGCGCCGGCGGTGGCGCGAGGACTCCTTCCCTGCACCGTCGGCATCCTGGGGGAGTGCCGCCCCTTAGCCCTCTTTCTTCCTGGCTTCTTGGGAGCCCTACCCTATGAAGATGGGATCCATGGGGGAGGAAAAACGTGGCTTTGGTGGCTGGAAATTCGTGGTATGGGGTGTCTTTCACGACCTAGGTTTCCTCCCTTTATATAGTCTCACGGATTTCCGTCATCCCATCTAGGGCTGCGGTAAATCAGGCTTTTCTGGCCCGTCTGGCCTTGGATTGGGCAGAACTTTATGTCTAAGACGTTTCCCGTGAAATTCCCCACAACTTTCACGGCCGCACTTTTTCCATTTGACGTTGTCTTCGACCTGTAACATGACAATCTTTATAAAGACTTTTTAGACAGATTTCAGGAAAGTCCCAATTCAACTCCAATAAGCTTTCCTCTTATATTTTTGATAATTTCTACACATCAAAGTGTAAAACAAGAACATTGTGCACTTTTGAAAATATTAGTAGGTTAGTCCAAATAAATCATAAACTTAATATAAAAACAATTATCAAAAGCATAAAAGTAGCATGAAACCATAAAAAATATAGATACGTTTTGGACGCATCAAAGTTCCGCACTTTCTTTCCGCCCTTGCCTCCTTGCTTCCCAGCTTCTCCCCACGCTCGTCGGAGTCGTCCGTGCTGCACCCTCATCTTCCGTCGCCATCGGTGGGAGGGCGTCCAAAGGTCTGATGCTCCTTCCCGTGGAAACGCCCGCCATTCCGTGCGTCGACATCGCGGAAATGGCCCATCGCTCCGAAGGCACGTGGCGGGGGTCTACCATCACCACCGCCTACCTCGTCCGCGTCGTCCGGGAAGGGTACTTGGGGAAATCTGGCGAGGTCATCGCCCGTGCCCCTGGAAGGGAGCTGGAGCAAATGCCGCGCCAGGGCGAGTTTGTGGTCTTCTCCGAGCATCTGGACCGCGGGCTGGCGTTGCCCGTGAGTCCCTTCTTCCGGGAACCCCTGGACGAGTAAAGCCTCCAGCCACATCATCTGGGGAAAAACTCCATCTCGCAGCTCTCGGCATTCCTGGCCGGCTGCGAGTCCTGCTTGGGGGTGCAACCGATTGTGGCTCTGTGGAGTCGGTAGTTCTTCTTCTGGATCCGGCAAGTGCCCTGCAGCGGCGCCATCGTCTACAAGCGCTCCGGAAATAACATGCTGCATTTTGCGACGCTGGAGAGCACCAAGGAATGGCAGCGGTCGTTCTTATATGTCTGCAATGCGGAGAGGTAGGACGACGAGGCTTCGGTGGACCGCATCAACCTCCCCCGGTACGTGTGCGGCTCGTCGTCGAAGAGCTGGGGGGAGTGAAGATCGAGGAGGACACCGACGACCTCGCCAAGATGTGCGCCCGGATAGCGGCACTGACCGACAAGGGTATGACTGGGCGCGACCTCACGCTCAGCTGGATGGCGCGCCGGGTGTGGCCGCTCCAGGCGCGGTCGCACATGGTGTGCCACTACTCTGGCCGATACGAACCGACCCGGATGTCCACCCGTGTCCTCAATACGGTGGCCTGAATAACTGGCTCCGGCTAATCATGAAGGAGAAGGTCGTCTCCGGCTGGTCCTGGGGCCGGGTGTCGTATGCTTGCGACCGGCTGCCCCCTCGGGTGAGATTCCTTTGCCAACCTGGGTTTCTTCTCATGGCTGCCTTGTGTTTCCTCTGCTGATATCTCACGCCGTCTATTGACTCGCGCAGTTGTTCAAGGAGGAATAGCTTGAGGACGGACTAGCTGAGTTTGAGGATGATCTGCCCCACCCTCCACTGTGTGGGGCGAACGAGGAGGCCCCGAATGCTGCCCAGGCGGTGCCAGACGTGGCCGGCCAGGCGGGCACCGAGAAGGAGCCGGAGACGGAGGAGGAGGGTGAGGAAGGCGGCGCATTCCGCGGAGGGCCGCTTCACCCGGGTAATCCCGAAGATTGGGGCGAACCATCTTCCTCCCGCGAGGTCATCTTGATCTTTGACTCTGATGAACCATCCTCCACGGGAACCATGTCGGTCCGGCCTCTCAAGCGGGCCCAGCCATCGGGGCCGGTGGAGGGGGCCAACGACACTGACATGGGGTCGTCGAGGAAAAGGAAGAAAAAGAGGAGGCCAGTAGTGCCTCAGCCCATTGAAGGGTAAGTATTTCTCCGTCGATGCTGCCTGGCTGGGTGTTCAGCTTCTCACTTGTTGCTCTATTGTTGGCGTGGCTCGCCCAAATTGTTGGGGCGAAATTCTAAAGCTCCGACACGACCCTTGGTGTCGGAAGTACGCGTTGAGGGGGACGCAGGCTTCAGGGCCACGGGGGACGCATTCCCGATGTCGTCCCTTGGTGAGGCATTTGATCTGGCCCAGGCGACAGGAAACGAAGGAGCGGAGGAGGCCCCCACCATGGTGGTTGACGGTGACATGGCGGCGGACAACCCCCTCACCATGGAAGACTACCTGGTCGATCAGACGTCGGCGCACGAGGAGGCTGGAGCAGGCGCCCAACCGGGGTCCAGCGGCGGTGGACCTTTGGCCATAAAAGCGGCGCTGGAACAGGCGATGGAGACCCAGGCGGAGGCCCAGGCCGAATCCTCGACCGCCTCACCATCTCTGACAGCGCCGCCTGCACCTCAGGCTGCGAGGGGGCCAAGCGGCCCTGGGCAGGCGGGATCGCCCATGACGTCTTTCGTGGCGCCCGGGGCCTTGGCCGCCCTAGTCCAGGCACGGTGGACCGCTCCCTTTGCCGGATCGATCCAGCAGCCGGCGGAGGTAGTCACGTTCGCCCGCGACTTGGAAAGGGAGTTGGAGACCTATCTGAAGGACTTTAGGTGCTTCCGCGAGCTCGTCGAGGTGAGTTCCCGTTGTTGCGTTTTCTTCTTTTCGCCGCCTGGTTTTTCTCTTGACGTTCTCTGGCTTCCACGTGCAGTACAAGGAGCATTCTGTCAGCAGTGAGATCAAGAGGTTGCGGGAGGCCTTGGAGACAGCACAGAGTAAGCCCGTTCCCTTGGTTTGCCTCCTCTGTCTGGTGCGTTTCTTTACTCCAATAAATGGTCTTGGGGCGCAGAGGAGAGCCAGGAGCTGGGGCTCCTGAAGGAGGCCTCTTCACTTGCCTCGCTGGAAGCCGAGGTCAAGCGGCTGGCCAAAATGAGACAGCAGCGGCAGCAGGAGGTGGACCGGTTGACCAAGGTGAACTCCGAGCTGGAGGCGTCTGTCATGGATCTTTCTGTGGTCATCTCATCGCAGAAGGAGGCCTTCGAAACCCTGGAGGTGTCCAGCAAGGCTGAAGCGGAGAAGCACGCCGAGGAGACGAAGGAGCTCGTCTTGGCTGTCGAAAAGCTCCAGGCGGAACTGCAAACGATAGGGATTGAGCTTAGGAGTAAGTTGTGTTCCCTTTTCGCCTGGCTTTCCTTCCCTTCCGCCCAGCTGGGGACTCAGTATTGTTTTCTTGGTGTAGAATACTACCCGTTGCTGCCGTCGCAGGCTAAGCAACGACGTCTCACTAACATGGGCGTGGAGGCTACCCACGCCGCCATGGTCGGCTTTAAGATCAGTTCCCTCCGGATGGTGCAAACCTTGCGCGAGGAGATCAGGGCGCTGGTGGATGTTGTCGTTGGGCTGTTTGAGGAGCTCTAGAAAGGTGAGGACGTGCCCCAGGCTGCCTGCCTACAAGATGGAGATGAGGTCATCACCCGGCTGCAGGATTCAACTGCCCGTGGGGTGGGGGTGGAGTGGACCTTGTGTCTCTTTCGCTCTTGGTACCCGGAGGTCGAGCAGTTGGACCTTACTGTCAGCCCACGAACCGGTACCACCTACGAGTCGCTCAAGGAAGAGTCCGAGCCTCGGGACACCACCTGCCACATCGCGGATTTTGTGGACTTTGACATCTTCATTCCAGGCCGGTCGGGCCGTAAGCCGGCAGCCAGCAAGGGGGAGGAGGGCGAGGAAGAAGAAGACTTGGACATATTCGACGAGGACCTTCTGTGCGACGAGCTACAGAAGCTCACTAAGGCCCAGCTCTCCTATCACAAGGACGTCGCCGATGCCAAGCAGGCCGCTGCTCCTCCGTCGCCTAAAGCCGATCCTTGAAGACCCTAGAATGTCGGGTGAAATTGTTTAGACTCGCTACTTCTACTTGCTTCCCCCGGGATGTCGGGTGGTTTAATGTATTGAACCTCTTGTCGTGTAATATACTTTGTTCTGTCGAGCTTCGTCTCCTTTTTATTAAACGATGTCCACCTGGATTTATCCCAAGGGTGGGTGTTTTAGTTGTTTGAGTTCTTGTTTCTAGAGGGACCGGCTGCCGTTCGATCCCCCGTGGTAAGGGTGGCTGGCTGCTCGCATAGGAGCCATCTCTTAGCCGTCAGGTCCTTGTTTCCAGAGGGACCGTCTGCCGTTTACGCCCCCGTGGTTAGGGTGGCCAGCTGCTCATGTAGGAGCCACTTTATTAGCCGTTAGGTCCTTGTTTCCAGAGGGACCGGCTGTCGTTTACTCCCCCGTGGTTAAGGTGTCTGGCTACTTGCGTAGGAGCCACTTTCTTAGCCGTTAGGTCCTTGTTTCCAGAGGGATCGGCTATCGTTTACGCCCCTGTGGTTAGGGTGGCCAGTTGCTCGCATAGGAGCTCTGTGGGGAGATAACTTTGTCGTCTGAGCACCCGAGTTCGGGTGGCCGGCTGGCTTTTGTCCGCTTGGGCAAGGCGAGGGCTTCACTGTTCGATCCCCCGAGTACGGGTGGCCGGCTGGCTTTTGGCCGCCTGGGCGAGGCGAGGGCTTCGTCGTTCGAGCCCCCGGGTTCGGGTTGCCGGCTGGTTTTTGGCCGCCTTGGCGAGGCGAGGGCTTCGTCGTTTGAGCCCCCGCGTTCGGGTGGCCGGCTGGCTTTTGGCCGCTTGGACGAGGCGAGGGCTTCATCGTCTGAGCCCCCGAGTTTGGGTGGCCAGTTGGCTTTGGGCTGCCTGCCTGACGCGAGGTCTTTGCCGTCCGAGCCCCCCGAGTTCGGGTGGCCAACTGGCTCCCCTTTATTTTCTCTATAGATTGTTGCGCATGTGAAATAAAGACACGACTTGGTCCAACCGTATTTTATAGCTTCTTGTTCTCATTTGATTAAGACTCTGCTTGCCCTGGCCTGATCCCTCAGAATACCCCTCGTGTGCCCCGCCTTTTGACCCCTGCTCTTGCATGCATGTTGGACGGGTTGCGGTCTGCAGCCGGATCTGAAGAGAGGGCCGGCCGACAGGAGGGAGTGTTTTATCCTTGGGGATGGGGATTTGAGAAAGCGAGGTCGTCAATTTTTAGGCGTTAGGCTGACTAGATTCTGCCCGTTGGGATTTTACGTGGGAAGTCCTCCCACTTGCGCCCTGGTCGGCTATTCAGCCGGGTTGCGGTCTACAGCCGGATCCGCAGAGGAAGCGTTGGGCATGCGGAACGGGGTTACCCAAGTTTGAGGTGGCAGTCGGCCGGGCGCAGCCGGATTTAAGAAAAAATAAACAGATGTTTCATGGCATGACGGTAGCCCCCAAGTTTTTGCTCGGGGTTACCAACCATTTCATTATCTGGTCTACAAGGTGTTACATCGCCCTTCAGGTGTAGAACGGGCGTAGCAGCTCAGCATTCCAGGGACGCTCCGTCTCCTCTCCGGAGGTGTCCGCCCAGTTTCTTCGTGGTTCGCGCATATTAACGAGGTAGTAGGCATTCTTGTGGAAGGCCTTTTTGATGACGAAGGGTCCCTCCCATGAATAGGACAACTTGTGGAGGCCCTTGGTGTCCTGGATCAGCCAGAGGACGAGGTCGCCTTCACAGAATGCGAGAGGGCAAACTCGCCGGCTATGGTCGCGACGAAGACTTTGCTGGTTTATGGCCGCCTTGGATAGAGCGAGATCATGTGCTTCCTCCAACAGACCGACGCCATCTTGGTTCGCCTTCTGGGCCTCTTTCTCCGTGTAGAGGACGACTCAGGGAGAATCAAACTCGATGTCAGCCGGCAAGATTGCTTCTGCTACGTAGACGAGGAAGAATGGCATGTACCCGGTTGACCGGTTGGGGGTGGTTCGCATGCTCCATAGGACGGAGGGTAGCTCCTCGAGCTAGCGGCTGGGAGCTCTCTCAAGCGGGTCAACCATCCGGGGCTTGATGCCGGCTAGGATTAGGCCGTTTGCTTTTTCCGCCTGGCCGTTCGACTAGGGATGTGCTACGGAGGCAAGATCCAACCGGATGCCTTTTCTTCCAAACAAAATTGGCGAAGACTCCTTAGCGAAGTTGGTCCCGTTGTTGGTGATGATGTTGTGGGGGTAGCCGTATCAATATATGGCGTCTTGGAAGAAACTGACGACCGTCTGGCCGCTTGATCGACTTTGCCTTGATCCACTTGGTAAACTTGTCCACCGCCACCTATAGGTGGGTCATCCCGCCGCGTGACGTTTTGAACGGGCCAACCATGTAGAGACCCCAGACGGAAAACGTCCAAGTGATGGGGATGGTCTTCACGGCTGAGGGCGACGTATGCTTTTGCGCTCGAAAACGTTGGCGACCGTTGGAAACTCGCACTAGGTCCTCGGAGTCGGCCATGACGGTTAGCCAGAAAAAACCGTACATGTTTGCTTTGGAGGCTATGGCCCTTGACAAGGCGTGGTGGCCGCATTCCCCCCAATGGATGCTCCGGAGCAGGAGGATGCCTTCTTCTTGGTCGACACAATGCTGGAAGATTCCGCACACGCTGCGCTTGTGTAGTTGGTTGTTGATGATGGTGTAGGCGGGGAGCGGTGTTGTATTTGCCGGATGAGGACCTCGTCTTGCGGAAGGCGTTTGTGGACGAGGTAGTCGAATATGGGCTGCCCCCACGAGGGCGTGACGTGTATGACGAACTCCACTTGTCCGTCCGGCAGGGCAGCCCCCAACTTCATTGTTCTGGCTGAGAGGGATCCCACCGGGCCGGCTGTCTCCATGTTTCCTTTGTCAATTAGCGCCTGGACGGGGAACGAAGGAGGCTTGGAGGCAGCCCCCGAGTTTCTTGGTTCGCCGGCTGGGTTGGTTGAGGTGGTCGCTCCTAGTTCTGAGAACCTAGGTGGCTGGTTAGGGTCAGCCGGTCGGATGATGGAGTCGGAGCTTGACGATCGCATGATTGATGGCTTGTGGAAGTGCTCGAGGGAGACACTGATGACCCACAAGTATAGGGGGTGTATCATAGTACTTTCAATAAATAAGAGTGTCGACCCAACGAGGAGCAGATGGTGTTGACAAGCAGGTTGGATAGAGGATTCACTATAAACACTAGCAAACGAGTTTTTGGAGGTTTTTGATATAGAAGATATATAAAGTATGAGTAAACAAAGTGCAGTAAATAATATTACAGCGAGTGGCCCAATCCTTTTGAGAGCAGAGGACAAGCCGGTTGCTCTACTTATGACTACCAAACATTCTCGAGGACACATGCGAATTTCGTCAAGTGCTTTCGCTTCATTATGGTTGATTAATATCAATTGGTTCGTGAAGTGTTGTGTGGGTGAACCTATGTTAATGCACCGCCCAACTAGGACTAATACATACTTGTGATTATACCCCTCGTAAGCATCCACGAATACAAGAAAGTAATTAAGATAATTCTAACCAGAACTTTAAAACTCCGGGATTCTACGCTCCCTCGTGCATTGGTTTCCTAACAGGGGTTTAGGTTTCTGTAACTCCCGCAACCCCATAATTAGTAGAAAAATACACAATGCATCCTCCTAGGCCCATAAAGGTGAAGTATCATGTAGTCGACGTTCACATGACACCACTAGAAGAATAGCACCACAACTTAAATACTGAACCACGAGATATTACTTCAACACAACCTCACTACTAACATCATGACTTCTCCCATGTCCTCAAGAACTAAAGGAACTAATCACAAGACATAATATGGATCATAATCAGAGGTGATATAATGGATAATAACAATCTGGTCATAAAGTGCTAACACTGATAAATCTCACAAGCATTAACTACTAACAAGTAATCGACACCGAGAGAGAGATCTAATGTAAAACAACGATAGAGGCCCCTAATTGTTACAACAGGATGAAGGTGTATGATAAGGGTGATGGTGCTGGTGGTGATGATGATGACGATGACGATCTTGATGATGCCCGGAGCGATGACGGTGACGATGGCGATGATTTCCCCTCTCCGGAGAGGAATTTCCCAGGCAGATTTTTCCCTGCGAGAGAGCTTTTCTCTCTCTGGTGTTTTCCGCCCCGAGGCGGCGGCGGAATAATTCTTTGATGATGTTTTGGGGCTTAGGGTTCTCTGGGGGTCAAGTACGTGAAAGGGGGCGACCAGAGGTGGGCCAGGGTGGCCACACCACCTGGCGGCGGGGTCGGGGGGCTCGCCACCCCATGGTGTGGGCCCCTGGTGGCCCCCTCTGGCTCCCCTTCTGGCTAGCCTCCTCCTATGAACTTCTAAGACATCTCTGGTATCCCCCCTCTTCTTCTAAACTTCTAAAATAGGGTATCTCGACGGTGCTTTTTTCCATCAGATTTCTGGTCCCGGTGTTTATTGATGCATCATAACATGAAATATATCGATGAATAAAAGAAAATAACAATATAAAACAGTGATGCAAAATGGACGTATCAGACGCCAGGTGGGATGGCCTGCCGGGTGGAACCAAGTTTTGACGAAATGGGAGCCGTCTCGTTGTGGGATCGAGGGACATGGTGAAATTCGTATCCTTCGAAGCAAATACGGAGCTGCTGGACGAAGAAGAGGTAGGCGGCCATATTTTCATCCTTGGCGTCCCAATGAACTGAGACCTGCTGTATCACCAGGTCTGAGTCCCCAAAGCATAGAATGCGATGTATCCCTATCTCTTTTGCTAGCTTGAGTCCGTGGATGAGGGATTCATATTCGGCCACATTGTTGGAGGCTTTGAAGTGAATTTGCAGCGCGTACTCCAGCCGGTATCCTTTGGGTGAGGTGAGGACAATGCCGGCTCCCAAGCCCCCGCGCATTTTGGACCCGTCGAAGTGCATCTTCCAATGCGAGGAGTCGGGGAAAGGCGGCAGGCATTGGTTCTCTTCCCAATCGACCAGGAAGTCAGTGAGGACCTAGGATTTTATTGCGGTACACGTCTTGTTGACCATGTTGTGCACGCCAGGTCGGTGGCCCATTTGGCGACACGGCCGATTGCATCCTTGTTGCCGATAATCTCCGACGGCGGGGTCGTGCTTACCATGGTGATTGTGTGCTCCTGTAAGTAATGGTGGAGTTCCTTGGCAGTGAAATGCACACCATGGACTAACTTATGATAGTGGGGGTAGTTCTGCTTAGGCTGCGAGAGAACCTCTCTATTGTAATACATTGGCTTTTGCACCGGCTGCTCCTTATACTTCTGGGGCCGTTCAACCACTAACACAGCGCTGATGACCTGGCTGGTCGCCGCGAGGTACAACATCATGGGCTCTTTTGGGGCTAGTGGCATCAAGGCAGGGGTGATGGAGAGCGTCCGCTTGAGGTAGAGGAAGGCCATGACCGCCTCATGGGTCCAGGCGAACTTGTCCATCTTCTTCAGGAGTTCCTAAGGGGGAGCGATTTTTCTCCCAATCGGCTGACGAAATAACTAAGGGAGGCCAAGCGGCGAGTGAAGTTCTGAATGTCCCTTAGTTGAGTTGGCCGGTGCATGTTTTCGATGGCGGCGATCTTGTCTGGGTTAGCCTTGATCCCTTGTTCAAACATTAGGAAACCTAGGAGCTCGCCGGCTAGAACCCCGAAGACGCACTTGTCCGGGTTGAGCTTTATCCCGAAGCGGCGCAGGTTCACGGATGTTTCTTCTAGGTCTTCGAGGAGGGTGCATTGCTTCTTGGTCTTGACCACTGATACGTCTCCAACGTATCTATAATTTTGATGCTCCATGATGATATTATGCCACTTGCTACATGTTTTCTCCCTTCTTTATGTCATTTTTACACGTTTTCTGGGACTAACCTGTCGTGGTGGTATCACGGCAGATGCCATAGGATGGCTAAAGTGTTGGGGCCGATGGACGCTGGAGGTATCCGGGGAGGGAACGCACGGCGAGTAGCCGTGCGTAGGTATCTCTAGCACTGCAAACAACAAGATCTACCTAGGTTCAGGGCCCTCGTGTGGAGGTAACACCCCTACTCCTGCCTCTCCCTCTATATGTGTGATCTCCGAGTAGCCACAGTACAAAGTATGTCTCTTGGACGAGTTGCCACTCGGCTGCTCTCTCTAGCTCTAGTGTTTGGCTCTTGCAATAAATGCAAACCAAAGCAACTTCCCTCGCGCAGGAGGGGGCAGGGAACCTTATATACTGGTGCCCAGCCGAATAAAGAAAGACTATAAGGTACAACTTGATGGGACATGCCCACTGCAGGACAGCACACGCCTCCGGCTTCTCGCTGACGCGGGTGCGGGAAGTCGTCGCGCCGTTCGGGAGATGGGACCTGTCCACCCTGTCGGTGAGATTGAGTAGGCCCCTAGACCTGTCCTGTCCCCTCTGTCAGTGACAGGACTTGACAGGCGCCTACCTCACTGTAGCCACGTCGTAGCGCGGGTAATCACGCGCTCCGTAAGTTGAACCGCACGCCTGTACGGATACAGGATACGCGGGATCCTGTCAGAACGGCTCCATTGACTTCTTGCCCGAGTAGGAACGCAGTCCATCTACTCGGACCACTTGACCGCTATTCGGATGAATACAAACTTGCTCAATATCTTCTCTTGGCCTTCAATACATATGACCGGATAGAGACTACCGGGTAGAAGGTACCCGGGTAGCCACCAACCCGGCCAACTGTACTCTGATCTTTGCCTTTTACCACTTGCCTTACCCCTACTCGGGGGTAACCCCCCGACATTAGTCCCCTAAGCTGGTAGAGTCCTACAAACTCGTTCACTGGGTCCTGCCAGCTTAAACCAAATTGTCTTCTCGAATTAGTAATGCCGAGTTGCACTCCAACTTGAATCAGTAACCCCTTCTCGAATCTCTTCAGGTGTGGTTATGAGATAACCTTCCTGGTAGCTGAGTAGAGCAATCTCTCTACTGAGCTGCCGAGTAAAAAAGACTTGGTGAAAATTTTGAACGCGATCCCGCTGGTCGGACCCAATCCATCTCTTTGTGTCGCTACTAGGCACGTGTCAAGCCCTCGCGCCCCCGACGCCTCGGTGCCAGGGACGCGGCAGGCCACGCGCCAGTCTCTGCAACTAGGGCCCACGACCCGTTAGATCACGTCGAACGGATACTCGAGAGCCCACGATCTGGAACGTGGGATTAACTGCGCCCGTTACGCGCGCGTTTCGCGCTGTGTGCGTTTCTAACGGGCAGTTAACCCACGCTGCACGATTAATGCCCACGATTGATCCAATAGTAACTGCAACGCACGGGGAGAGATAAATACCCCGCGCCGCCCACTTCTTCTCTTTCCTTCGCACTTTCCAATCTCTCATCCCCTCTGTGCTGTCGCCGCCGTCGAGCACTCCGCCACCGTGAGCACTCACTGCGCCGCCCTCGTGAGATCTGAGAGCAAGCATTTCGGCGCGCCATCGCCGTCATCCTCGCCCTCACGAGCTCTTCTTCTCCGATCAACAGCTTCCCTTCCATGGCTCCACGCGGAGACGAGGAGGCTGCCGCCCGAGCCGGCTGGGAGGGCTCGGACGTCACCGCCGAGGACTGCCAGTGGCTAGTCAACACGCGCCGCATCCCTCCCGGTGTCGTCTGCAGGCATCCAGGTACTGAGCTCATCCCGAAACCCGACAAGGACGAGTACGTCGTCTTTCTCTCCCATTTCAAACGTGGCTTCGGACTTCCCATCTCCAACTTCCTTTCCGAGTTCCTCAGCCACTTCGGCCTCCAGCCGCATCACCTTCCACCAAACGCCATCCTCATGCTTTCCATACACGCCGTCGTGTGTGAGGCCTTCTTAGGTGTCTACCCGACAATCCACACATGGGCAAGATACTTTTTCCTTCGCAAACAAAGTGTTCCCGATCCTGGGAACACCGAGAACGCTTGCGCGATGACCCAGACGGGTAGCGCCATGATGTTGCAGCGCAAGACCGGGCACCACCCGAGAGTCAAAGGATTGGAAACCGTGCGCAAGTGGCAGCGCGGTTTCCTTTATGTGAAGAATGTTGCTGCCGAAGAGGGGAAGCCTATCGAAGACCGGATAGGGCTCCCAAAGTTCAAGAACGCACTGCCCACCGGGAAGCACTGGGGCTACGACCCCAAGAAGACCATCCCGGACGTCCTCCAGGTTGAGAGACGCCTGACCGAGTTGATCTCGGAAGGGTTCCTTCAGGACGATCCCATCGCCTGCTGGATATCACGCCGGGTACTCCCGCTCCAGCACCGGGTACATAAGATGTGCCACATTGGAGGACCCCGTGACTGCACCAGGACAACGACGTTCGAGCTCAGCAAGGTTGAGGTGGCTATCTGGGCCAGGTCCATCATGCAGACCTCAGTCTCTAATAACTGGGCTTACGGCTTCATGCCGTATAGCCGCCTCAAGCCCATCGAACATGTTAGCGTTCTATGCTTTGTGTTTGCACCCTCATACCGAATAGGTAGTATCCCAGCTTTGTATGCTTAATCTTTGCATGCCGCACCGAGTAGGTCATCACACTTATCCTTTTGGCTCTATATGCTTGTAACACCTGGGGTGTTACCCTAAGTAGAGTTGGTTGTTTTTATCTTGCTTGCATAGCATGAGCATTGCATTCTGTTTTCAAAACAACTCAAAATTCAAAACCACTTTAAACTTTCACACATATCCAAATTTTCCAATTCAAAAATTGCCAACTAAGCATCTCAAATTGTTTTCAATAGTTTGAAGTTATTTAAATTGCTTACTCACTAAAAATTCCTTTTTATCAAACACCCTAATGGCAAATTAAATTTCAAATCATTTCCTTCTTAATGGGCATGATCCAATTGTGGTTCAACCACTAAATTTTTGCAAACAATTAAAATTCAATAAATGTTTTCATAATTGTTTGAGTTAGTGGAATAAAATTGTTTAAAATTCAACTCCTTATGAAAGACTATGGAAATTCAACTTAAAAACCCAACTGAATATTTCAAACTTTTGGACCTAATATTCACAATTACTTTTAATTATTGTTTTGCAAATTAATAAAATTTAATTATCAAATAAAAACCCCAAACTCTATTGGAAAATTCAACTAACAACTTTAAATCAAAGTAAGATTTCAAACTTGTGAAATAATGTTAGCATTTGCTTTTATTTTCTGTTTTAAAAATTAATAAAAATATTTCATCAAAATAAACCCCCCAAAAACCCTATTTCTATCCCTCCCTCTTTTTCATCCTTTACAAAAAAAAAGAGAAAAGGAAAATCAAAAGAAAAAATAAAATGGAGGGAGGCAGCCAGCCCATCTGTTTTTTTTCTCAGCTCACCCCCCAAGCCCATTTCTTCTGGCCCATACCCTTTCAGGTTGTCGTCTTCCTCCCCCCGACGTCACCTCTGTACGATCAGCAGCAGCACCGCTCGATCACCTCCTCCCCCCTCCAGATTGCAGCCGTACCGAGCTCCTCCCCACCATAAAGCACCAACCTCCTCCCCCTCTGCCTAACCTAAACCCTAGTCCCCTCGCCCTAGCGCCGCCGAACCCTTTCTTCCTCCCTGCTTCCCCTGTTCTTTTCCTGAAACTGCACCTCCACCCAACCACCGAGCACACCCCACTGCCTCCCCATCGCCCCACCGCCACGGTCGCCTCGAGGTCCCTCCGATGCCGGGAATGGGGCCGTGGTGGCTCCGTCCACCTCCCCGTTTCATCGCGGGTTGCTGGGAGACGCCGTGGTGGCCGCGCTGTCGCCGGGAACACCACCTCGCCGCGGCTGCCATCGACAGCAGGTGCTTGTCTCCCGCTCTCCTCTCCCCCTTCCTAGCTGTCCGCCTCCGCACACACGCACGCACCAGCACCACCTCATCTGCACCCTCGCTACGCGCGACGGCGCCGCCCCGCGTTGGTCATCGCCGAGATGGTTCCGTCCGTCGCAGACGAGCTGCAGTCGACAGCGATCGACATTCAGTTTCGTCAGAATACAAAAAGGCAGCGATTTTACCTCTTACACTTTCAGTTCTGTATCTGAACCAAACAACGAGCAACACTGCAGTGGTAGCGATCCGTGCGCGCGTGGGGCAGGTCGCGGGTTCGATCCCCATGGCCGCCAGCCCCTTTTTCCTTTTAATCGCGCGCGCAGGGGCGGGCCCCGCTGGTCATTGACCGCGGTGGCTGTGTGGCTTCCACCCACGCCCACGTGGACGCCACAGGGGCACGGGCCCGCGCCGCAGAGGCCCAGGCTGGGTTGCCCTGGGTAAAAAACGCCCCAGGGGCCCCTCTGCAATTTCTTTTCCTTCCTTTTGGGTCCCTGCTATTACATTTTGGCCCCTAAAATGAAAATGTGAATAACTTTTAAATTACAAATCCAATTAAGATAAATAAAATATCTTTGTTAAACCAAATTAAATTATCTACCTATTTAAACCATTTGTAATCTGTTTTGAATATTTCAAAATACATCCAAATTTCAAATTCAAACAAATCCTCTTAATTTTGGTTAATTCCATAAGTAATTCATACTTAATTCAATTAACCCAAATAAAATATGTTTTTCAGTCCAAATTCAATGTACTTTCTGTTTATCAACTTTGTTCTGCATTTTGAGCAATTAAAATTAATGTTATTTAATAATTCTTAAACATGACAAACTAAATGGCATAATTAATAACTTTCAAATGGTTGCTCCAAATTAAATACTCAAAACATGAATTGCATCCAAAATCACATGCCACACTTGAATATCAACTTTGTTTTCTGGTTTGCCACATTTAAATTGAATAATTGTCCCATCTCTTAATTAATGCATTTAAAATTGGTAATATGCTTAACTAAATCATCTGAAATTGTTTTCCAACAAATAAAATATGTTTTCAAACCAGAAAAACATAACCTTTTCAAATATGAATTTGAATTTATGTTTTGAACAAATAAAATTCAAATAATATTCAAACTTGAATTAAATTCAATTAAAACTTGTTTAATCTTGATTAATTCATAATTAAATCATTGTAATTCCTTTTTCAATAATTGAAACATGTAATCCACCTAAAGTTTTGTGTTCTAATCAAATATGAACTTTGTTATTATTTTTGAATAATTTAACTTGATGAAAATAACAAATGCTTGTGTGACACCCTTTAAGTAACCAAAATTCCAAAGACTTAATAAGTGAATTTCAAAATGGGTAAACCTTATTTCCAATTGGTTCTATTGTTGTTATTTTGTTGTTTTCCTCATCCATGCATCATGCTAATCCACCTTCACATATTGGTTAGTTGTAAAACAATTATTTCAACCATAATTCATGGGCTTTCCATATGCAATCCAAATTGCATATGGGTCTATTTAAACATGTTATCATGCCAACTAGTTTATTTCTATGCATCCATTAAATTGTCATGCATCCATACCTTGATCATGCTGGATCTTTTTGCCGTAGTAGTAATTGTTGCATCCGGTGTTTGTTCGAGGTTTGTTGCTTCTTCCCGGATAGGACGTTGAGATGATGTGAGCAACGACAAGTTCTGTGGATGTACCTCTACTTGCTGGATTCCATGCAAGTATACTCACTTGCTGCCAAATGGCTGCCTTTCATCACTTGTTACCGATTCTTTCTGTTGTTCTTATTCTAGCCTGTTGTTTCGATGCTTGTGTCTCGATCCTATTATATGTTTACCTTGCAGCCATGATATAGTCTTTTCCTTCCACTTCCTATTACCTGTTGTTTGTCTACCCTGTTGGCCCTCATGTCGTAGTTGCATGCTTAGTGTTGTTTGCGCTCAAGTCTTGTTGTTCCTTTCTTATCACCTGTGTAGTTGATAGTTGGGTTTCAATTCAACCAACAACATGTTAATGTTTTGGGTAATAATAATTTGATGATAAGGCACCGGCAGGAGGCCCGGCGTGGTTTTGAAGCCTGCTAGTGTCGACCCTAAATAGGAAAAGGGTCTTGTCTACTGATCCATGATGAGCGCACTAACCGCATGTGGGAAGCGAGTATGGGCGCCCCCCTCAACTTGATTCGATTCGCATCTCGTCCAAATCACCACACTTAGTTCGGGCTTTCCATTTGATGCATGCATATGCAGGTGCGAGCCCGAGGCCAGGGTGGAACTTTTGTAGTCGGCATTTAGGGCGGCGTGGTCTTCTAGTGCTATGAGGGTCCCCCTTTTCTTCGTGGGGGCTCGATTAGCCGCGCACGCACAGCACGTGGTGCTTTGGGCTTGATGCGAAGAAGAGTTGGGTTGTGTTGATTACCTCGCTTGGTGGGTTGATCCCCCGTCTGGCGGGTTATTCTTACGTGTACGGCCAAATTGGTGCACCCCTGTAGGGTTAAATCTTCTCGAGAAGCCGTGTTTTCCGCGGTTATGGTTGACTTGGTGAAAGTACTGGCTAACAAGTACTCAGAACAACTTACACCTAACTAATGATAACTTGACTAGTAATAGTCTTATTGACACAATAACTTGATCCATCCTTAATCCAACAGTGTGAGTTATCCTTGGGTTGCTTCCTTAGTAGGGGGTAACATTGGATGGGTTTGTTTGGTGAGTAGTTGTAGTTGGTTTCGATATGCTATCTTATTCCCCTCTTTTAGCCGGATGTTGTAGTGTGTTTCTGTAGTTGGTTAGTGCAGCCCGCTGTCGCTTATTTGCAATAACCCCTTTCTTTCCGTTGATCCCAAAGTATTTGTATCTTGTGATGACTGGCTACGCCGGTATATTGTGAGTATGGGTTATCCACTTGCCAGTACTTAACCGTACTGACCCACGAATCTTTTTCGTGGCTGCATATTCAATATTGCAGTCAACAGGTTTGAAGTCTGACGACGTTAGCTTGGGAATCCCCCCGGCTTGGCCTGGGCAGGGATTGGACGCTCTCGGTTATCTTATGGACTCTTAGTCCAATTTGTATCTTGTCCGTAGCCGGACGCTATGTTGTTTCTTCCGTTGTTATTTGGATCTTTGTATTGTATCAGTTGTATCCCTAACTCGTTTGAGTCATCTTGTAAATCTCTTTTCTGTTGTTGTTGTGGATTATTCGTGAACTGTTGTAATGTTATCACAAGTGGCAACCTGGAATCGGTTATTATGTGGATTCTGGCGGGAATGCTGAAATCTGCATAGTGCCGAATATCGGGGCGTCACAAATGGTATCAGAGCCTTGGTTCCGATTCCCGATATTGTTTCGATACGAATGGTTATCGAAGCAACGGGTCCGCAAAGCCTGTAGGATAACCTCGCTAACGGTCGTTGTTTCTAGAATGTTAAAAACTATTTCTGCTAAACTATGTTGGAAAACATCTCAATAGGATTCTTGTTTTCTCCTTATCCCTATTCTATTTTCCCCTCCCATCTTATTTGTTTTGGAGTCTCCCCTCTTGTCTATCTTTCAAAGTGTTAGGATCCTACGTGGGTGGACGTTTTCTGAGCTTCTAACCTAATAGGTTCGATCATCGGAAGATTCCTGGTGGAAAAACATCGTCGTCACTCCGAGCAAGAATCCCTTGTTAGTGGTGTCGAGGAGATCAGCTAAAAGCATGAAGAATCGATAGTTGAACTTCTTTCCCCTCCCGGGTTAGCAGGTGGATTGCGAGGGCGCAATCCCTTGTTAGTGGTGTCGTCTGTAACACCTGGGGTGTTACCCAAAGTAGAGTTGGTTGTTTTTCTCTTGCTTGCATCACATGCATCACATGAGCATTGCATTCTGTTTTCAAAACAACTCAAAATTCAAAACCACTTTAAACTTTCACACATGTCCAAATTTTCCAATTCAAAAATTGCCAACTAAGAATCTCAAATTGTTTTCAATAGTTTGAAGTTATTTAAATTGCTTACTCACTAAAAATTCCTTTTTATCAAACACCCTAATGGCAAATTAAATTTCAAATCATTTCCTTCTTAATGGGCATGATCCAATTGTGGTTCAACCACTAAATTTTTGCAAACAATTAAAATTCAATAAATGTTTTCATAATTGTTTGAGTTAGTGGAATAAAATTGTTTAAAATTCAACTCCTTATGAAAGACTATGGAAATTCAACTTAAAAACCCAACTGAATATTTCAAACTTTTGGACCTAATATTCACAATTACTTTTAATTATTGTTTTGCAAATTAATAAAATTTAATTATCAAATAAAAACCCCAAACTCTATTGGAAAATTCAACTAACAACTTTAAATCAAAGTAAGATTTCAAACTTGTGAAATAATGTTAGCATTTGCTTTTATTTTCTGTTTTAAAAATTAATAAAAATATTTCATAAAAATCAACCCCCCAAAAACCCTATTTCTATCCCTCCCTCTTTTTCATCCTTTACAAAAAAAAGAGAAGAGAAAAGGAAAATCAAAAGCAAAAAAAATATGGATGGAGGCAGCCAGCCCATCTGTTTTTTTTCTCAGCTCACCCCCCAAGCCCATTTCTTCTGGCCCATACCCTTTCAGGTTGTCGTCTTCCTCCCCCCGACGTCACCTCTGTACGATCAGCAGCAGCAACGCTCGATCACCTCCTCCCCCTCCATATTGCAGCCGTACCGAGCTCCTCCCCACCATAAAGCACCAACCTCCTCCCCCTCTGCCTAACCTAAACCCTAGTCCCCTCGCCCTAGCGCTGCTGAACCCTTTCTTCCTCCCTGCTTCCCCTGTTCTTTTCCTGAAACTGCACCTCCACCCAACCACCGAGCACACCCCACTGCCTCCCCATCGCCCCACCGCCACGGTCGCCTCGAGGTCCCTCCGATGCCGGGAATGGGGCCGTGGTGGCTCCGTCCACCTCCCCGTTTCATCGCGGGTTGCTGGGAGACGCCGTGGTGGCTGCGCCGTCGCCGGGAACACCACCTCGCCGCGGCTGCCATCGACAGCAGGTGCTTGTCTCCCGCTCTCCTCTCCCCCTTCCTAGTTGTCCGCCTCCGCACACACGCACGCACCAGCACCACCTCATCTGCACCCTCGCTACGCGCGACGGCGCCGCCCCGCGTTGGTCATCGCCGAGATGGTTCCGTCCGTCGCAGACGAGCTGCAGTCGACAGCGATCGACATTCAGTTTCGTCAGAATACAAAAAGGCAGCGATTTTACCTCTTACACTTTCAGTTTTGTATCTGAACCAAACAGCGAGCAACACTGCAATGGTAGCGATCCGTGCGCGCGTGGGGCAGGTCGCGGGTTCGATCCCCACGGCCGCCAGCCCCTTTTTTCCTTTTAATCGCGTGCGCAGGGGCGGGCCCCGCTGGTCATTGACCGCGGTGGCTGCGTGGCTTCCACCCACGCCCACGTGGACGCCACAGGGGCACGGGCCCGCGCCGCAGAGGCCCAGGCTGGGTTGCCCTGGGTGAAAACGCCCCAGGGGCCCCTCTGCAATTTCTTTTCCTTCCTTTTGGGTCCCTGCTATTACATTTTGGCCCCTAAAATGAAAATGTGAATAACTTTTAAATTACAAATCCAATTAAGATAAATAAAATATGTTTGTTAAACCAAATTAAATTATCTACCTATTTAAACCATTTGTAATCTGTTTTGAATATTTCAAAATACATCCAAATTTCAAATTCAAACAAATCCTCTTAATTTTGGTTAATTCCATAAGTAATTCATACTTAATTCAATTAACCCAAATAAAATATGTTTTTCAGTCCAAATTCAATGTACTTTCTGTTTATCAACTTTGTTTTGCATTTTGAGCAATTAAAATTAATGTTATTTAATAATTCTTAAACATGACAAACTAAATGGCATAATTAATAACTTTCAAATGGTTGCTCCAAATTAAATACTCAAAACATGAATTTCATCCAAAATCACATGCCACACTTGAATATCAACTTTGTTTTCTGGTTTGCCACATTTAAGTTGAATAATTGTCCCATCTCTTAATTAATGCATTTAAAATTGGTAATATGCTTAACTAAATCATCTGAAATTGTTTTCCAACAAATAAAATATGTTTTCAAACCAGAAAAACATAACCTTTTCAAATATGAATTTGAATTTATGTTTTGAACAAATAAAATTCAAATAATATTCAAACTTGAATTAAATTCAATTAAAACTTGTTTAATCTTGATTAATTCATAATTAAATCATTGTAATTCCTTTTTCAATAATTGAAACATGTAATCCACCTAAAGTTTTGTGTTCTAATCAAATATGAACTTTGTTATCTGTTTTGAATAATTTAACTTGATGAAAATAACAAATGCTTGTGTGACACCCTTTAAGTAACCAAAATTCCAAAGACTTAATAAGTGAATTTCAAAATGGGTAAACCTTATTTCCAATTGGTTCTATTGTTGTTATTTTGTTGTTTTCCTCATCCATGCATCATGCTAATCCACCTTCACATATTGGTTAGTTGTAAAACAATTATTTCAACCATAATTCATGGGCTTTCCATATGCAATCCAAATTGCATATGGGTCCATTTAAACATGTTATCATGCCAACTAGTTTATTTCTATGCATCCATTAAATTGTCATGCATCCATACCTTGATCATGCTGGATCTTTTTGCCGTAGTAGTAATTGTTGCATCCGGTGTTTGTTCGAGGTTCGTTGCTTCTTCCCGGATAGGACGTTGAGATGATGTGAGCAACGACAAGTTCTGTGGATGTACCTCTACTTGCTGGATTCCAGGCAAGTATACTCACTTGCTGCCAAATGGCTGCCTTTCATCACTTGTTACCGATTCTTTCCGTTGTTCTTATTCTAGCCTGTTGTTTCGATGCTTGTGTCTCGATCCTATTATATGTTTACCTTGCAGCCATGATATAGTCTTTTCCTTCCACTTCCTATTACCTGTTGTTTGTCTACCCTGTTGGCCCTCGTGTCGTAGTTGCATGCTTAGTGTTGTTTGCGCTCAAGTCTTGTTGTTCCTTTCTTATCACCTGTGTAGTTGATAGTTGGGTTTCAATTCAACCAACAACATGTTAATGTTTTGGGTAATAATAATTTGATGATAAGGCACCGGCAGGAGGCCCGGCGTGGTTTTGAAGCCTGCTAGTGTCGACCCTAAATAGGAAAAGGGTCTTGTCTACTGATCCATGATGAGCGCACTAACCGCATGTGGGAAGCGAGTATGGGCGCGCCCCTCAACTTGATTCGATTCGCATCTCATCCAAATCACCACACTTAGTTCGGGCTTTCCATTTGATGCATGCATATGCAGGTGCGAGCCCGAGGCCAGGGTGGAACTTTTGTAGTCGGCATTTAGGGCGGCGTGGTCTTCCAGTGCTATGAGGGTCCCCCTTTTCTTCGTGGGGGCTCGATTAGCCGCGCACGCACAGCACGTGGTGCTTTGGGCTTGATGCGAAGAAGAGTTGGGTTGTGTTGATTACCTCGCTTGGTGGGTTGATCCCCCATCTGGCGGGTTATTCTTACGTGTACGGCCAAATTGGTGCACCCCTGCAGGGTTAAATCTTCTCGAGAAGCCGTGTTTTCCGCGGTTATGGTTGACTTGGTGAAAGTACTGGGTAACAAGTACTCAGAACAACTTACACCTAACTAATGATAACTTGACTAGTAATAGTCTTATTGACACAATAACTTGATCCATCCTTAATCCAACAGTGTGAGTTATCCTTGGGTTGCTTCCTTAGTAGGGGGTAACATTGGATGGGTTTGTTTGGTGAGTAGTTGTAGTTGGTTTCGATACGCTATCTTATTCCCCTCTTTTAGCCGGATGTTGTAGTGTGTTTCTGTAGTTGGTTAGTGCAGCCCGCTGTCGCTTATTTGCAATAACCCCTTTCTTTCCGTTGATCCCAAAGTATTTGTATCTTGTGATGACTGGCTACGCCGGTATATTGTGAGTATGGGTTATCCACTTGCCAGTACTTAACCGTACTGACCCACGAATCTTTTTCGTGGCTGCATATTCAATATTGCAGTCAACAGGTTTGAAGTCTGACGATGTTAGCTTGGGAATCCCCCCGGCTTGGCCTGGGCAGGGATTGGACGCTCTCGGTTATCTTCAGGACTCTTAGTCCAATTTGTATCTTGTCCGTAGCCGGACGCTATGTTGTTTCTTCCGCTGTTATTTGGATCTTTGTATTGTATCAGTTGTATCCCTAACTCGTTTGAGTCATCTTGTAAATCTCTTTTCTGTTGTTGTTGTGGATTATTCATGAACTGTTGTAATGTTATCACAAGTGGCAACCTGGAATCGGTTATTATGTGGATTCTGGCGGGAATGCTGAAATCTGCATAGTGCCCGATCTCAGGGCGTCACAATGCTTTGTGTTTGCATGCCGTGTCGGGTAGGATTACTCAGCCTAATATGCTTTGTGTTTGCATGCTGTCCCGAGTAGAAATCCTTAGCTGAATATGCTTTGTGCTTGTATGCTATCCCGAGTAGAAATATTTAGGCGAGAACCCAACTCACTGTGCTTCATGTTTGCCTCAACAGCACATCGATCGCCAGCGAGAAGAAGACAACGAGATCTTCGAGGCCAACTGGTCCAAGGACCGAGAAGAGGACAACGCGACCGCCTACGACACCCAAGACACCTTGTGCATCCCTCACGGCAATCAGCCTGGTAAGTCCCGAGTTGATGCGTCTATTCGGGATTGGTCCGAAGATGACGAAGGTGATTGAGTTCACCTCTTTGCTTGCCAGCAATCTGCTTTGCCTCTCTTTCCTTGCTTGTTGTAACTCCCTTCTTCTTCTACTCTGTAGAGGACCCTGAGCTGGATGACGAGGATGAAGTCCTGGTCGTCGATCCGATTTCGGTGGCCGCTCCCAACACTCGGAAGAGGGTTGGGAATGGTGCCCAGGCACCTGCCCCCAAGAAGGCCAAGAAGACTGCCGTGCCCAAGACCGGCGCTTCCAAGAAGAGGAAAGCTCCTACCCGCAAAGGGTAAGTGTTCCTCCGAGTAACCTTAACTTATTGCCGCTTCTTGTTGCATCATTCCCTTGATTCCCTTCTCTGCTTTCTGACCTTGCACTGCTCTTGATGCTGATGCCGCTACCTCGTCCGCTCCTCAGACGCGGACAACCTCGCCCCGTGAGGAGACCGTTCATCTCTCGGATGACGACGAGAACCAAAGGCCATGGGTAAGGGCGCGTGCGTCCTCCCCAGTTGATGAAGAACAAGATGCTGGCGCCGAGAACGACGACGCCAGGGTAGAAATAGACCTCACCACCGAGCAGTCGCCGCCTGACGCGCGGCCAACTGCTCGGGAAGCTACCAACGACGAGATGCCGCCGACTCCCCTAGCTGCATCAGTTGGGGAAAACACTGAACACGCTGCCGAGCAGCAAGGAGACGATGCCGCCCTGGAGCAGCCAGACGCCAACCCCGAGCAGTAGCAAGACACCAACGCTGCAGCTCAAGATGATCCCGCGGCCAGGCCGCGGGTAGTCGACACTGTTGATACAAGGCCAAACCCCGCTGCGGAGCAGCGGGTAGAAGAAGATGTGGTTGAGCTCACCCGCTAAGACCAAGTGCAGCCAGACGCTGCACCGGGTAGCCGGCCATCCGTGCCGCCAACTCAACAGGTGACTCCACCCAGCGCACCAATTCCTCCACCAACTCAGCCAGCACCAACACCTCCTCAGCCTACTCTGCAAGTGCCACCAACTGCTTCTCGGCCAGACTCTACTCCAAGCACCAGGAAGATCACCAAGTCTGGAACCGATTTCGGTGGCCGCTCCCAACACTCGGAAGAGGGTTGGCAATGGTGCCCAGGCACCTGCCCCCAAGAAGGCCAAGAAGACTGCCGTGCCCAAGACCGGCGCTTCCAAGAAGAGGAAAGCTCCTACCCGCAAAGGGTAAGTGTTCCTCCGAGTAACCTTAACTTATTGCCGCTTCTTGTTGCATCATTCCCTTGATTCCCTTCTCTGCTTTCTGACCTTGCACTGCTCTTGATGCTGATGCCGCTACCTCCTCCGCTCCTCAGACGCGGACAACCTCGCCCCGTGAGGAGACCGTTCATCTCTCGGATGACGACGAGAACCAAAGGCCACGGGTAAGGGTGCGTGCGTCCTCCCCAGTTGATGAAGAACAAGATGCTGGCGCCGAGAACGACGACGCCAGGGTAGAAATAGACCTCACCACCGAGCAGTCGCCGCCTGACGCGCGGCCAACTGCTCGGAAGCTACCAACGACGAGATGCCGCCGACTCCCCTAGCTGCATCAGTTGGGGAAAACACTGAACACGCTGCCGAGCAGCGAGGAGACGATGCCGCCCTGGAGCAGCCAGACGCCAACCCCGAGCAGCAGCAAGACACCAACGCTGCAGCTCAAGATGATCCCGCGGCCAGGCCGCGGGTAGTCGACACTGTTGATACAAGGCCAAACCCCGCTGTGGAGCAGCGGGTAGAAGAAGATGTGGTTGAGCTCACCCGCTAAGACCAAGTGCAGCCAGACGCTGCACCGGGTAGCCGGCCATCCGTGCCGCCAACTCAACAGGTGACTCCACCCAGCGCACCAATTCCTCCACCAACTCAGCCAGCACCAACACCTCCTCAGCCTACTCTGCAAGTGCCACCAACTGCTTCTCGGCCAGACTCTACTCCAAGCACCAGGAAGATCACCAAGTCTGGAACCGAGCCCACCCGGCAACAACCAAAGCGCAGCGCTTCGCAAGACGGGTAGCAGATGCCGCCTCCCAAGCCACGAGGTGATCCGTCCGGGAAGCAGGTGAAGAGCACCCAACTTACACTTGTTCCCTCTGGTTCAAACACCAACCCGGCTGCCTCTGGGGTTACCACTAGCCCTGACGAGAAGCATAGCACTACCTACCCCGAGTACATGATGACCCTGTCGCAGCGCCACAAGATCCCGCTATCCAAGGGAGAGAAGCGACTAGCCGTTCTGAAAGAAGGCCAAGCTGTGGGAACAACCTCCAAGTCCAAGGGGAAGAAGGCAGCGACTCCCGAGCTCTTTTCGCGTGGTGAAGAAGATGACAAAATTGAAGGAGAAGGCCTCACTGCCATCTTGGACTGAGTAGGATTCGTTGACCATGCCTGGAACAGCAATGCGCATGGCAACCCCAAATGGAATGGTATGGAGCTGGGCCAGATCGACCACTACCGCACCGACTGGAACAAAGCTGATGTTGGTTCTGTCGCCATGACGGTTGCCAGCCCTGCCTGCACCCTTGCCGGAAAGCTGTTCGTTATGCGGAAGAACATCGAGGATATCGAGCAGAGCTACGCGGTAAGTGTTTCCTCTCCTTCTTGCATTTACCGAGTTGCTGGTTTCTTCTTTCTCTTCTCGTTTTCTCTTCTCCTCTTAGTCATTCCCCCAGTCCCTGAGATTCGGTGTCGCACCCGGACTTCTAGAGGATACTCACAGCCCGCTAAACAGTAGATAAATGGCTTACGGGGCATACCGGCACCCGCATCTCAATATGAGCAGGCCAACACGTAAACGTGTGACAACCATTCTCTACTATCCATCGTCTGCGTAAACCATCCCATAGAAATCCGACTACTTCCATTGACGTACTTCATAACATACACACATGGTACGTCAACGGCATTTGAACAAGTGATATCACAACAAATCTCTAAGACAAAAAAATAGAAATAAGTTGCAAATAGCTCTCACTAGAGCAGAGATAGCAAATACAATCATCCAGAGGACACATGTTCCAACAAGTCATCATTACATCACAGCGGAAGCATCCAAAGTGTCTGAGTACAGACAAGATCCAAATAGGCCTAAGAGGCCGGAAACGAAAAGATGGAGCCCATCCACGATGTCTCGGATCCTGCCTGGGTCCGCTATCTACTCGTCAGCAGCCTCGTCATACTCCACGTAGTAGCCACCATGGGGATCCTCGGAAACGTAGTCTGCGGAAACCACAACCCCAAAGGGGTCAGTACAGAGGAGTACTGGCAAGCAAGACGCACAAGATACCAAGGTGTACCCGGAAACACCAAGTACAGATGCTCTGGGTTCAACGGAAGATAGGTGATATAAAGATGCGGCAGCGGGCTGCCTAACCAACTACAGAGACACGCTACAACATCCGTCTAAAAGAAGGGGATAAGATAGCGTATCGGAACCAACTACCACTAACCTCAAACAAACCCATCCTGGATCTCGCCTCTTATCCAAAGAAGCAATCCGAGGATAACTCACACAGTTGGATTAGTGAAGGTTCAAGTTATTGTGTCAATAAGACTATTACTAGTCAAGTTATCATTAGTTAGGTGTAAGTTGTCTAATCCTTGTTAGCCAGCCCTATCACCAAGTCATCCATAACCGCGGACAACACGGCTTCTCGAGAAGATTTAACCCTGCAGGGGTGCACCAATTTGGCCGTACACGTAAGAATATCTCGCCAGACGGGGATCAAACCCACCAAGCGAAACACTCAACACAACCCAACTCTTCTTCGCATCAAGCCCAAAGAACCACGTGCTGTGCGTGTGCGGCTAATCGAGCCCCCACGAAGAAAAGGGGGACCCTCATAGCACTGGAAGACCACGCCGCCCTAAATGCCGACTACAAAAGTTCCACCCTGGCGCCGAGGGTTCGTACCTGCATATGAGTGCATCAAATGGAAAGCCCGAACTAAGTGTGGTGATTTGGACGAGATGCGAATCGAATCAGAGTTGCGGGGGGCGCCCATACACGCTTCCCACATGCGGTTAGCACGCTCAACATGGATCCAGAGGACAAGAACTTTTCCTGAGTCCGACACTAGCAGGCCTCAAAACCATACCCGGCCTCCTGCCGGTGCCTTATCATCAAATTAGCATTACCTCATACATTAACAGGTTGTTGTTTTAAACATCGAGCCCCAGAACATAATAAATATGGTAACAAAAATAACGGACAATAGACTCGAGCATAAACGACCCTAGGCATGCTAGTAAGACTCAGGCAACAAGCAACAGGGTATAGGTATGGAGGATAGGCTATATCAGGGTTACAGGTTAACATGTGATAGGATCGGAACACAAGCAACGAATCTTAAGGCTAGCAGAATAGACAATGGAAAATATCGATATCCAGTGTGGAAAGGACACAATGGTTCATGTGAGTGAATACTTGCCTGCAAACTCAGTAGCCTGGTACTGGGCTAACTCCTCAGAAGTAGCGTCGTAAACCTCGTCTGTCTCAGCGTCGTCGTCTATTCGGGAAGAAGCAAACAAACAACGCAGAGAGACAAACAATCAATAACATGGCATAATTCACAATCATGGGATGATGCATGGCAATTTAATTGAGGCATCAAAGGTAAGCTAGTTGACATGGTGACATAATTAAATGGACCCAGCTGCAATTTGTATTGCATATGGAAGAGCCCATGAATTAAGGTTGAATTAAATGATCTACAACTAACCATCATGTGAAAGTTGATTATCATGATGCATGGATAAGGAAAACAATAAGAAAACAACAATAGCATTCAATTTGAAAAGGTGTTTACCAAGTTTGGAAATTTATTTGTTAAGTTATGGAATTTGGCTTCTTAAAGGAGTTACACAAGCATTTGTTGTTTTCACCAATTTTAATTGTTCAAAATAGATAACAAAGTTCATATTTGGAAAGAACACAAAATTTTAGGTGGAATACATGTTTCATTTGTTGAAAAAGGAATTAAAATGAATTAATTATGAATTAAACAAGTTTAAACAAGATTTAAATGAATTTAATTCAAGTATGAAATTATTTGAATTTTTATTTGTTCAAAACATGAAATAAAATTCATATTTGGAAAGTTTATACTTTTCTGGTTTGAAAACATATTTTATATGTTCAAAAAGAATTTAATTTGACCAAGTTATGAATTTAGCAATTTTTAAATGATTTAAACAAGGTTTAAATTATTTAACCAATTTTAATTATTCAAAACAGGAAACAAAGTTTATATTTGGAAAGGTGGTTCAATTTTGCATGAAAAACATATTTTATATGTGACATTTGAATTAAATTTGAAATAGTTATGAATTTGACCAATTTTGAAATAGTAGTTTGAATTTGAATTTTTGGAAACATTTGAAATGTTCAAAACAGTAAACAAATGATTTAAACATGTAGAGAATTAAATTTGGTACAGAAAACATATTTTATTTATTTAATTTGGATTTGAAATACAAAAGTTATTTGAATTTTAAATGCAGGGGCTAATCTGTGATTTAAACAGTTTTAATTCTAATCCAGGGGCCTAGGTGCGAAAAAGAAATTCCAGACAGGCCCCTGGGGCTTTTTCTACGCGGGCAGAGCAGCCCCTGGGTCACTGGCAGTGGGCCAGTGCCCAGCTGTGCGCCTGCGTGGCCGCGGGTGGCTGCGCGCGTGGCATCCACTGCCAATGGCAGGTGGGGCCAGCGTGGCTTGCGTGGCAAAGAGAAAAAAGTGGGGGATTTAATCCCGCGGGGAGGGGATCGAACCCTGGCCCTCGTGCGCGTGCGTGCGGTGCGTTGCCACTGCGCTGCTGAATCGTTTTTGTCAGTAGAGAGGCGCGCGGGGTTTTGTGGTTCATGATCGATAGTTAACTGAAACTGAAAGTTTGAGTTAACTGAAACTTCACCGTGCGGGGCAGACGCCGGCGACGAGCGGCGCTGCGGTCCACTGCTGCTGTGCGTGGATGTGTGCAAGGGATGCGTGTTGTGTGTGCAGGCGCCAGGAGGAGAAGGGAGAGGAGGGAGCGATGCTCACCGTGGGGAAGGAAAGGAGGTGCTCGTGCTCGGTGGAGGTGGACGACGGCGACGTCGAGGAAACGGTGGCGGCGATGCAGCTGCTCCCAGTCCCTGCTGATGATGCGAGGAGGGAGAGGGAAGGTCCACGGCCCCGTTCACGTGCCCCTGCGGACCTGACGGCGACCACCACCACTACCCCAACCGCAATCAAGCTCCAGCCATGGCGTTGTGCAGAAAAGTTCAGAAAGTTCAGAGGTGAACGGGGGTGATCTGAGAGAGAGGAAGAGAAACAGCGTCGGCAGGAAGGAAGGAGGGGGTTAGGGTTAGGGTTTGGGAGCTCGCGGGGTAGAAATAGGGGAGGAAAAGGCAGGGAGGGAGCAGGTGGAGGGCGTCCTGCTGTGTGCGTGCTTGCGTCAGGCGCAGCGTCAGCAGTACGGAGGAAGGAGAAGGTGGGTGGGCCGCGCGCGCTGCGTGCTGGGGTGGAAGGTGGGCTGGGCTGGCCCAGTCTGCCTTCCCCAGCCGTTTTTTTTTTGGTTTTTATTTTCTTTCTCTCTTTTTTTTGCAGAAAAGGAAAAGAGGAGAAAAGATGGGTTTTTGGGGTTTTAAATTTTTGGTGATAAATTTTATAGTTTGTTACTTACAAAAACCCAACTGTGCCATTGTTTGTTTTTCAAAAATTTCAACTTGGTTGCTGTTTGAAAATTCAAATGAATTTGAGCAATTTTGGTATTAAATGAATTATTTGAACTTAAGCCAGTTAATGGTTTGAACTTTCAAATTTAGTTGAAGCAATTTGATGTTTTGGTTTGAATATTTCATTTGAAAATTGTAACAGAACAAGTATGAACAAGAATTTGAAATTTGTTTGAAATTCAAATGGGAAAACAAGGGAAAACAAATGGAAAACAAATGCAAAGCTTATGATGACATGATGCAAAACATAAATTAACAAAAAGCAAACATTCTAAAGGTGTTTTTCATACTTGGGATGTTACAAAACGCCCCCCCCCCTTGAAGGAATCGCGCCCCGAGATTCCTACTGAGAAGAGAAAAGGTCCGGATACTTCTTGCGAAGATCCTCTTCGGTCTCCCACGTTGCCTCTTTATCGGAATGATGGGACCACTGCAGTTTCAAGAACTTGGTGCTCTTGTTGCGAGTTTTGCGCTCGGTCTCATCGAGAATGCGAACAGGATGCTCTTCATAAGAGAGGTCTTCTTGCAGATCAATGGAATCATGATCAACTACACGACCTGGATCTTTGAAGCACCTCTTGAGCTGTGACACGTGAAACACATCGTGCACCTTGGATAGCTTTTCTGGAAGTTCAAGACGATAGGCATTTTCTGCACGCCTTGAGAGAATGTTAAAGGGACCAATATATCTTGGTGCAAGCTTTCCTTTGACACCAAAACGATGAGTGCCTCTGAGGGGAGTTACACGGAGATATGCTTTGTCACCAGGTGCATAGACCATATCCCTGTGCTTGCTGTCATAGTAGCTTTTCTGACGAGACTGAGCAATCTTCAGATTGTCACGACTGATGCAAACTTTCTCTTCGGCTTCCTTAACAATGTCAGGGCCTAAGAGTGAACGTTCACCAGCTCCAGACCAGTTGATTGGACTCCTGCATCTACGGCCATAGAGAGCCTCAAATGGTGCCATGCCTAGACTTGCCTGGAAGCTGTTGTTGTAGGAGAATTCAGCATATGGAAGACATTCCTCCCATTTCATGCCAAAAGAGAGACCACATGCTCTGAGCATATCCTCGAGAATCTGATTGACTCTTTCGACTTGCCCTTGAGACTGAGGATGGTAGGCTGTGCTGAACAGAAGCTTGGTGCCCAAGGCTTCCTGAAAGCTTTTCCAGAAATGAGAAGTGAATATGCTTCCACGGTCTGAGCTTATTTCCAATGGAACACCATGAAGAGGAACAATCTTTGCTGTGTAGAGCTCTGCTAACTAACTAGCTGAGATTGTTTCTTTGACAGGAAAGAAGTGAGCTACTTTAGTGAGTCGATCAATGACAACGAAGATTGCATCGTTGCCCCTCTTGGACTTTGGAAAACCAGTGACGAAGTCCATTTCAATCATGTCCCACTTCCAATCAGGGATTTTCAGAGGTTGGAGAAGACCGACTGTTTTCTGATGAACTGCCTTTACACGTTGACAAACGTCGCATTCAGAAACGTATTGAGCAACTTCACGTTTCATGCCAGGCCACCAGTACAGCGTCTTGATATCCTGGTACATCTTTGTACTTCCAGGGTGTATGGAGAGAGGAGTTTCATGAGCCTCCTTGAGAATGACATCTTTGAGACTTTGAACTTGAGGAACTGCAATGCGTCCTTCGAAGAACACAGTTCCCTTGTCATCAACTGAGAAGGACTTAAATTTCTCCTTGCCTTCTTTGATGTGTTCTACCATCTTCTTGATTTCAGCATCACGAAGTTGTTCAGAATGAATCTTGTCCTCGAGAGTTGGACTGGCTGTCAAGTTTGCAAGATAGCCTTGAGGAACAAGACCAAGGTTCAGCTTCTGGAATTCTTCATGAAGAGGAGGTTGGCTTTCCATGATCATGAGATTATTGCAATACGACTTGCGACTGAGAGCATCGGCCATAACATTAGCCTTGCCTGGAGTGTAAGAAATGGTAAGATCAAAGTCTTTGATCTTTTCAATCCATCTCCTTTGTCTGAGGTTTAGATCTGGTTGTGTGAAGATGTACTTCAGACTCTTATGATCGGAAAAGGTTTCAGTGCGGTTACCCAACAAGTATTGTCTCCATTTCTTGAGGGCAAACACAACTGCTGCAAGTTCAAGGTCATGAGTGGGATAATTGAGCTCATGTGCATTCAACTGACGTGAAGCATAAGCCACAACTTGACGTTCTTGCATAAGAACTGCACCTAGACCTTGGAGAGAAGCGTCACAGAATATTTGGAAAGGTTTGGTAGGATCTGGGCCAACCAGAACTGGTGTAGAACTGAGTTTAGTCTTGAGGAGATTGAAACCTTCATCACATTGTGAAGACCAAACGAACTTCTTGTCCTTCTTTGTGAGGTCAGTGAGAGGTTTTGCAATCTTGGAGAAGTTTTGGACGAAGCGACGGCAATAGCTAGCCAAGCCAAGAAAACTTCTTACTTGCTTCACCGTCTTTGGAGGTTTCCAATCAACAATTGCTTTCACCTTTTCTGGATCAATGGCTATGCCCTTGGCAGAGATGACATGACCAAGATAAGCCACTTCTGAAATCCAGAACTCACATTTGGAGAACTTGGCATAAAGACGATGCTCGCGAAGCTTCATGAGAGTGAGACGAAAATGTTCTTCATGCTCTTCCTCGTATTTTGAGTAGACAAGAATGTCATCAAGATATACCACAACGAACTTGTCGAGGTATTCATGGAAAACAGAATTCATGAGTCGAGAGAAGGTCGCCGGTGCATTGGTGAGACCAAAGGACATGGCGGTGAATTCATATAGACCGTATCGAGTGGTGAAGGTTGTCTTTGGAATATCCTCTTTTCTGATCTTTATTTGATGGTAACCCATTCTCAAGTCCAACTTAGAGAATATTGAGGCTCCAGCAAGTTGATCGAAAAGATCATCGATACGAGGAATTGGATACTTGTTTTTTATGGTTTTCTCGTTAAGAGGACGATAGTCAACAACGAGTCTCTTTGTGTGATCCTTCTTCGCAACAAACAGAGTTGGGCAACCCCAAGCTGAGGAACTAGGTTGAATGTAACCTTTTTCCATGTACATATCAATTTGTTCCTTCAACAACTTCAGCTCGGGAGTTCCTATCTTATAGGGATGCTTAGAGATTGGAGCAGTACCTGGTTCAAGTTCGATCACGAACTCAACAGCTCTGTCCGGAGGCATCCCTGGGAACTCTTCTGGAAAGACGTCAGGGAAGTCGCAAACCACCGGAACATTTTCAAGTGAAGGTAGAGGTTTTGCATCGAGGGTGCATAGCTGAATGGAACTCGATTCATGTGGAGAATAGATTATCTGGCCAGAAGGGTGGAACGGAGTTATTGACTTTTGAGCACAGTCAATCCTTGCTTTATTGGCCTTCAGCCAATCCATACCAAGAATGACATCAATGTCAGAATTGCCAAGCAGTATGAGGGAAGCAAGGAATATGTGGCCTCCAATTAGAATTTGATTTTTGTGACTGATCTTGGACGTTTGCATAGTTGCTCCAGGGGAGTTTACCACTAGCGGGGAACCCAAACCAACAAAAGGGAGTTTAATTACTGTCGCAAAGATCTTTGACACGAAAGAATGTGATGCTCCGGTATCAAACAACACTTTAGCCGGAATAGAGTTTACGGGAAATGTACCGAGAACGACGTCAGGAGCTTCCTCAGCTTTGTCGATCTTGACATGATTCACCCTTGCGGTCCTCCCGACAGGCCTGTTGTTGGAGTTGAAGGCCTTAGGCGGGAGAGCGCGCACTATTGCCTGGTTTGTGTTAGGACGAGGTGGTGGTGGAGGTAGCTGCCTCTGCGTGCACTTGTCGGCGTAGTGCCCCGTCTTCTTGCACTTGTAGCATGTGACGACACGAGGAGGCCCTGGCCTTGGCTACCCCATCGAAGCCCTTTGATCATGCATCTGAGCAGGGTTGGGTGGGCGGGGAGCGAAGCCTGGAGAATTTTGGGCGTATGGAGCCCGAGTGACAGCACCATTTGGTACCCAGATGCGGCGCTTCTGCGGAGGGGTGGTCATGTTGGAGGAGGAACCACCCTCACGCGAGTGCTTGCGAGACTCCTCGAACGCCTTGCGCCCATTTTCTTCATTGAGCGCGATGTTAATGAGATCCTCGAAGCTGTTGGCCTTGATATTGGTGAGGGCATACTTGAGTTCCGGGTTAAAACCTCTGCGGAACCTTGCCATCTTCTTAGCCTCAGTGGACACCTCATCTCCAGCGTACCGAGCGAGGCGATTGAACTCACTCTGGTACCCGATGACGTCCAGCTTGCCCTGCTTGAGTGAGCAAAACTCTTCACGCATCCTTTCCATGAGACCATCTGGAATGTGGTGCTTCAGGAAGGCCTCCTTGAAACAATCCCACGTGACTGGCATGCCAGTTCTCATGGCCTGGAAGTTCTCCCACCAAGTAGCTGCCTGACCCTTCAGCAGATAGGAGGCATACTTGACCTTGTCTTCTTCAGCTACATGAGCAATCTCCAGAGCCTTAGCTATCTCACGGATCCAGTCATCAGCGTCCAGAGGCTCGCGTGTGGCCACGAAAGCTCTTGGTCCCAGACTGAGAAACTCCTTGATGCTGACCCGTGGAGCTGTCTGGTTGTTGTGCTGATTAGTCTGAAACTGGGCCATCTGCGCCATGACTTGGGTCATCTGAGTCAACAGCTCCGTGATTGGCGGTGGCTCAGGCGTGTTGTTCCTTGTTGGCGGCATCCTAAATGGAAATGCATTTTAGCACAACAATAGAAAAGGATAGACTTGGAAACCGAAAGAGAGATTATTCCGACGCATGAATAGATAACCAACAGGTACATCAACACATGTTCAAATACATCAGAATATCCAACACACCATAAATGGTTCGAATGCCAAATGATAACTAAACATAGCTAAGAATGGATACATCGGTACTCCCATGCTCATCACGCAGGACGGCGGCTAGGAGTACGGCGAGAGGTACGGTGAGGAGCACGCCCACGAAAGTAGGTGGAACGACGATCCACGTAGATCTGACGTGATCTGAGAGCGACTCTAGGTGTGGTGAAGTACATAGTGTCGACTCCCTGTGCTCCAAAGCGTGGAATCCCAGTGTAACCAGCACCAAGGTTAAGGAGTGGTCCTCTGATCGGCTCGTAACCTCCAGCATCTGGCAGACGACGCCCAACTGGCTGATCGAAACGTGCAAAGCGCTCGTCTCCAACAAAGTCAGTGGTGTAAGTCGCCAGACGAGTCAAAGCAAGGTAAAGCTGCTCTCTGACTGAAGCCAACTCCTGAGATAGTGTGCGGGCAACTGCGTCATTGTGCCTCACAAACTGAGCGGTGGTGTGCAGCTTGGAGTTATCATGCTCATAAACATCCAAGTTGTCGTAGAGAGTGAAGTGAGCTCCCTCCGAAGTGATGTAACCACGGGGGATGTGGCGATAGATGGAATCGTCAAATCCCTAGTAGTCAGCACGAAGGACGGTGAGACTCACATAAGCTGCCTGCTGCACCGCCATATCCACTGTGGAACCTACTGCCTCGTAGCGGTGGACTACGCTCATGCCATCATCTGACAGAATGTAGACGATAGCCTGGTAGTAGGTCTGCTCAAACTCTCGCTGCTGCTCGTAGACCTGGTACTCTGGTGCCCAACGGAACCCCAGAAAAGTGACCATGTCTCTCAGCATCTCCGGATAACCGGCAGTGCTTTCGCAACGAGTCATACGAACCACCTGCGGGTAGAACCTGAGATCCATCTGCAGATGATGGGGAAGTTTTGATTAGACGCCGGTAGAAGAACTGAAGTGGCAAGCAACAACAAGGTTTCAACGGACGAAAAGGATGTTGAGAAGAACAGGATATCGAAGCAACATCGGGGAAACACGAGACCAAACACTCCTGAGGTACTACGGAAAACCCATCCGAGCTTCTAAAGGATCAATATCTACTGCTTAAGGAATAGAGGATCTGCTTCCGGGGCTTACACGCCTCCGTTCTCAATCGTGAGTAGGCAACATGATAAATCATGTCACAACCACCTCCATTCCTATGGTCCAGTAGATATAACTATCCTAGAGAAACCAGGATACGTGAAATCCTAACTTGAAAGTTTAGATGAGAAGAGAAAAACAACGTTGCACTTCCTTACCAGAGAAAGGGAGGGTGGGTGGGGAAAGAAATAAAAGAACAGAATTCCTACTCTCACGTTTCATTTTTCCTATATAGCTACAAAATAGTTTCTAGACTCAACTGCGACCAGTAAAAGGGACCCTACAGGCAGACAGGCTCTGATACCATTTGTCGCACCCGGACTTCTAGAGGATACTCACAGCCTGCTAAACAGTAGATAAATGGCTTACGGGGCATACCGGCACCCGCATCTCAATATGAGCAGGCCAACACGTAAACGTGTGACAACCATTCTCTACTATCCATCGTCTGCGTAAACCATCCCATAGAAATCCGACTACTTCCATTGACGTACTTCATAACATACACACATGGTACGTCAACGGCATTTGAACAAGTGATATCACAACAAATCTCTAAGACACAAAGAAATAGAAATAAGTTGCAAATAGCTCTCACTAGAGCAGAGATAGCAAATACAATCATCTAGAGGACACATGTCCCAACAAGTCATCATTACATCACAGCGGAAGCATCCAAAGTGTCTGAGTACAGACAAGATCCAAATAGGCCTAAGAGGCCGGAAACGAAAAGACGGAGCCCATCCACGATGTCTCGGATCCTGCCCGGGTCCGCTATCTACTCGTCAGCAGCCTCGTCATACTCCACGTAGTAGCCACCATGGGGATCCTCGGAAACGTAGTCTGCGGAAACCACAGCCCCAAAGGGGTCAGTACAGACAAGTACTGGCAAGCAAAACGCACAAGATACCAAGGTGTACCCGGCAACACCAAGTACAGATGCTCTGGGTTCAACGGAAGATAGGTGATATAAAGATGCGGCAGTGGGCTGCCTAACCAACTACAGAGACACGCTACAACATCCGTCTAAAAGAAGGGGATAAGATAGCGTATCGGAACCAACTACCACTAACCTCAAACAAACCCATCCTGGATCTCGCCCCTTATCCAAAGAAGCAATCCGAGGATAACTCACACAGTTGGATTAGTGAAGGTTCAAGTTATTGTGTCAATAAGACTATTACTAGTCAAGTTATCATTAGTTAGGTGTAAGTTGTCTAATCCTTGTTAGCCAGCCCTATCACCAAGTCATCCATAACCGCGGACAACACGGCTTCTCGAGAAGATTTAACCCTGCAGGGGTGCACCAATTTGGCCGTACACGTAAGAATATCTCGCCAGACGGGGATCAAACCCACCAAGCGAAACACTCAACACAACCCAACTCTTCTTTGCATCAAGCCCAAAGAACTACGTGATGTGCGTGCGCGGCTAATCGAGCCCCCACGAAGAAAAGGGGGACCCTCATAGCACTGGAAGACCACGCCGCCCTAAATGCCGACTACAAAAGTTCCACCCTGGCGCCGAGGGTTCGTACCTGCATATGAGTGCATCAAATGGAAAGCCCGAACTAAGTGTGGCGATTTGGACGAGATGCGAATCGAATCAGAGTTGCGGGGGGCGCCCATACACGCTTCCCACATGCGGTTAGCACGCTCAACATGGATCCAGAGGACAAGAACTTTTCCTGAGTCCGACACTAGCAGGCATCAAAACCATACCCGGCCTCCTGCCGGTGCCTTATCATCAAATTAGCATTACCTCATACATTAACAGGTTGTTGTTTTAAACATCGAGCCCCAGAACATAATAAATATGGTAACAAAAATAACGGACAATAAACTCGAGCATAAACGACCCTAGGCATGCTAGTAAGACTCAGGCAACAAGCAACAGGGTATAGGTGTGGAGGATAGGCTATATCAGGGTTACATGATAACATGTGATAGGATCGGAACACAAGCAACGAATCTTAAGGCTAGCAGAATAGACAACGGAAAGTATCGATATCCAGTGTAGAAAGGACACAATGGTTCATGTGAATGAATACTTGCCTGCAAACTCAGTAGCCTGGTACTGGGCTAACTCCTCAGAAGTAGCGTCGTAAACCTCGTCTGTCTCAGCGTCGTCGTCTATTCGGGAAGAAGCAAACAAACAACGCAGAGAGACAAACAATCAATAACATGGCATAATGCACAATCATGGGATGATGCATGGCAATTTAATTGAGGCATCAAAGGTAAGCTAGTTGACATGGTGACATAATTAAATGGACCCAGCTGCAATTTGGATTGCATATGGAAGAGCCCATGAATTAAGGTTGAATTAAATGATCTACAACTAACCATCATGTTAAAGTTGATTAGCATGATGCATGGATAAGGAAAACAATAAGAAAACAACAATAGCATTCAATTTGAAAAGGTGTTTACCAAGTTTGGAAATTTATTTGTTAAGTTATGGAATTTGGCTTCTTAAAGGAGTTACACAAGCATTTGTTGTTTTCACCAATTTTAATTGTTCAAAATAGATAAAAAATTTCATATTTGGAAAGAACACAAAATTTTAGGTGGAATACATGTTTCATTTGTTGAAAAAGGAATTAAAATGAATTAATTATGAATTAAACAAGTTTAAACAAGATTTAAATGAATTTAATTCAAGTATGAAATTATTTGAATTTTTATTTGTTCAAAACATGAAATAAAATTCATATTTGGAAAGTTTATACTTTTCTGGTTTGAAAACATATTTTATATGTTCAAAAAGAATTTAATTTGACCAAGTTATGAATTTAGCAATTTTTAAATGATTTAAACAAGGTTTAAATTATTTAACCAATTTTAATTATTCAAAACAGGAAACAAAGTTTATATTTGGAAAGGTGGTTCAATTTTGCATGAAAAACATATTTTATATGTGACATTTGAATCAAATTTGAAATAGTTATGAATTTGACCAATTTTGAAATAGTAGTTTGAATTTGAATTTTTGGAAACATTTGAAATGTTCAAAACAGTAAACAAATGATTTAAACATGTAGAGAATTAAATTTGGTACAGAAAACATATTTTATTTATTTAATTTGGATTTGAAATACAAAAGTTATTTGAATTTTAAATGCAGGGGCTAATCTGTGATTTAAACAGTTTTAATTCTAATCCAGGGGCCTAGGTGCGAAAAAGAAATTCCAGACAGGCCCCTGGGGCTTTTTCTACGCGGGCAGAGCAGCCCCTGGGTCACTGGCAGTGGGCCAGTGCCCAGCTGTGCGCCTGCGTGGCCGCGGGTGGCTGCGCGCGTGGCATCCACTGCCAATGGCAGGTGGGGCCAGCGTGGCTTGCGTGGCAAAGAGCAAAAAGTGGGGGATTTAATCCCGCGGGGCGGGGAAGAACCCTGGCCCTCGTGCGCGTGCGCGCGGTGCGTTGCCACTGCGCTACTGAATCGTTTTTGTCAGTAGAGAGGCGCGCGGGGTTTTGTGGTTCAGGCTCGACAGTTAACTGAAACTGAAAGTTTCAGTTAACTGAAACTTCACCGCGCGGGGCAGACGCCGGCGACGAGCGGCGCTGCGGTCCGCTGCTGCTATTTGTGGATGTGTGCAAGGGATGCGTGTTGTGCGTGTAGGCGCCAGGAGGAGAAGGGAGAGGAGGGAGCGATGCTCACCGTGGGGAAGGAAAGGAGGTGCTCGTGCTCGGTGGAGGTGGACGACGGCGACGTCGAGGAAACGGTGGCGGCGATGCAGCTGCTCCCAGTCCCTGCTGATGATGCGAGGAGGGGGAGGGAAGGTCCACGGCCCCGTTCCCGTTCCCCTGCGGACCTGACGGCGACCACCACCACTACCCCAACCGCAATCAAGCTCCAGCCATGGCGTTGTGCAGAAAAGTTCAGAAAGTTCAGAGGTGAACGACGGTGATCTGAGAGAGAGGAAGAGAAACGGCGGCGGTAGGAAGGAAGGAGGGGGTTAGGGTTAGGGTTTGGGAGCTCGCGGGGTAGAAATAGGGGAGGAAAAGGCAGGGAGGGAGCAGGTGGAGGGCGCCCTGCTGTGTGCGTGCTTGCGTCGGGCGCAGCGTCAGCAGTACGGAGGAAGGAGAAGGTGGGTGGGCCACGCGCGCTGCGTGCTGGGGTGGAAGGTGGGCTGGGCTGGCCCAGTCTGCCTTCCCCAGCCGTTTTTTTTGGTTTTTATTTTCTTTCTCTCTTTTTTTTGCAGAAAAGGAAAAGAGGAGAAAAGATGGGTTTTGGGGGTTTTGAAATTTTGGTGATAAATTTTATAGTTTGTTACTTACAAAAACCCAACTGTGCCATTGTTTGTTTTTCAAAATTTTCAACTTGGTTGCTGTTTGAAAATTCAAATGAATTTGAGCAATTTTGGTATTAAATGAATTATTTGAACTTAAGCCAGTTAATGGTTTGAACTTTCAAATTTAGTTGAAGCAATTTGATGTTTTGGTTTGAATATTTCATTTGAAAATTGTAACAGAACAAGTATGAACAAGAATTTGAAATTTGTTTGAAATTAAAATGGAAAACAAGGGAAAACAAATGGAAAACAAATGCAAAGCTTATGATGACATGATGCAAAACATAAATTAACAAAAAGAAAACATTCTAAAGGTGTTTTTCATACTTGGGATGTTACATTCGGGCCGAGTAGTTGAAGACTCAACCGAGTTGACATCTACTCGGGACAAATCTTCCAAAAGACTTACACTTTTTCTCTTCTTCTCTGCAGGATAGCGTCCAGAAGAGGACTAGGGTTTTCCGTCGGTTACTCTGGAACCACCACATCGCCAAAGATCCTATCGAGGATCTTGAAGCCGACAAGAAAGACAGCGAGGCGATGGAAAAGATGACCCTGGACCGCACTCTCTAGATCTCAGAAGTTGAAGGTAAGTTTTCAACATTTTGGTTTGTGCGTTTTGTGTTTACGCCCGTGTTTGCTTTTTGCTTCATTGCTGTTTTCTCTGCAGGCAAGCTCAAGGACTTGATGGAAAGGCACCGAGACTGCGAAGTCTTTGCTGCCTCTGCTCAATGCAAGATCTCTACTCTGGAAGGTGAGTTTTTCTCCTTTTTCTCTGCAGCTGTGTTCTCCTACTTGGCTATTCTGCTGACAATGTTGTTCTTCTCGAAGAAGAATATAAGAAATTCCAGGAGCAACACTTGAACGGCCTTATGCCTGCCGAGGTGCAGCAGCAGTTGGAAACCCGAGAATCAGAGATTGAGAAGGAGCGCGCGGCCAAGATGACGGAAAACGAGAAGCTCCATCTCGATCTCCAAGACGCACTCCAAACCGCCATCAACCATGTTGACGAGAAGCAGAAGATTGAAAGGACAGCCAAGGCCGAGAAGAAAGCACTCGAACTGGAGATCCAGGTGCTGAAGGACCGGAACACGGGACTCAATACCCAGATCTGGGAATCGTGCCGGATCCAGGATAAGCACATCACAGACTGGAAGATCAAGCTGGGAGCCCTGCTGGTTGAAATGGAATGTAAGTTGCCACTCCCCCTTTCTTCTTCTTTGTTTTATTTCTTCTCGGTTTTGCCTCTTCTCGGTTCTGCTTCTGACTCAACCTAGTTCCTTATGAAGATATCTTCCCGGAACTCCGCTCTGCTGGTGTGCCAGCTATGGACAAGGCACGACAGGCAAGGGCTATCGCTGGTCTACCTATTGACAATACTTCCACCATCAACGACCACCTTCTCAGCATCAAGACACAGATCCGCTCCCTCAAGGGCCTGGGCACCTCCATGGTGTCCACTGGTATCAAGTTTCACAAGCTTTTCTGGCCCGAGAAGGAGGTCCCGGAAACCTTCCGTGAGATTGTTGATCATCTGGACGAGGTCAAGGTAGAGTTCAAGAAGTGGCAGGCTTCCGCAGCTCGGGCAGGAGCTGACAAGCTGCCGCACTTCGTCTTGAGCTGGTATGAGAATCTGGACCTCCAAAAGATCCGCGAGCGCCATGAAGACTCCAAGTGGACCGACGATCCGGATTGCGTTGCTCGCCGAAAAGAGGTGGCCTATGAGGTCGCCTCCTACGCCGAGACCAGCGTCTACATCGACGGCCTCCCCGAGCCGGACACCGAGCCAGAAGATGACGATGAAGAGGACGGTGATGAAGATGATGACGACGAGGAGGGTGCCGGGGATGAGGGAGCCGAGCAGGAGGAGACCAAGGAGGCTGAGGAATCCGAGCAGCAGGGCAACACGGAGGAATCCGAGTTCACTTCCAACGCGGGTGTTGAGCAGCCGCAGCCCTCCACTCAGGAGGACACCATCACCACCGAAATGGTGATCCAGCAGCCAGATCCCGAGTTGGGCGCGACTGGTGTCTACCCGATGCCCAACACCCAGTCTACTCCAGACTCCAGCTCAGCAACGGACCCCATCTCAGTGGCCATCGCAACCTCCGATCAGACTGCCTCCGTCAACACCGATGCTGACAACACGGGCTCCACTGCCGTGTAATCCCTGCAAATCTTTATCTCCAAACTTTTATCAGATCCCCGGGATGCCGGGTGCATATGTAACCAAAACAATTATGTTCGTTGCTACTCAGTTTTTATTTCAGTTGAAGTTTTTAGCAACTCTGGCTCAATGCCGGGTTGTGTTAATATGCAAGTCCCCGAGTTGCATTTTTTATCCACTCTCTCTTTTCATCTCAGCTCTTACCTGCCACTTGTGGCTTTTTTGATAGTCGAGTCACAAGATTTCAAAGTTTGAGTTTCAAATACTTAGCCTCTTAGAAAAATGCATAGTAACGCTGCTCACCACTTAGCCGAAAAAAAGACAACAAAAACAGTTTAGAACACTCTACTCGGTTGCTGCACCCCTCTTCTCCTCAGCCATTTTTCGTGTGCTCATTGACCTTTGGCTTGTTCTCTTGCTTGCCATGAAGCCGGGTTGCGGACAGCAGCAGAGTTGAAGAGTTGGCCCTTGGGTTTAGACACACTACTATATATTCTTATGAAATTCTAAGCAGAGCAACCGAGTAGACAAAGTAAAACAGAGTAGAACAACACAGAACAAACTTGGTCAGGGGCAGTCCCCGAGTTTGAATTCGGAGTGCCTACTAGAATTTTAACTCGGTTGAGGAGATACATACAACTTTCTGCTCATGAATGAAAACGGCGGAGTAGATCTACATTCCAGGGGCGCTTAGATTCCTCTCCAGCTCTATCCGGCCTGTTCTTCTGGGGTGCCTGTGCGTCAACTAGATTGTAGGCATCATTGTGCAGAGCCTTACTCACAATGAAAGGCCCTTCCCACAGAGGGGATAGCTTGTGCATCCCGGCCGTGCGTTGCACGAGCCTAAGGACCATGTCTCCTTCTCGGAAAACCCTTGGGTTCACTTTCCGGCTGTGATAACGCCTCAAGTTTTGCTGATACACAGTTGAACGTGACAGAGTTAACTCTCTTGCTTCTTCTAGCAGGTCAACGTCATTTTCTCGAGTTTCTCTCGCCTCTGCCTCTGTGTAGAGGGTTACTCGGGGCGATTCATGCTCTAGGTCAGTGGGCAACACAGCCTCAGCTCCATATACCAGGAAGAATGGTGTGTATCCGGTTGATCGGTTAGGGGTAGTCCTTAGACTCCACAACACCGCCGGCAACTCGTCCAACCAACAACCAGGGGTTCGCTGTAATGGCTCCATCAGCCTTGGCTTTATGCCGGATAGCACCATGCCATTTGCTCTTTCAACTTGCCCATTGGAGGCGAGATGCGCAACAGACGCAACATCTAGCCGGATCCGCTTCTCCTTGCAGAATCTTGCGAAAGCACCCTCAGCAAAGTTTGTGCCATTATCAGTGATGATCCTGTGCGGGTAGCCGTATCTCAGGATCACTTCAGGAAACTCACATCTGTAGCTCCATCGCACTTCTAAATAGGCTTGACCTCAATCCACTTGGTGAACTTGTCAACCATGACCAAGATGTGAGTCATGTTGCTTCTAGCCGTCTTGAAAGGACCCACCATATCCAAACACCAAACAGAAAATGGCCAAGTAATGGGAATGGTCTTCAACTCGGAAGCTGGCATATGAATCTTACTTGCAAACCTTTGGCAGCCGTTGCACTTTCTCACTATATCCTCAGCCTGTTTCAAGGCAGTGAGCCAAAAGAAGCCATGCCGGAAAGCCTTGTTGACCACAAGAATTTCTTCTCCCTCTTCTGGCTCGACGCAGCGTTGCAGCACGCCAGTAGGGCTCCTTCTATGCAGCACATTGTTGAGGATAGTGTAGCCCTTGGATCTTCTCTGTATCTGCCTGGCTGCAACCTCGTCACTTGGCAAGGTGCCATCCGTTAGAAAGGATAATATGGGAAGAGCCCAACTCGGTGTCTCCCGTGTGGGAAACACTGGTTCGTCCACTTCCATTGGATCAGCCACAAAAACCTCTTCTGAGTTGGAGATGATTCCCCGAGTCCCCGAGTACTCGGAAAGGATCCCCTCGATGAATGCGACAGTCCCCGGGTTGCAGGTGCCAGTCCCCGGGTTGGAGACGACAGTCCCCGGGTTCACTTTTGCAGCCTCCCAGTCAATCTCCATTGGAACAGCTTCCTCTCCTGGCAGAGAAGGAATGTAGATAGACTCCGAGTTGGGGGATGGCTTGATAGATGGCTTTCTCAAATGCTCCAAGGAAATCCTAGCTGGGATAAACTGCTGAGAAGACCCCAACTTGGAAAGCTCATCAGCTGCATCATTTTCTGCTCGGTGTATATGTTGGAACTCACATCCTTCGAAGAAGCCAGTCATGGTTTGCACCAGAAACCGATATGATGCCATGTTGGCATCCAGAGCATCCCAGGTGCCGGATACCTGCTGCACCACCAAATCCGAGTCGCCATAACAGCTGATGCGCTGCACGCCAACCTCCTTGGCTACCTTCAAGCCATGCACCACTGCCTCATACTCGGCCACATTGTTAGATGCCTTGAAATGAATCTGCAGCACGTATTTGAGTTGATCTCTCTTGGGTGACGTAAGCACTACGCCAGCACCAAGGCCTTACTTCACTTTGGAGCCATCAAAATGCATCTTCCAGTAGTTGGTTTCCAGCAAGAGAGGCTCATACTGCACCTCAGCCCAATCCACTAGAAAATCCGCCAAAATCTGTGACTTGATGGCTTCTCTTCTCGCGTACAGAGGAGTGTACGCGGCCAGCTCGATCGCCCACTTGGCTACTCGGCCGCTTGCCTCCTTGTTGCCCATGATATCCGAGATGGGAGCGGAACTCACCACTGTGATGGGATGCTCTTGGAAATAGTGCTTCAGCTTCTTGGTGCCCAGGTACACGCCGTAAGTCATCTTCTGGTAGTGCGGGTAGTTCTGCTTGGAGCTGGATAGCACCTCACTGAGATAATACACTAGCCGCTGCACAGTCTTGCCTTCCTCTTCTCTTTCCACCACAATCACCACACTGACTACTCGGTTGGTTGCTGCAATATACAACAACATGGGCTCTTTGGGTAGCGGACTAGCCAGGATGGGAGCGCTACCCAGCATGGCCTTCAGTTCCTTGAATGCCACATCAGCTTGTGGTGTCCAGAAAAACTTGTCGCTCTTCTTCATCAATTGATAAAGAGGCAAGGCCTTCTCGCCCATTCTGCCCAGGAAGCGGCTCAGAGAAGCCAAGCATCCAGTGAATTTCTGCACATCCTTCAGTGATCTCGGCAAAGACATGCTCTCTATAGCTTTTATCTTTGAAGGATTGGCTTCAATGCCCCGAGTGGATACCAAGAAGCCGAGTAGCTTGCCAGCCGGGACGCCAAAGGTGCATTTAGTCGGATTCAACTTCATCCTGTACTTGCGCAAGTTGGCAAAGGTTTCCTCAATATCACTAAGCAGAGTATGTGTTTTATTCGTTTTGATGACAATGTCATCTACGTACACCTGCACATTTTTGCCAATTTGATCATGCAAGCATTTCTGCATGCATCTCTGATAGGTAGCCCCAGCATTCCGCAACCCAAAGCACATGACACGATAGCAATAAGCCCCGTACGGGGTAATAAAGGCAGTTTTTATTTGATCATCCGGGTTGAGAGCTATCTGATGGAAGCCAAAGTAGGCATCAATGAAAGACAAAAGCTCGCAACCGGCAGTGGAATCTATCACCTGATCTATGCGGGGTAGCGGGAATGGATCCTTGGGGCAGGCCTAGTTCAGGTCGGTGTAGTCCACGCACATGCGCCATGCGGTGTCGGCCTTGGGGTCCTCCTTCTTCTTCTCAACCATAACCGGGTTGGCTAGCCAGTCCGGATGCAGTACCTCCATGATAAATCCACTGATCAGCAACTTGGTGACCTGATCACCGATGGCTTTCCTCCTCTCATCACCAAAGCGGCGCATAGCCTGCTTAACCGGCTTGGCGTCATGCTGCACATGCAGCGAGTGCTCAACCAACTCCCTCGGGACACCCGGCAGATCCTCATTGGACCAGGCAAATACATCCCGATTCTCACGGAGGAAGTGGATGAGCTCGCTTTCCTATTTATCTCCCAGCCCGGCGCCAATGATGGCAACACGGTCTGGGAACTGAGGATCGACCTGGACCTTCTTTGTCTCCTGGGACGCCTGGAATGCAGTTCCATACTGGGAACTCGGCATGCCAGGCGCACCGACTTGCGCTGCTTGTGCCAAAGCCACCACCTCGTGTATCTTCTTCTTCTCGGCAGCAATGACCATGGACTCCGCCAGCTGAGAACTAGCAGACGCGCATTCCAAGGAACGTTTGTAATCACCCGAGATGGTGATAACTCCATTGGGACCAGGTAACTTCATCTTAAGGTAGGTAGCATGGGTTGAGGCCATGAACTTGGAGAGGGCAGGCCTACCGAGTAGAGCATGGTAGGGGCTCTGAAGATCAACTACCTCAAACTGCAGGCTCTCGGTGCGGCGGTTTTCCCTGGTACCAAACAGAACATCCACCCAGATGCGGCCGATTGGAGCACAAGATACTCCCGGCACAATGCCATGAAATGTGGTCCTGCTGGGAAGCAGCATGTTCTCGGCAAGGCCAAGTTTCTCCAGTGTATCCCGGTACATGATGTTGATGCTGCTGCCGTTATCGATCAGCACCTTGCTAAACCTGACATTCTTCTGGGTTCCCAAGAAGGTGGGATCCACCACCAGAGCATAGCTACCCGGGTTGGGCATCACCCTGGGATGATCAGCTCTGGACCAAGTGATCTCTTGGTTGCACCAGTGCAGGTAGTGAGGCACAGCTGGGATCACTGCATTTACCTCCATTGCACGCATGTGCAGTGACTGCTTGTTGGCTGGCTCGGTGGTGAAGATCATGTAGCTCTCGTGGTGTTCCTGGTACTGGTTGTGGTCTCCACCACCATTGTTGTCGTTGTTGTTGTTATTGTTGTTGTTCATGTTGTTGTTGTTGTTGTTGTTGTTGTTGTTGTTGTTGTTGTTGTTGTAGTTGCGGTTGTTGTTGTTGAAGTTGCGGTTGCCGTTGTTGTAGTTGCGGTTGGCTCCCTGAGCCACTTGGTTCACTTTCTCCCTTCTCGGAAACACTACAGGCCTGGGAGAAGCTGTCCGAATAGGCTGCACATTGGCATTCGCAGGTGGCAGAGGAAGAGGAGGAGGCAGCTGAACAGCGTCCTCATTCTTGATTTGGTCCCACCAGCTGCACTGCCGGGTAGTGTGGTTGGCTGGCCTACTCGGATGCCGAGTATTGAAGCTGCATGGCCCAACCTTCATGTTCTGGATGCACAGAAGAGCGGCGTCTTCATTGTCAGGGTATAAAGACTTTCTAATAACATCGGGTTCCCGTGTAGCCAATGGGTCAAAGATAAAGCTCGGAGCTGGATCCGGGTTGCCGCTACCCTGCTGGGGAGCATTGTATGGCTTCTTGATGCCTTGGCTCTGATTCTGGTTCTGCCCGTATTGGGCTCCAGCAGTTTTTTGCCTTTGGCTACTCCCAGCAGCCGTAGTCACAACATTCACCTCCTCGGGATCATACCGAGTATCTATGCGGTCACCTCTGCGCTTGTTTCTGAAGTAATTGCGCCTGCTGCTGCCATGGTGCTTCCTTCTCGGCTCAGGAGAATCGAGCAGAGGCTGAGTTGGGTCACCGAGTACATACATATCCGCAATCTTGATTGTCTCGGCGAGCGTACTCGGCATCTCTCTCTGCAGCTTCTGTCACAACATGCTGCCATGCCTGCAGCCCTGAGCAAACCAAGTAATGGCCTGGGCCTCATTCACACATTCACAGGTGTTCCTCAAAGTGCTCCATCGAGTAAGGTACTCTCGGTCAGTCTCCTCTTCCCGCTGCTTGCAAGCAGACAGTTGCTGTGGCCTATTCGGCCTCTTGTACGTGCTGGTAAAGTTGCTGATGAAGGCTTCCGAGAAGTCTAGCCAGCAGTTGATGCTATCTCTGGGCAAGTTGTTGAGCCAAGTCCTAGCATGGCCCTCCAGCATCTGCGGAACATACCGCACATCCCATCTCCGGTTGCCGCCTGCAATGTGCACAGCAGTGACATAGTCGCTTAGCCAGTCTTCCGGCTTGGTGCTGCCATCATAACACTTGGTCCCCCTAGCCAGATGGAAATGGTTCACGGAGGGCTCCTCCATGATGCGGCGACCAAAGCAATCTGGGCCGGGCGGCCCCCTGTTCTCGAGCTACGCAGACCGATTGATCCGGTCCAGCTTGTATCTTGCGTCACTGGGCTCCAGCATGCGGTCACCTAGACGGTCAGTGACATCTCTTGGGTCAGCATAGCCGGCTAGCCCCATCGCCGAGTACCCATCATCGTAGCGGTATTCCTGCACAACTGCAGGTTGCACGACCGGATTGGCTGCTGGCGCAGCTGCATGCGGCTGTGCTGCCGCTGGTTGCCGTACTCTTGGCTGATCCGGGTTGGCCGCATGGTGCCGCGATGGTCTTGCACGGTCTCCTCCTTGCCTCTTGCTGTGAGCTTTATTGGCTTGATAGCCTGCTCCTGCAGTGTTATGTTTCTGACTGGGCTACCGCGACACAGCGCGCTGTTTCGCGGCGACAGCCGGATCGTACACCTGCATCTGCTTGCTCTTCCCCGAGTTCACACTATGGTTCCTCTCACTGCCAGGAAGCGGCGATGAGGCCTGATCCATAGATCTGAACGCATGCGAGTGCACAACCTGAGAAGCGCCAGCACCCGGGTTGGCTTTCCGGAACTCCTCGTTCTGCCTAGCAGCCTCTAGCACTAGCTCATTGAGCCTATCCTGCTGCCTAACACGCGTGTCGCCAGCAAGATGCGGCAACTCAGCAGCCACTGCCTCTGCAGCCCTAAGAGTTTTGGCGGGGGTACTATACTTGGGCCTAGTAGCAGTGTCTAAACTAGCAGATTGGCTAGCAGCCCCACCAACTCCTGCCATCTCAGCCCCTAAGTTGCGACGAGTAGCGCCTAGCTTGCTAGGCTTCCTAAACACAAGAGTAAAGCCGTGGGCCTTGTTGTACTCATTTTGGTCTAGGTTAAGCTCAAGCCTAACCTTCTCCGGCTCCTGGGACTCCGCGAGTAGCGCTTGACGCTGCTGCTCGAGTTGCGCCCTCATGGTCATGAGCTCAAGCTTGGTGGGAGGCGGCATGCCCATCCGCACGGAGGATGCCGGTATCGTCGTAGTCGTGGAAGGGGCCACGTAACCCGGAATGTTGTGGGGCGCGTCGTAGGGCTTGTGTACCCTTGGGCCAGCACTTGGGCCAGCAGGTTCCTCGATGACTCCCGCAGTAGCGGTCGTGCCTTTCCCGGCATCGATAGCCGGGCCTGTCATCATCACCTCCACGTTGTCCGCACAGCAGCCAGTTGGCTTCCCGCGGGCAGCGAGTACAGCAGGAGGATCTTCCACGACGAGCACCTCCTCCGAAAACTCGTGGATGAAGATGGTGGCGACGTAGACCAGATGCGTGCCGAAGGATAGCACCGAGCCGCCGAAATCTCCAGCGTTGTCGGTGACGAAGTCGAAGGAGCCGAATCTGTGGACAAGGCCACAGACCACGCGCTCCCTCATAGCAGAAACGGGTCCCGTCCGAACATGAACTCCAGCCAGCGCCGCTGCTGGCCCCACGGTGGGCGCCAACTGTCGTGGCGGTATCACGGCAGATGCCATAGGATGGCTTAAGTGTTGGGGCCGATGGACGCTGGAGGTATCCGGGGAGGGATCGCTGATGCATGTAAAATGCATACATGAACTTTGCATGTTATTACTTGTTTTTCCTACATATTAGCAACTTATATTCATGTTTTATAATGATTTGGGGGATTTTCTAAACAATCCCCCTTCTTTTGGTTCTAACCATGTTTTTCCAGAAAACGTACTTTTTAGTGTTTCAGACTTTCCGGGAGCTTCGGGACTCCAAAAAGGGCAAGGCCAAAGAGCACGGTTCAGGATTTTCGAGACGAAAACCATGGGCCAAAGTAGAGGGCCAAAAGTCCAACCAGGTGGCAAAGAGGACCCTCCACGCGGCCAGATTCCTTGGCCGCGTGAGAGGCCCCCTTTTTGCCCCCGTGGCTCCGATGCAGTCGATCTTTCTTCTCCCGAGTGTCTCGTGACCTAAAAATGACTATATAAAGGGTCCCCTGGCTTTTTCGAGGAGGAGCGGCGCCGAGAGACGAAACCACGAAACAGAGAGACAGAAGGTTGCCGCCGGAGAAGATCTAAGGGGGGAAATGCCGCCGGGATCACCCCCGGAGGGCTCCACCCCCTCCGGCGTGTTCATCATCAACATCTACAGCAATATCAGCTCCATCTCTCCACTGTAATCTCTTGGCAAACACGATGTATGATGCAATACTATATTCCCTTGATGTATTGTGTCTCCCCGTCTATGTTTGAGTAGTGAATTGTTCTTGGCAATGGTGAAATAGTTCGTTGATTGGTTGCATACAAGTTTGTTATCTTCTATGATTGTCTTTATGTACAATATATGAGTGCACGCATATGTTGAGGAATGCATGTAAGGTGATCACCGGTAGCATAATGGAGTGGTGGTGACTTGGGAGTGACAGTAACCTGAGACCGAGCCACAAAGTTAAGTTATTGGGGGATATATAGGGGACCTTAGAACGTAAGGCTATGGTGGGATTTTATGTCTTAATAAATCTTGTGCAGTCATTTACTTGGCCACATGATCCATCATAAGGGGTTGTAGATCATTTACTTGACTATACCTATTCATGGCTCCTTCCTAGAAGAAACAACTAAGACTAAAACATGTGCTTCACTAATTGTGACAACCACACGAACGAAACACCTATTACTAGAACACTTGCTCCCTTGAGATACTTGAGATATTTGCTGCTTGCTACTTGTGAAACTTGCTTTAGAAACTTGCTCTAGGATTACTTGCATTTTAAACTTGCTTCACTAGTTACTAGACAAACCACACTCCACGTCACTTGCTTTTAATTAGTTAGTTCCTTTTAGTCAAACTTATTGCTTTGCATAAACAGCCATATAATAGGGTTATAGGGCTTTAGAGAATAGATAGCTTACCTTCAGCTCCTCGTGGGTTCGACACTCAAATACTTATCGAAAGGTACTACAATTGATCTCCTGCACTTGGGATTCATCAAGCACTTTTCTGGCGCCGTTGCCGGGGAGCGTCGTGTTAAGCTTTTATTCTTGTTTGCATTGCATACTAACATATAAACCTAAAACACAAAAAAAATTATAAAATGGAAAACAACCAAACAATTTTAGAACTGTATAATATCTACCTTGAATTAGGACATGAAGTGTTTGAGGAGAAATAAAAATTATTTCCACAACAATCATATTTGTGGTAGTACTAATTCTTTGAACACCTTTATTGCTAAGGAAAACCTTGAGCTTGGTGAAGTTTGTCTTGATGAATATGATATTTTTAGTCCCCCTACTATTGAGGATAAAAATGATATACTTGCTGATTCTATGGAAAGTTTTAAGCTTGGGGAAGTTGGTTTTGATGAGCATGATATTTCTAGTTCCCCAAGCTTGGAGGAGAAAATTCACTTTGATGATACTATGCCTCCTATATATGATGATTGCAATGAAAATTATGAATGTTTAACTTCCACTATCACTAATGAGGATTTTACTTATGTGGAGAGTAGTGATTCTTTTATTCATGTGGCTCATGATAAGAATGTTTTATGTGATATTCATATTGTTGAATCTATTCATGATGCTACTGAAAATTATTATGAGAGAGGGAAACATGGTTACACATATTTCAACAATATTAAGTTTCCCCTCTTTATGCTGAAAGTATTGAAGTTGCACTTGATCTACCTTTCTATGCTTGCTATTATGTGCTTCTTTTATTTGTTTCATTACAAAATGCCAATGCATAGGAAATGGGTTAGACTTAAAAATAAATTGTTTAATATTTTTTGGTGTGTTCCTTATGCTTTAATTCCCTATTCGGTTTGAGCACACATTTATGTCTTTACAACATGTAAAATGCCTTTACCTACTGTTATCTATCATTTAGTTTAAGATTTTCATTTTATAATTTTTTTGGGAAAGTAAATGAGAAGGATGAGTAATGGAGAAGTTGGGGCCGACCTTGAACATGTGTTGTTCATGCCAATGAAACCATTACAAAGTCTCTATCATTAAAACTTTTTCTAAAGCTAAAAACAATAAAAATATTATTTCACTATTGTAACATCACATTTCTGTCTTATTTCTCATCTTAAATGGCAAGAATAATCTTATATGAGAGATAGGATTAAACAATAGTAATTAGCTGTCAAGAAAACAGATTCGTGAACTTCACTGCGAAAAATGTTTAAAATCACAGAAGTGGAATTTTGACCTGGTAATTTACGACAGAAATATTTAGTTATCACTACATATTTCATTAGTTTTAAGTTTTCTGATTTTAGCAACTTAAGTGCCTCTAAAAATTCACTCTTTACGGGTTGTTCAGTTTTTGGCAGATTATGTCTTTATTTTGCATTGCTCTCATTACTTGTGTTTTGTGTGGTTCTTTTGATCAAGGAGCAATGCACAACTGTAGTAACAATAGTTAATATTTAGAATCAACTAATGATGTGTCTTTGCTGTACCTATGTGGATTTTATTTATGGAGGCACTAACCCCTCTAATCAAGTTTTATGTTGAGATTTGTGTAAGAAGAATTTTTCAGGAGGAAGAGTTGAGTGAGATGAACAAAGATCAAGAGGGACAACCAATAAAGCTTGGGGATATACCCCTGGTATCACCCTACATGTATCAAATAAGTACAAGAATCCAATCTTGGGGATGCCGAGCCACCGCACTCCAACCATCATGATGTTAAGTAAGTAAAGCCTAGCTATATGGCTATAAAGAAAGCGCTTTACGGGAGGCAACCCGGTTGTTTTTGTTTGGATTTTCCTAGTGTTCTCTTGCTGTCTCAAGATATTAGTTTTTGTTGTTTTAATTCTGGAGTTTTCAATAAAGAGTCAAGTCAAACTCATTTGGACTTATAAGTTGCTATCCTAGTGCATGAAATTTCTGTTTCAGCACGAATCTGCTCACCGTATGATTTTACGTTTTTTATTAGTATGTCGGATTGAGATAATTTTTTCGTATGTTCTGCAAATTTTTTTCCTATGTAAGCACAAAAATTGGCTTAATTTTTTGACGAGTCTAGCTTAGGGAAAAACGTTCGTTTTGCTGCTGTTGCTTTTCTGGACAGATTCTGCCTTCTTTTATTTTATGCACTCTTTGGGCTTGGGAATCGAATTTCCATGATTCTTTCAAGAAAGAGAGTGAACATAAAACATAATGAACCTTATTTTCTATCTACTGGAGCATTTGATTTGGAATTTTGCACAGCAAGCATGTGATTTGTTTGTCCTTGCTAATCTCACCCCACAGAAAAAGAATGCGAGAAACATGTTTTGTGAAGATTTTTTCACAGGAAATAGAGGAGCTGCGCCTCAAGACATCCAAGAATGGTGAAAGCCATAAGCTTTGGGATGTGATGAACACCCCACTAGAGCTACACTCTTTTGGTTAGCACACGTCTACTTTCTGTTTTTCTAAGCAAAGCATTTATCGTAGAGACTTGAAGCGTCTAGTTTTTGTTTTTATTTTTGTTTTGATAAGACCACCACCATCATTTTATATGAGATTGAGCTACTGTAGTTTGGGGTTGGAATGTATTGGATGCTAGTATTATGATTTGGAATAGGGATGCCATGGTTGATTTGAAGAGCTACATATGTTTGCATGATTTATAGGCTTTTTATGTGTAGAAATTTGCAATAATGTTGTCTTGAGCTATCTCTTATTCATGTTCTTGATGTTAATTGCTGGTTTATTTAGTTTGTCATGAAATGAGTAGTTCTATGGACATATTCATGCATAGTATCTGGTCAACTATCTCCCTCTTGCTAGCCAAAATTTTTAAAAATTCCAACAAGTAAAAACTTGTTTCCAACACTCCTTAGCCAAGTGTTTCCAGTGAGTCCACCATATCTTCCCATTAGCTTCATTGCTATTCCGAGTATGTTCACCATGTTATTTTGTTATTTATGTTCTAAATTAAGATATTCACTTTATTAATTGTCATGGGCTGAACTTGGGATAGGACTCTCACGAACTTTTGAAGGCACACTTTACTTTTTATGCATCTAATAAACATGACCCAATAATGGGAGCCACAAGTTTTTCGTTTGACAAGTGTGTGGTTGGGAGCTAGCTATAAACGTGTATCACCGGAAAGCTTTCAACATTGCACAAAAATTTACATTTGGTTGATATCATGTACTTTTGTTTTTGGACTCCTGCCATGCCGAAATGAAATAGAGGAATCGTAAGTTTTGATGAGTAAGTATCTATATGACTAGAGAAATGCATTGGGCCGCTAACCCAAGCCATTCTTTATCATGGTGGAAATTTACTTTCAGCTTGAGTGACTCTACAACACATCCTATAATAAAATAAGAAGCTATGCATAATAGTGAATGAAAATAAAAAGGATGATGAGTCTACTCCGTTTGTTCATCTTGTCATTGTAACATGGGATTGTTTCCATGTCATGGGGCAAGAGGTACCTCTTTGCGGTTCTCTATGATGTCATTAATACTTATTATGATTGTACAAAGCTTATTAGGAATCTTAAGTTGAGTAATCATGGAGTAGGTTTTCACACTCACAGGGCATGAGGCTTTCAACCACCTTGTCATTATCATTACTTCAATACTCACAATTTTAAGATGCTAGTGATAAAGGGGCAATGAGAGTCCTAGATCAATGGATACCACATTTCAGTTAGTAATTTTAGTTGAATAATTTAGAGGCTAAATAAGACTTGATCATGTTTTACCTCTACTCAATTTTCTCCAAAGTGTCCACCATATTTTCTATTTTCCATTATGCTATTCTTTGACCAATATAGGATTTTATTTTTCATTTTGTGTATGCATTTGGTCCATAGTGCTTTTATTTCATTATACACTTTGTGAACTTTCATGAAGCATCTTTGCTTGCATATTTGATATTTCTTACAACATGAATTGTATATTGCTACTCATTTCTAGTATTAATCATTTGATTATATGTAGCATGAATAATCCTCCTTGATATCCCATGATTGTTTCAATATGCAAAGTCCATGTTAGTTTTATCACCTTCATACTCGAGGACGAGCATGGGTTAAGCTTGGGGATGTTGATGCATGTAAAATGCATACATGAACTTTGCATGTTATTACTTGTTTTTCCTACATATTAGCAACTTATATTCATGTTTTATAATGATTTGGGGGATTTTCTAAACAATCCCCCTTCTTTTGGTTCTAACCCTGTTTTTCCAGAAAACGTACTTTTTAGTGTTTCAGACTTTCCAGGAGCTTCGGGACTCCAAAAAGGGCAAGGCCAAAGAGCACGGTTCAGAATTTTCGAGACGAAGACCATGGGCCAAAGTAGAGGGCCAAAAGGCCAACCAGGTGGAAAAGAGGACCCTCAACACGGCCAGATTCCTTGGCCGTGTGAGAGGCCCCCTTTTTGCCCCCGTGGCTCCGATGCCGTCGATCTTTCTTCTCCCGAGTGTCTCATGACCTAAAAACGAATATATAAAGGGTCCCCTGGCCTTTTCGAGGAGGAGGTGGCGCCAAGAGACGAAACCACGAAACAGAGAGACAGAAGGCTGCCGCCGGAGAAGATCTGAGGGGGGAAACGCCGCCGGGATCACCCCCGGAGGGCTCCACCCCCCTCCGGCGTGTTCATCATCAACATCTACAGCAATATCAGCTCCATCTCTCCACTGTAATCTCTTAGCAAACACGATGTATGATGCAATACTATATTCCCTTGATGTATTGTGTCTCCCCGTCTATGTTTGAGTAGTGAATTGTTCTTGGCAATGGTGAAATAGTTCGTTGATTGGTTGCATACAAGTTTGTTATCTTCTATGATTGTCTTTATGTACAATATATGAGTGCACGCATATGTTGGGGAATGCATGTAAGGTGATCACCGGTAGCATAATGGAGTGGTGGTGACTCGGGAGTGACAGTAACCTGAGACCGAGCCACAAAGTTAAGTTATTGGGGGATATATATAGGGGACCTTAGAACGTAAGGCTATGTTGGGACTTTATGTCTTAATCAATCTTGTGCAGTCATTTACTTGGCCACATGATCCATCATAAGGGGTTGTAGATCATTTACTTGACTATACCTATTCATGGCTCCTTCCTAGAGGAAACAACTAAGACTAAAACATGTGCTTCACTAATTGTGACAACCACACGAACGAAACACCTATTGCTAGAACACTTGATCCCTTGAGATACTTGAGATATTTGCTTCTTGCTACTTGTGAAACTTGCTTAGAAACTTGCTTTAGAAACTTGCTCTAGGATTACTTGCATTTTAAACTTGCTTCACTAGTTACTAGACAAACCACACTCCACGTCACTTGCTTTTAATTAGTTAGTTACTTTTAGTCAAACTTATTGCTTTGCATAAACAGCCATATAAGAGGGTTATAGGGATTTAGAGAATAGATAGCTTACCTTCAGCTCCTCGTGGGTTCGACACTCAAATACTTATCGAAAGGTACTACAATTGATCTCCTGCACTTGGGAGTCATCAATCGCACGACGAGTAGCCGCGCGTAGGTATCTATAGCACTGCAAACAACAAGATCTACCCAGGTTCAGGGCCCTCGTGTGGAGGTAACACCCCTACTCCTGCCTCTCTCTCTATATGTGTGATCTCCGAGTAGCCACAGTACAAAGTATGTCTCTTGGCCGAGTTGCCACTCGACTGGTCTCTCTAGCTCTAGTGTTTGGCTCTTGCAATAAATGCGAACCGAAGCAACGTCCCTCGCGCAGGAGGGGGCAGGGCACCTTATATACTGGTGCCCAGCCGAATAAAGAAAGACTATAAGGTACAACTTGATGGGACATGCCCACTCCAGGACAGCGCACGCCTCCGGCTTCTCGCTGACGCGGGTGCGGGAAGTCGTCGCGCCGTTGGGGAGATGGGACTTGTCCACCCTGTCGGTGAGATAGAGTAGGCCCCTAGACCTGTCCAGTCCCCTCTGTCAGTGACAGGACTTGACAGGCGCCTACCTCACTGTAGCCACGCCGTAGCGCGGGTAATCACGCGCTCCGTAAGTTGAACCGCACGCCTGTACGGATACAGGATACGCGGGATCATGTCAGAACGGCTCCATTGACTTCTTGCCCGAGTAGGAACGCATTCCATCTACTCGGACCACTTGACCGCTATTCAGATGAATACAAACTTGCTCAATATCTTCTCTTGGCCTTCAATACATATGACCGGATAGAGACTACCGGGTAGAAGGTACCCGGGTAGCCACCAACCCGGCCAACTTTACTCTGATCTTTTCCTTTTGCCACTTGCCTTACCCCTACTCGGGGGTAACCCCCCGACATAACCTATTAACAAGATGCCAAGTGCCAGTTCCCTGTTTTCTGTTGTTTTTGTTTTTAGAAAAGTTGTTTTGGAAATATTCTCGGAATTGGACCCCACAAAGCCCGAAGTGCCTACTTTCCCCGGAAGCATCGAGAAGACCGAAGAGGAGACGAAGAGGGTCATCAGGGGGCCCACACCATGGGGTGTCGCGCCCCCCTTGGCTGCGCTAGGGGGTGGTGTGGGGCCCATAGGGATCCACCGCCTCTGCCATTTTGCCTATTTATCGCCCCCGGGTGGAAAACCCTAAACACCTGATCAAATATTCCCGAAAAGTTCCGCATTCGCCGTCACCGTCAACCCTAGATCAGGGGGGTTCTGAAGCTGTCTCCGGCACCTTGTCGGAGAGGAAATCATCACCGAAGGCCTCTACATCACCATGCCTGCCTCTGCAGTGATGTGTGAGTAGTTCATCCTTGGACTATGGGTCCATCGCAGTAGCTATATGGTTTTCTTCTCCTCATATGCCTCCATGTTTAGATCTCGTGAGCTGCCTAACATGACCGAGATTGATCTTATGTAACTCTATGTGTTGTGTTTGCTGGGATCCGATGAATATTGAACTTATTCCAAGTTGATTATAGTATTTATTGCATATGTTATTTGTGATCTTGCATGCTTTCCGTTGCTAGTGGTTGCTCTAGCCAAGTAGTTGCTAGTGACTCCAAGAGGGAGTATTTATGCTTGATAGTGGGTTCATGCCTCCTCTTCGCCTTGCTCGAGTGACAGAAACGTAAAGGGGGGATGTGTTGTTGCCATTAGGGAGAAAACATTGGTGAGAGTGCCCGCGTGCATAATCATTGCTTACATTACACACTTTGTTTAATGGAGTTATCTGTTGCTTGCAACTTAATACCTAAGGGGGTTCGGATGATAACCTGAGGATAGATTATTAGTCATAGATGTAGTTGGATCATGGTCTATGTATATTGTTGTAATGCCCGCACTAAATATCATAGTAGTCATCATGTCATGAATGTGCACTACGGTGCAACCTTTATTTGTCAATTTCCCAGTTGTAATTTGTTCACCCAGCATGCTATCTTTTATGGAGAGACACCACTAGTGAACCTATGAACCCCGGTCCATTTTCCTATACTGTTAAACCAACCACCACAATTTCCTGCTTTCTTTACTTACTGCAAACATACATTATTTTCCACACTATACGTCTAATCTTTGTATTCACCAAGACCGGTGAGATTGACAACCTAAATGTACCATTGGGACAAAGTATTTTGGTTGTGTTGTGTGCAGGTTTCACGTTGTTGCTGACACCGGTGAGCCATCACCACCGTCAGTGGCATCAACCTTCCGAAGATCCTGTTTCTCCTACTGGATTGATAGCCTTGGTTCTTAACTAAGGGGAATTTCCTACCGATGTGCTCATCACACTCTCCTCTTGGGGTATCCCAACACACAACATCAAGGAAATTTTTGGCGCCGTTGCCGAGGAACAAACAAACATATATAAAAAGACTTCCTCCCGCCACGGTCGCCATCACAAGCAGCAAGGAAATTTCTGGCGCCGTTGCCGGGGAGGAAGAAGTCTTCTGGCAAGGGAAGTCTCTCACTCTCAACCTCTTTATTTTGCTGATTGTCTTGGTTTTATTTTTGTCTTGCTTTGCTTCTCCTTATCAAAAACATAAAAAAAAATAGTTTTCTTCATAGCTGTTATTTATTTGCTTCCTTTTATGTCTAGTTTTGTTCATGTCACTATGTCACTGGAAGAAACAATCTTCACTTTCATGCAAGGGAGTGAGGAAAGTTTCAAGGAAGCCTGGTCTAGGATTTTTGATTCTTATAGTAAAACTGAACCCATGATGACCCTGAATTTATTTCTTAGTAGTTTTTACTTTGGTATTGTTCTTTGCTATAGATATGCATTAGACTCTGCAGTAGGAGGAGACTTTCTACGTTGTGATGGGGATCAAGCTCTCAATGCCATTAAAAAGTTGATTGCAACTTCTAGCTCAACTAGTAAATTTGATTCATCCCTTATGAGCTCTCAGGCTAGATTAAATACTCTTGAAACAAATATATCATGTTTAAAAGAAGCCTATAACCAGATTCGTGCTTGTTATGATTATGTGGCAATAAAATTTGAACCTTCAATGTGGATCCCTACAGTAAAATTTGTTATAAATGGTGAAACTTTTCAGGACCATTGCGATATTATGACTGAATTTTGTCTTATGCCTAGAAATATCTATGAGTCTTTTAATCTTTGGAAACTTTCTGAAGGGGGAGATGAAATACCCCCTTATCAATGATACCGTTGTTTTGCCCATTGGGATAGCCGAGGGAGTGTTTAAAAAAATCATGGGAAGGACAATATCCACTGATTATCTTGTTATTGAATGTGTAGGAGAAGGATGAATTACACTTGGAAGGTCCTTGCTGAAACTCCTATGGGCAGTAATAGATGTGGGGAAAGGTACGTTAAATTTTGCCTTCACACCAGGGTGTGGCCACATATTCCCCAAACCCAAGAAGAAGGGTAAGAGGAGTAAAAGGAGAGTTATTGGTATTGATTTGAATGATTCTTCACTTGAAAATACTTGAGTTGCCTTTTTATGCCTAGCTGAAAAGCGTTAAAGAAAGGCGCTACCGGGAGACAACCCGTTTTATTTCGTTGTTTTCAACCCGTTTTCTTTTGTTTTCTTTGGTGTGATTTGCACTTGGGTGTTTTCTATTTCCTTATCAACCCTGTTGTATCTTTTCTTTTGAGTTTTTATTGAGCCAAGTAAAGCCTCTAGTGGAAAGTTGAGGCTATATTTCGGATTTCTGCGCAGGAACAAGATTTCTGTTGTCCACTGTTTATTCCGTATAAAATCACAGAAAATTCAAAATGACCTGAGTTTTTTTTGTGTGTAATCCTGGGGTGTATACGCAACCTTTCTTAGTTGACCATTTTTTGATTTGAGAAACAGAAGATTTTCGAAAAAAAACATCTTTACCTGCTGTCCTATTTTGACAGATTTCTGCCAATAATTGCATTGGCTTCTTAATCGCTTTCTTTTGGTGTTCTTTTGAGAAAAGGAGTTTTAAAGAAGTTTCAAAAGTAGCTAATGTGGTTTTGAGTGTTATACTTGTGTTGAAACTGAACCATGGGAATTTATTATTTCGATTGCACTAACGTTGCTAATGAAGATTGTGAGAAGTTTGGTGTGAAGGAAGTTTTCAAGGATCAAGAGAAGAGGATGATATGATGTGATCAAGAAGAGTGAAAAGACTAATCTTGGGGATGCCCCAGTGGTACATCCCAGAAAATTCAAAGAAGACTCAAGCGTCTAAGTTTGGGGATGCCCAAGGCATCCCCTTCTTCATCAACAAATTATCAGGTCACTTCTAGTGAAACTATATATTTATTCAGTCACATCTTATGTGCTTTACTTGGAGTGTATTTTATTTTTGTTTTCACTTTGTTTTTGGTTTTGCTTTCAGTTTTTTTTTTACTTTTTCAATAAACTTTGTTGGACCCCAGCATTCTTTTATTGGAGAGTGACACGCTCCGCTTTTTCATGAGAATACTTTGTATTCTTAATCTTTGTCTGGCTGGTGCATTTATTTAGCTCCTGTTTTGCATGCATATCTTATTAGAGTTGTTAGTTTTAGTAGTGTTATGTGAGTACTCTCATGTTGTCTTGGTGTAGCATTTAGAGAGTTTTTTTAAAACATATTGTGTATGGTGCTTGTTGGGAGAAAGAAATTGTTGTTTAAAGTAGAATTTATACTGGTGCAAGTAGAAGCTTGTATAGACTGTTGCTAGAACTTTTTCATGCCATGCTAAATGTTATTTTAGTTCTAAAGCCTTGTGATGTTGAGTAGCATGAATAGCCTCAAATAGCTGAGAGTGTTTAATATGTCATTGAAAGATTCATGAGATGTTCTTGCCATAAGGAATCATAAATTTTTGGTATTCTCTTTCGAATGTTTTATTTGGTTAACTCGGCGCATGCTCACACCATGCTTATGACTATGAACCAGTCACGAATAGACTCCATGACCATTTAGTTTTTGAACTATGATACTGCTTATGCTTTAATTAATGATGCTTATGTCGCTATGCATGATTATGGCTCTTATGCTCTCTTGATTTGTCGCTCCCAGTCTTTTGCTAGCCTCCACCTGTACTGAGTATGATCTCTACTCGTGCATCCAACTCGCTTAAACCAAAGTTTTTCCCATTGTGTCCACCATACCTACCTACATGTGGTATTTAACTGCCACTCCAAGTAAATTACTCATGTGTTACTTTTAAAACTTTCAAAATTACTCCTGCTTTATGTTCCTGTTTTTGCTCATGAGGACGTCAATAGAGAATCTTTATCTCACTTGTTGATTGGATTTCACACCCTGGACTAGTGGCTTCATTCGCTTATCTAAATGATAAAAGAGCTGGCATCGGGGTTCCCAGCCCTAAATTAATACAAACAAAATCTCTTCACTATTTTTGCCCCTGATTTATCAGTCAAAGAATAATTATGTAAACAAAAGAGAAAGAGGGATGACCTTCTACCCAGATGCGTCCTTCACATGGGAGCCGCTCTTGTGAATCCAGTTGGCTTGTGACGTACTATATTTTCTGTTTACCATTCGTTGACTTTACCATACATCTCCCAAAATATAGACACTCCTCCACTGTATGTGATTGTTGGCAAGCACCCGAGGATTCGGTTAGCCATGGTTTGTGAAAGATGGATGGGAGGAGTGTCAAACTTTTAATACCTCTATTTAATAAAATAAAAGCTCTAGCACATGAGTGATCCCTGCTTCCCTCCGCGAAGGGCCTTTCTTTTACTTTTATGTTGAGTCTTCATCTTGTAACTTTATGCACAGTTGAGAGAGCATCTTTGCCATTCTTAGTTCTACATGCATTGTCCCATGAACATCAATAATTACTTCATGATGTGATATCATTTGTTCTTAAATTATTTGCTCTAGTGATGGGGGGATAGTAACCCGGTAGGCCCACTTCAAGATATAATCCGGCCCGAGGTGTGCTGAGCGATATCCGGCTAGGGGTAAAGAGATTACCGGAAGGCCCAAAGGCTTGTAAGATTCGTAACCCGGATTGTGGCCTGCGGTAAGGGAAGTTAGGGTTTGTATATGGAGTTCGAGTAGGACTCAAGATGTGCCTTGAAGGGCAAGTTAGGGGTGTACGGGTGCTTTATAAACCGGCCCCTAGGCTTAGTTTGCCAGAGATTCAAGTCATAGTTGTAACACCTGTTATCGAGTATCTAGCCTAATTCATATTGAGATCCGGCGAGTTATTTTCCGGTTCTTAGATTGCTTTCCGCCATGTCTTCCTTCGAGCTAAAACCTCTCCCGAATACCTGTGTCGACTTGCCCCAAGATCAGTTACCCCCGGTAACATCTGCCGTGATTATCCCACGACAGTTGGCGCCCACCGTGGGGCCTGCGTCCAAAGGTGTTTACATCACGGGAGAAGCTCGGAAGAACATGAAGAACTTTGTCGTCGGCGAGATCTACTCCAATGACGAAGGAAAAAGGATAGTGGACAATTCCGGGTGGGAGTTGGAGCCGGATCACCTCGAATCCGGATCCACGGTGTCGATTGGCCAAATCAGTATCTTCATCGGTATGGTACGTACGCTCAATTTAAAAGGACAATATCATGTGCATGTTACAGGGACTTCCAACAGGGACAAAAAGGCGTTAAAACAGACAGTGAATTCAGTTTCCTCGGCCACTCCGGGATACTTGAGATGGGCAGAGCAAGAGGTAACGTGGAGCAGAAGGGATCATCCGGAAGGAATAGGGCGCCCCGGAACCCTGGCATTGGTAGTCTCGCCACAGGTCAATGGTTATGAATTGAGAAAGGTATTGATGGACGGGGGGAGCAGCATCAACATCCTATATTGGGAAACCTTCTTGCGCATGAACCTCAAAGAATCTCAGCTACAGAAAAGTTCGACGGTTTTTCATGGAATCGTGCCGGGTCATTCGGCGCGCCCCGAAGGAAAAATTACATTGGAAGTAGCCTTCGGAGAGTCGGTAGATAACTATCGGGTGGAATGGCTCACGTTTGAGGTGGTCAGGTTGCACAGTCCTTACCACGCGTTGTTCGGAAGGCCGGCTTACGCTAAGTTCATGGCTAGGCCGTGCTATGTATATTTGCAGTTAAAGATTCCAGGCCCCAAGCAGACCATCACTATCCATGGAAACCGGGATATAGCAGCAGAATGCGATGAGGGAGATTCGGTAATGGCTGAACAAGCCTGCAGAAAGGAAGAACTTAAATATTACCGGTCTCAGGTGGATCCGGATGATGGCACAGCGTTGAGAAGACCAGATTCCGAGGACGAAAGAGTAAAATTTAAGGCGGCTCAAGACACCAAGAAAGTAGATTTTGTGGAAGGAGACCCCACCAAGCAGTTCACTATAGGGTCCAATTTGGAAAGCGCGCAAGAAAAGGCTCTAGTGGAGTTCATACGCTCAAATGCGGATGTGTTTGCCTGGACACCCAGCGACATGCCGGGTATCCCCACCGAGTTGGCAGAGCACAGTTTGCATGTGGATCCCAAGGCCAGGCCTGTGAAGCAAGGTTTGAGAAAAATGAATGAGGAAAGGAGAAGAGCTATAGGTGAGGAAATCGCGCGACTATTAACCGCAGGCTTTATCATGGAAGTATTTCACCCCGACTGGTTAGCAAATCCGGTTCTTGTGATGAAAAAGACAAATGAATGGAGGATGTGCATCGATTTCACGAGCCTCAACAAGCATTGTCCAAAGGATCCGTTCGCGCTGCCAAGGATAGACCAAATCATAGACGCGGTAGCCGGAAGCGACTTGCTATGTTTCTTGGACGCATATTCGGGGTACCACCAGATTAAACTCAAGAGGGAGGATTGGGAGAAAACGTCATTCATAACCCCTTTTGGGGCCTTCTGCTACAAAACCATGACGTTTGGATTGAAAAACGCGGGCGCAACTTACCAGCGGTGTATTCAGAAGTGCTTCGAGGATCAAATTGGGCGCAACGTGCACGCGTATGTGGATGATGTGGTTATTAAGACCCGGAAGGCAGAGACATTTATTGATGATTTAAAGGAAACGTTTAAAAATTTGAGAAGGTATCAGATGAAGCTTAACCCAACGAAGTGTGTATTCGGAGTTCCGGCCGGGAAGTTACTCGGCTTTATAGTCTCCGAGAGAGGAATCGAGGCAAACCCGGATAAAATCAAGGCCATCCAGAGTTTGAAGAAACCGGAAAATTTGAAGCACGTTCAAAAGCTCACGGGCTGCGTAGCAGCCTTGAGCCGGTTCATATCCAGGCTTGGAGAAAAGGCAATACCCTTGTACCGGCTTTTGCAGAAATCAGATAAGTTCGTATGGGATCAGGAGGCAGATGAGGCGTTTGAAGCACTAAAGAAGCAGTTATCTGAAGCGCCAGTACTAGCGGCGCCGGGTCCTAAAGAGCCTATGTTATTATACGTGGCAGCCGGTCCCCGAGCCGTCAGCGCAGTAGTTGTCGTGGAACGCAAAGAGGATGGGAAAGGTTACCCGGTCCAGAGGCCGGTTTATTATGTCAGCGAGGTGTTATCGGAAGCGAAGCAGCGTTACCCACATTGGCAAAAATTGGTGTTTGGGGTCTTTATGGCCAGCCGGAAGTTGAAGCCATATTTCCAAGAACATCCCATAACAGTGGTTAGTTCAATACCAATGTCGGATATCATCAGAAACTCGGATGCAACGGGAAGAATAGCCAAATGGGCAATAGAGATGGGAGATTATCATATCAGCTACGAGCCCAGATCGGCAATCAAGTCCCAGGCCTTGGTTGATTTCGTTAACGAATGGACGCACACTGGAATGGTTACCGCAGTTCCAAGTTCCGAGTCATGGACCATGCACTACGATGGATCAAAGCAGTACGAAGGGTCAGGAGCTGGAGTGGTGCTGACATCACCAAAGGGGGATAAACTAAGTTACGTGCTGCAGATTCACTTCGATTGTTCAAACAACGTGGCCGAGTATGAGGCTCTGTTACATGGCTTAAAGGTAGCCAAGGAGATGAACATTAAAAGGATACGATGCTTTGGAGATTCGGATCTCGTGGTGCAGCAGGTATCAGGAACCTGGGATAGAAAGGACGCCACTATGGCAGCGTACCGCAGGGAGGTTGATAGGGTCGCCGGGTGTTTTTCCGGGTATGAAGTGGAGCACATAGACAGAAGAAAAAACGAGGCAGCGGACGCACTCGCCAGACTCGGCTCGCGCAGGGAGCCGGTTCCACCTAATGTTTTCCTGGACGAGCTATGGCGACCGTCAGTTAAATCCGAGTCTGAAGAAGAACTAGCAAATCGAGACCCGGATGTGGAGCTCGTGGCTACAATACGTGACGTTCCCGAGTGGACAGAGCCATATCTGGCCTACTTATCGCGGGGCGAACTACCAGAACAGGAGGTACTAGCGAGACAAATCCTGAGGCGGGCAAAAGGATATGCTATTATCAATGGGGAGTTGTACAAGAGAAGTGCGGCAGGAGTCTTTTTGCGCTGTGTGACACCAGAAGAAGGCCGACAGATCCTTAAGGAGATCCATGAAGGTGATTGTGGGCATCATGCGTCCACAAGGTCCCTTGTGGCCAAGGCCTATCGGCATGGGTTCTTCTGGCTCACAGCTCTAGCAGACGCGGAACGGATAGTGGCAAGGTGCGACGGATGTCAAAGGTACGCTCGCCAAACTCATGTGCCGGCTATGGAGTTACGGACCATCCCATTAACTTGGCCATTTGCTGTTTGGGGTATGGACATGGTTGGCCCCTTCCATATGTCACCTTGCAAGAAGACGCACCTTTTAGTGGCTGTTGATAAGTTTACCAAATGGGTGGAGGTTATGCCGGTCACCAATTGCGAAGCGGCCACAGCAGTCAAGTTCCTGAAAAGAATTATATACCGGTTTGGATACCCCCACAGCATAATTACCGACAATGGAACCAACATGTCCCTTGGAGAGATGGAAAAATTTTGTGGCAGCAATGGAATCAGGCTTGATGTAGCATCAGTGGCACATCCGCAAGCCAACGGGCAAGTGGAGAGGGCGAACCAAGAGCTACTTCGTGGATTGAAACCGCGACTGAGGGTTCCTTGTATCAGGGCCGCTGGGGCATGGGTTGAAGAACTTCCTTCCGTGGTCTGGGGTATCAATACTACACCTAACCGATCCACCCAGATGACACCTTTCTTCATGGTCTACGGCGCAGAAGCAGTATTACCAAGCGACATCATTCATGATTCACCAAGAGTGACAGCCTATGTCAAAGTGGAGAACGAGAAGACCCGGCAAGACGCCGTGGATATGTTAGAAGAACAAAGGGAGCAAGCCTTGGAAAGGTCAGCCATATATCAGCAGGACTTGCGAAGATATCATAGCCGGCGGGTGAAAAGCCGGGTCTTCCAGGAGGGAGACTTGGTCCTGCGCTTGGTTCAGACAAACGAGGGAAAGCACAAACTATCGCCACCATGGGAAGGACCTTTCATCGTAAGCCGGAGTCTGCATAATGGGTCATATTACTTGATAGATGCAAGAGAAGAATCGGCCACAATCAACGACACTGCTCACACTACTGCACCTATGCAAGAAAGAGATAGACCATGGAACGTGGCTCAGCTACGTCCGTACTATACTTAGCAGAAAACGATGTAACAGGCAGCAGGTTTCAGACGCACCCTTTTCCTATCCGGGGCACCCTTGGGGACTGGACGGGTTTTTAATGAGGCGGCTTGCTGGCCTAATTTTCTCATATCAAATAAAAAGGAGATTATCAGGAAAAGAGGCAATTGTCATTTATACGGTGTGCATATTCAGGTCTTGAGGGCTGGTTGCTCCTATAAGCACAGCTGCAAACTCAAAAAAGACCCGGCCTTGATGCCAATGAGTTATAGGGGCCGGTCACTCGAAAAAACGGGTGCGGCTACAATCTTATAACCGGACAAAGAAGTCCAAATTTCTCGGCTATTCTTACTTAAGCTCGATGTGACTCGCAACAAAGTGGCATGATTTGTTCGCTTACGATTACTGTCGGTCATGAGACCCAAACGGGACTTGCTTGACCCCGTTTTCGTATTGATGTAACAACATGGTATCCACGCGAAAGCCGGCTTATAGTACAAGGTAGTTGAAAGGGTCATCTAAACCACAAGTTATGCAGAGTATAAGGCTAGCAGCCGGAAACTCAACGATTATCAAGCATAACTTCAAACATCATAAAAAGCTGTCCTGACGTCTTGGGCATTTAGCGACAGGCGATTCGTTTCCTTGAAAAGAAACAATCACGTGTCCTAGACGCGGAAACCCGGACTGGGGGACTTGTGAGCTCTGAAGAAGAAACAGCATTATCCAGCCGATAAAATTCCAACGAGCCACGCATCCGGGTCTCGGGGGCTTAGGGATCCGGGTGTAAGCCCGTTCCCCAGATGTCAACGAAACCCGGAGGTCGGGTCTCGCCAAGGAAAGCATAAAAAAAAGTAAAGGTACAAGGTATCAAGAATAAAGTAAGTGGATATCAAGAACGAGCGGGTGCAAAGACACATTAATCAAAAGCCCAAAGGGGCGCAAAGTGCATCGGGAGTTTAAACAAAAATATTACAAAAACCCTAAAGTATCAAAAGAGCACAGGCGCTCCGCTTAAACAAATAATAAAGCTATTTTAACGACGCTTTGCCGACTGACGCATATGGAATGATAGGCGATATTCATTACTTCAAGCTGCAGGATCCATCTTGGCCTTGCCCTTGTTGCCACTGGTGGTGGCGGCGCCACTCGGATCAGTAGCAGTCCCGGGTTGCGAAGTTGCAGGAGCAGAGTCGGCATCGGCCTTCTTGGCAGCTTCGTCCCTTATCTTGATTGCCTCCTCCCTCCAACGGGCAAGCATATCGAACGGCTGGGGGCGGTTCGCCTTGACAATCTTGTCATTAGCATCATAAGCAGGGAGAATCACATCAATCTCTAAGCTATCAGCGATAACGCTAGCCGGATGACGGACTTCTTTCTGAATAGCCTTGAAGTCCTTTGGCAAAAACTTGGACCCATCCAAGTTGAACTCTGGAAATCCGCTCATAAGTTTGGCCAGCTCTAGCTTGGGAGCGTAGGCTTTAGCCAACGCGAGCCCCCGGGTTACCCCAAATCGGCAGGAGGACCGTTTCCAGTGCCAAATCCACTCGGGGATCGTGGAGCAGAATTCCAGTAATCTCTTCATATTATCTGGCCTGACACCCGGCAGTCGCAACTCATCAAGTATCCAGCTAACTCCGCTGCAAAGTTGGCGAAGAGTATTTTTGATGGTTTTTAGCTTAGCAGCGTCATCTTCTTCGGGGGCAGCATCACTTGGGCCTGCTAAAGAGGCCAAAGGAGCAAAGATAATAAGTAAGCAAGTACAGTGGTTCATATCAAAGGAATCCGGGTCATAAAAAAGGTGAAATTTAAAAATCTTACCAGTCGCGGTACGATAAACGTCAGCAATTTGCACGGAAAGTGTTGTCAGTTTATCCTTAGCCTTGTGAGCTCTTTTCCTGTACCTTTTCGTCATTTTTTGGCACCTGCGAGCTTCAGTCTCCGCAGCTTCACGAAGGGCCGTTTCTTTTTCAATACGCTTGGTGGACTTGGTCAGTTTCTTCTCCAACTGTGAAACATAGTCCTATAAGGAAGCATAAAGAGGGATTAGCCAGAAACATTATACAAAGTTCCAAGCAAGTTACTTAGTAATTTACTTGGAACTTGGGGACTATGTGTGGAAACAATTGGTACTACTCGGGATTACCTCGTGCTTGGTTATTAAGGCGTCTAATATGTTTTCTTCATCACCCTTCAAGGTATGGAGGGCATCTAGCATTTGAGCAAAGGTCATGTCTTCAGGGCGAAGTCGAGAAGGGCCGGAAGACTGGCCTTCCTGTTGAAGGGTTGTTCCGGGTCTGGGGGTCGAAACCCGGACCGTTTGAGTGTCCGGGTTAGGAGAACCCGACTTGGTCTCCAAAATGATATCTTCGTCCACCTCCTCAGAGGGCTGGGGTGATGCAGTTTTTGGTGGAGGTGGGTCCTTAAAAGGGTCTTCTTTATTTCCGTCCTCGGCCTCGTCCTCAAACTCAATGTCCATGTTATTACTCGGCTTCTCCTCTCCCTGCCTTTCTGCTTCAGGAATATCCGGGTCACTCAGCGTAACTGTGGCGCTGAAAGGAAAAAAGGAGACATTGATTAGTGGAATGTATGGAAAAAAGAAAGATAACAAGTGCGAGAGAATGTAAGTAAAGGTAGTTTACCCGGTGTTCACAGCGTAGTCCGGGGGAAGCTCGCAGCTGGAGGCGGATGACGTTGGAAAAAGCACTGGCTGCGGTACGCGAAATTGCCCGGCAAGTGGATGACTAGGAGATGGATGACGTTGAGGAGATTGGGAAGGTTGAGCTGGAGGGGTGCTGGCTCGACGAGCGGGTGAGGTGGAGATACCCGGGTTAAGGGGATCATCCCCCGGAGAACTCCGGGTCACCCTACGTTTAGTCGGGAGAGGGTCCTTCAAGAAGGGTGAATGTGATAATCGCACATTAAGTTCACGCATAGTGGCAAAGGAGTAAGGCGCACAAGACATGGAAGAGAAGGGAACCTTTTCAACTACCCCTCTAGCTTTCCTTTTGTTTCCAACTGGGGGTTCTTGGTCAGACTCGGTGGCTTCCGGGTCATTTTCTTCTTCCTCCTCTTCGTCCTCTGACCCTGAAAGCCGAGTAAGTATCAGATAAGAAAGGACGAGTGGTAAGAAAAGTGGCACAGATGAAAGGCAGATATAAAGGTTATGAAAGAGTACCCTCGTCGTCATCAATGGACTCGTTTTCCCCTTCGGGGTCTTGGGAGGGAGGAGAGTTCTCGACCTTCCAGAAGGGATCGTCAGCCTGTGAACAAGTAAATGCAAGTAGTGGTTAGAGACTATAGCGGATAAAAGTGCTGAAACAAGAAAAAGGGGGTCAGGTCTTACCGCTGGAGCGGGATTCTCCTGAGTAAACGGGGGTAGCCCGGTAGCGTTCTTTATAACATCTAGCCTCTCCATCAGGAAGCCCTTGATGGTCTTGTTGGTGTTGCCAGCAGGGAAGTTCTTGGTGGAGTAGCGGAGGGAGTCCGTGATGTGACCCGAGTACTCGTGTAGCAACTTCGAACGAATGGAGTTGGGCTGAACCCGGAAATCTACCCAAGTTTTTATTAGATTAAGCCCAAGAAGGCCATGGGCTGAGAGGGCTGCTAGTTTGGCCAAAAAGGGCTGAATTGCTTCCCTATCAGGCTCGGGTGCAAAAGCGCTAAAAGACTCGGAGGGTTCAAGGAGGCTCTCCGAGTAACCCGGCAATTTCCTCTCACCATCCGGAGAAGTGTCATGGCAATAGAAGAAAGATAGTTGCCAGTTGTTGACGTGGGAGTTCAAGTTAAGAGTTGGCATTAGTGAGTGCTTGCGGCGCTGGATAGATACCCCGCCACAAGTAAGAAGAGCTCCGTCATCGCTCTCGCGGCACAGCTCGCATTGGAATAACTCAATAAAAAGATCCAGGCTTGGTGGAATGCATAAGTAAGATTCGGACAAGACTATGAAATGGGTAATATTCAGCATAGAGTTAGGCCCTATGTCGAACACCCGGAGGCCGTAGTGGCTTAAGATTTCCCGGAAGAAAGGGTGACCCGGAGGACGAAATCCCCGGGTCACGTGCTCGGTAAAACAGATTACCTCATTCCCGGCAGGAGTAGGACGGGTCTCATCATCAGGAGCCCTCCAATGTATCTCCTTTTGAGAGGGAAGGATTCCTAATTCGGCCATTCCTTCCAGCTTGGCCTTCGTCGTTGAAGACCGACCCCAGTTGGCAGAAGTGGTTTGAGGGGTCTTGGTCGGAGCCGGGTGTCTTCCCTGTCTTTTCGGAGCCATGGGGTTGACCTGCAAGGGACAAGAGATGTATGGAGTAAGATTCGTAGTATCAGATTGTCCGAGTCTGGAAATATCAAGACAATGCGAAGGCTAAAATAATACCCGGGTAACGCGCTACGATGTTAAATGTGGAGGATTTTCCGGGTGTCAGATGAGGTTGAGTAAATTGTTAATTACTTACGTATTGAGGTGGGTTGGGCGAACATGGATGGTTGCCCATACCTTTATTGCGAAGGAAATAGCTGGAAAAAGAGGATTTTCCGGATGTTAATGAGGCAAGCGGAAAAAACAAGGTGGAACAGATCTAGGTTGAAAAGCTTGCGAGCGATCTTATATAAAGTTTGATGGTCAATAAATGCGCGGGGATGAGCTGCGGCTACGCATCAGGTGCTTAAAGGAGCTGAGGACTACCGAAGCGGCTTGGTTTGGCGATACCGGAAAGGTAATTTACGGGTTGATCCAGATCCGATCCAAGTCAAATTGAAGAAATTGCGAGGTTCAATTGGATGATTGAGAGAGGCTTACCGAAGAGATTGATGTCCGAAATGAGGGTGATGTGAGGTGCGGCTTGAGTATTGTTCCACGGCCCTCAATGAGAGAAACGAAGATGCGGCGACAATGCGTGATGGCGGCGCGGGATAGCTCGAGGTCGAGCGCGGCCGGCAGTGGTCTTATCTGTTGTAGTGTGCGCGAGCTCCGGCGGCGGAAATTGCGAGGGAGCGAGGAGAAAGGGTATGATGAGGTGAGGTGAAAGGCCTAGGGTTACCTTCGATTGGTATTTATAAGGGAGGTGGTGAGCTCACCCCCGCGACTGGAAAATCGGAAGCTACGGGACAGTAATTATCCGTGCGGATTTGGTGGTGCATGCGCCCGGAATGGAATAAAATGTTCCGTTGGCGGAGGAAGTGTAACCTACCCCGAGATATCAGGGACCGGTATCGTGAGTGGAATCTTGGCATTTTAGGGTTCAAATTTGGAAAGGCATGTTAGGCATTCGGGGGGGAAATCGAGTTATCGTATGGCCGTCATAGAGCTGTGCCTAGCCATCTATCGAAGCAATTTAACTCGGTCCCCATGAACTTGGGTGTTTCGTATCTTTTTCAGGGAATAGCGAGCGCTTCAAGGATGAATCCGTGAAACCCGCGCTATCCTGGGGACTACTGATGGGGGGATAGTAACCCGGTAGGCCCACTTCAAGATATAATCCGGCCCGAGGTGTGCTGAGCGATATCCGGCTAGGGGTAAAGAGATTACCGGAAGGCCCAAAGGCTTGTAAGATTCGTAACCCGGATTGTGGGCTGCGGTAAGGGAAGTTAGGGTTTGTATATGGAGTTCGAGTAGGACTCAAGATGTGCCTTGAAGGGCAAGTTAGGGGTGTACGGGTGCTTTATAAACCGGCCCCTAGGCTTAGTTTGCCAGAGATTCAAGTCATAGTTGTAACACCTGTTATCGAGTATCTAGCCTAATTCATATTGAGATCCGGCGAGTTATTTTCCGGTTCTTAGATTGCTTTCCGCCATGTCTTCCTTCGAGCTAAACCCTCTCCCGAATACCTGTGTCGACTTGCCCCAAGATCAGTTACCCCCGGTAACATCTGCCGTGATTATCCCACGACACTTCCTCATGAACTTTGAAGGTGTCCTGACATTTATGTTTTGCCCCACTCTTAAGGAGTAGCGAAATATCACTTTGCCATGCTTTCTCTATACCTGAAACAGACGTTTATCTTTCTTTGCATTGTTTCTCATGATCTTTTATTTGAGATACTCTTCATGATGAAAAGTTATTGCTTTGCTTTATTATTAAATTTCTATTTATCATGTTTGTGTTTGAAGTTCTATGATCTCAGCTTGCATATGCCTTTACATTTTTATGTTCAAGATTATGTTAGTAGCATGTCACCTCAGAAATTATTGTTTTATTGTTTACCTACTCGAGGACGAGTAGGAACTAAGCTTGGGGATGCTTGATACGTCTCCAACGTATCTATAATTTCTGATGCTCCATGATGATATTATGCCAATTGCTACATGTTTTCTCCCTTCTTTATGTCATTTTACACGTTTTCCGGGACTAACCTATTAACAAGATGCCAAGTGTCAGTTCCATGTTTTCTGCTGTTTTTGGTTTCAGAAAAGTTGTTCTGGAAATATTCTTGGAATTGGACCCCACAAAGCCCGAAGTGCCTATTTTCCCCGGAAGCGTCCAGAAGACCGAAGAGGAGACGAAGAGGGGCATCAGGGGCCCACACCATGGGGTGGCGCGCCCCCTTGGCCGCACCAGGGGTGGTGTGGGGCCCCCAGGGCTCCACCGCCTCTGCCCTTTCGCCTATTTATTCCCCCGGGATGGAAAACCCTAAACACCTGATCAAATATCCCCGAAAAGTTCCGCAGCCGCCGTCACCGTCAACCCTAGATCAGGGGGGTTCTGAAGCTGTCTCCGGCACCCTGTCGGAGAGGAAATCATCACCGGAGGCCTCTACATCACCATGCCTGCCTCCAGAGTGATGCGTGAGTAGTTAATCCTTGGACTACGGGTCCATAGCAGTAGCTAGATGGTTGTCTTCTCCTCATATGCCTCCATTTTTAGATCTCGTGAGCTGCCTAACATGATCGAGATTGATCTTATGTAACTCTATGTGCTGTGTTTGCTGGGATCCGATGAATATTGAACTTATGCCAAGTTGATTATAGTCTTTATTGCATATGTTATTTGTGATCTTGCATGCTTTCCGTTGCTAGTGGTTCCTCTGGCCAAGTAGTTGCTAGTGACTCCAAGAGGGAGTATTTATGCTTGATAGTGGGTTCATGCCTCCTCTTCGCCTTGCTCGAGTGACAGAAACGTGAAGGGGGAGGATGTGTTGTTGCCATTAGGGAGAAAACAGCGGTGAGAGTGCCCGCGTGCATAATCATTGCTTACATTACACACTTTGTTTAATGCAGTTATCTGTTGCTTGCAACTTAATACCTAAGGGGGTTCGGATGATAACCTGAGGGTGGATTATTAGTCATAGATGCAGTTGGATTACGGTCTATGTATATTTTTGTAATGCCCGCACTAAATATCATAGTAGTCATCATGTCATGAATGTGCACTACGGTGCAACCTTTATTTGTCAATTGCCCAGCTGTAATTTTTTCACCCAACATGCTATCTTTTATAGAGAGACACCACTAGTGAACCTATGAACCCCAGTCCATTTTTCCTATACTGTTAAACCAACCACCACAATTTCCTGCTTTCTTTACTTACTGCAAACATACATTATTTTCCACACTATACGTCTAATCTTTGTTTTCAGCAAGACCGGTGAGATTGACAACCTCACTGTACCGTTGGGACAAAGTATTTTGGTTGTGTTGTGTGCAGGTTCCACGTTGTTGCTGACACCGGTGAGCCATCACCACCGTCAGTGGCATCAACCTTCCGAAGGTCCTGCTTCTCCTACTAGATTGATAACCTTGGTTCTTAACTAAGGGGAATTTCTTACCGCTATGCTCGTCACACCCTCCTCTTGGGGTATCCCAACACACAACATCAAGGAAATTTCTGGCGTCGTTGCCGGGGACCAAACAAACATATATAAGAAGATTTCCTCCCGCCACGGTCGCCATCACAAGCAGCAACCACCACGTCGTCCACGTAGGCGTGGAGATTCCTGCCGATTTGCTCGTGCAGGCACTTTTGCATGCACCGCTGGTAGGTAGCCCCAACGTTCTTCAGACCGAACGTCATGGTGATGTAGAAGTAGGCTCCATAGGGAATGATGAAATGTAACATCCCAAGTATGAAAACTTACCATTTAGAATGTTTGATTTCTTGTTTATTAAAGTATTGCATCATGTCATCATATTTATTCTTTGTTTGCATTTGTTTTACTTTGTTTTCCACTTGTTTGCTTCTGTTTTACTCTGTTTTCACATTTGAAATTCAAACTTTATTCAAACATTTAATTCATACTTTTTATGTTACAACCTCTCAAATAAAAAGTTCAAATAAAAACAACCATTGTTTCCATTTAAAACCATAATGTTCAACCATTTAAATTATGGCTTTTCATAATTTAATTATTTCCAAATGGTATTTAAAATTCAAGTCAAATCACCAAACAGCACCCCAATTTGAAATCATAAAAAATTACCAAACCATGCTACTCATTTGTTCTATTTAATCAATAGGGTTCACCCTATTAAAAACATTGTTTTCAATATTAATCATTTAATTATCAAATTCATTAAAAATGGAATCAATTTACAAACACAATTTTAAATTTGAAACTTTGAGAAAACAAAGTTGGCAAGCAGTTTTTTTGGTAATTACTAGCTCACCCTAATTTTTCTAAAATTTTTCACTAACCCCAAAACTCTCTTTTCATCCTTTTCTATTTTCTGCAAAAAAAAAACAGAAGAACAAAAATAGAAAAAGGAAAAACCGACGCGCGCGCGGTAGCTAACCTACGCAGCCCAGCCCACTTACCTTTCTTCTGGCCCGCGTACCTGTTCGCACCCGCTCCTCCTTCTTTCTTCTGTACGGCAGACAATCCGCCGGTGCCACGGCGGCACTGTACCTCTCCGACGGCCAACAGCGCCCCTAAGCCCCTATATAAGCTAGCCCTAGCCCCCCTGCGCCGCCCTAACCCTACCACCTACCCTATCCCCTCGCGCCGTCGTCTTCCTCCCTCTCCCCGGCGAATTTTCGCCACCTCTGCCACTGCAATCGAATGCCGCCGTTTCTGAATTCCGATGACCACCGCCGCCATGGACCTCCTCCACCCTAGCTAGCCACCGAAACCGCACCGCCGTTTCATCCTCTTCCCCGACGACACCTCCGCTGAGCTCGAGAGGGCCCGTAGCCACGCTGCCATCCTCGCCGTTGTCGACAACTCCCACCTCACCGGAGCTCCGTTGACTGAACCCGAGAGGTTCACCGCCATTGCCATCATCCTCATCCCCGTCTGACCGCGGGAATCGCATCTCCTCCTCTCCCTCGACCGTCTGGACATCCTCGTGGAGCTCGACGCCGTCTGGATCGCCGCCGCCATCCTCACCACTGCCGCGGCGATCACCTCACCGTCGACCACCTCTACAACCTCCGCGGTGAGCGCCACCGTGTCCTTCTCCTCCTCCCTGTCTGGCTCATGCACCACACCCGCACGCACAGGACCTAGCGCAAGCCCAGCAGCAGCACGAGCACGCTGTTCACGGTGATCGCCGCCGGCGTTGCCTCTCTGACGAAGTTCAGAAGCAATTCATCGTCAGTTAAAAATTCAGGGTCGCGATCTGAAGGTTAACCTCACTGCGCGTGGTATACTGACAAGAGCGATTCGATTACTGCACTGGTTGCGGTGCGTTGCGCGCGCGCTGGAGCCCAGGGTTCGACCCCTGGCTCACGCGATTAAAATCCAACCTTTTTTGCACCGAGCGCTGACAGGGTGGCCCCCCTGTCAGCCACTGCGTTGCCACGCAAGCACACACTGGCCCAGGGCCCAACTGGCAGTGCCTTGGGCTAGCTCTCTGTGCGGTAACAAAAGTTTTCAAGCTTTTCTGTTTAAATCTAAATCCTTTTAAATTAACAGATTGGTCCCTAATTTGGAAATGCAAATAACTTTCATTTTAAAAACTCAAATAATAAAAATAAAATATGTGCACTGCCCCAAATTCAATTGTCTACCTATTTATAACATTTGTTTTCTGTTTTGAATTTTCCAAATGCATTCCAAATTTGAATTCAAACAATTCATTTGTAATTTGATAAAATCCATAACTAATTCATACTTAATCCAAATAATGCAAATAAAATATGTTTTCCATGCTATTTCAAATAACCTTTTCAAATATAAATTTTGTTTCATGTTTTGAATAATTTAAATTGCTTAAATAATTTAAACCTTGTTTAAATCATTTAAATTTGATAAAATCATAACTTGCTCAATTTAAATTATTTTTGAACATGCAAAATATGTTTTCAAACTAGAAAAGCATAAAATTTTCAAATGTGATTTTGAATTTATGTTTTGAACAAATAAAATTTAAATAATATTCAAACTTGTTTTAAATTCATTTAAAACTTGTTTAATCTTGTTTAAGTCATAATAAATTCATCCTGACTCCTTTTTCAATATTTGAAACATGTAATCCAACTAAAATTTTGTATTCTTTTCAAATATGAATTTTGTTATTTATTTTGCACAATTTAAACTGGTGAAAACAACAACTATTTGTGTAATTCCTTTAAGGAACCAAAAATTCCCTAACTTAATAAATAAATTTCTAAATTGGTAACCCTTATTTCCAATTGGTTCTATTGTTGTTATTTTGTTGTTTTCCTCATCCATGCATCATACTAATCCACTTTCACCTGTTGGTTAATTGGAAAACAATTGTTTCAACCAAAATTCATGGGCTTTTTATATGCAACTCAAAATTGCATGTGGGTCCATTTAAATTGTGTTACCAAGTCCACTAGTTTATTTTGATGCCTCCATTAACTTGACATGCATCATACCATGATTGTGCACTATGCCATGATATTGATTGTTTATATTTCTGTCTTGTTTGTTTGCTTCTTCTCGAATAGACGACGACGTTGAGACAGACGATACTTACAGCACCCCTTCTGAGGATCTAGCTCAGTACCAGGCTGCTGAGTTTGCAGGCAAGTTATCACTCACATGAACCACTGTGTTCCTTTCAACATTGGTTACCGATACTTTCCGTTGTCTATTTTTCTAGCCCTATGTATAGTTTTTTCTGTTACGAACCCATCACATGAATCCCTTAACCCTGATATTGCCTCACCTCCACTCCTACAACCCCATTGTTTGAGCCAGTGTCTTACTAGCATGCTTAGGTTGTTTTTGCTCGAGTCTGTCACCCGTTATTTTCTGTTACTATATTCTATTATGTTCTGGGGGCTCGATGTTAATCAATCACCCTGTTAATAATAAAATGCTGATAAGGCACCGGCAGGAGGCCCCGTGTGGTTTTGAGGCCTGCTAGTGTCAACCCTAATAGAAAAAGGGTCTTGTCTACTGATCCATGATGAGCGCACTATCCGCATGTGGGAAGCGTGTATGGGCGCCCCCCTCAGTTTGATTCGATTCGCATCTCGTCCAAATCGCCTCATTTAGTTCGTGTTTTCCATTTGCCGCATGCATGTTTTTGCGAGCCCAGCGCAGGGTGGAACTTTTGTAGTCGGCATATAGGGGGACACATTCTTAGAGTGCTTTGAGGGTACCCTTTCTTCGGGGCTCGATTAGCCGTGCGCCCAAGGTGCTTTGGGCTTGATGCGAAGAAGAGTTGAGTTGTGTTGAGTGCCCCGCTTGGTGGGAGGCATCCCATCTGGCGGGTTATTCTTACGTGTACGGCCAAATTGGTGCACCCCTGCAGGGATAAATCTTCTCGAGAAGCCGTGTTTTCCGCGGTTATGGTTGACTTGGTGAAAGTACTGGCTAACAAGTACTCAGAACAACTTACACCTAACTATTGATAACTTGACTAGTAATGGCCTTATCGACACAACAACTTGACCCATTATTCATTAATCCAACTGTGTGAGTTATCCTCGGATTGCTTCTTTCGATAAGGGGCGAGATCCAGGATGGGTTTGTTTGGTGGTTAGTTATAGTTGGTTACGATACGCTATCTTATCTCTTTTCTGTTATCCGGAAGTTGTAGTATGATCTGTAGATGGTTAGTGCAGCCAGTTGCAGCATCTTTTATATCCCCTTTCTTCCGTTGAACCCAAGGCATCTGTGCTTGGTGTTGACGGGCTACACTTTGGTTAACTGTGAGTCTTGCTTGCCAGTACGTTGTTGTACTGACCCCTTTGGGGCTGTGGTTTCCGCAGACTACGCTTATGAGGATCCCAGTGACGGCTACTACGTGGAGTTTGACGAGGCTGCTGACGAGTAGGTAGCGGACCCGGGCAGGATCCGAGACTACGTGGATGGGCTCCGTCTTCTTTCAGTTCCCGGCTTCTTAAGCCTATTTGGATTTGTCTGTACTCAGACCCCTTTGAATGCTTCCGCTGAGATGTAATGATGTTATGTTGGGACATGTGTCCTCTGGATGATTGTATTTGCTATCTCTGCTCTAGTGGGAGCTATTTGCAACTTATTTCAATCTTTTGTGTCTTAGAGATATGTTGTGCTATCATTCTGTTACAAGCCGTTGACGTACCATGTGTGTATGGTATGAAGTACGTCAATGGTAGTATCCTGATTTCTATGGGATAGTTTACGTCGACGCTGAACAGATAGGGGTTGGTTGTCACACATACGTGTGTTGGCCTACTCGTAAGAGGACGCGGGTGCCGGTAAGCCCCGTAATCCAATCTACTACTGTTCAACGGAACGACGAGTATCCTTTAGAAGTCCGGGTGCGACAAATGGTATCAGAGCCTGTCTGCCTGTAGGATCCCTTTTACTGGTCGCAGTTGAGTCTAGAAACTATTTTGTAGCTATATAGGAAAAATGAAACGTGAGAGTAGGAATTCTGCCATTTTTCTTCTTTCCCCACCCACCCACCCCTTTTCTGGTACGGAAGTGCAACGTTGTTTTCTCTTCTCATCTAAACTTTCAAGTTAGGTTTTCACGTGTTTTGGGTTCTCCGTAGTACCTCAGGATTTTTGGTCTCGTGTTTCCCGATGTTGCTTCAATATCCTGTTCTTTTCAACATCCTTATCGTCCGTTGAAACCTTGTTGTTGCTTTCCACTTCAGTTCTCTACCGGCGTCTAATCTAAACTTCCCCGATCATCTGCAGATGGATCTCAGGTTCTTCCCGCAGGTGGTTCGGATGACTCGTTGCGAGAGCACTGCCGGTTATCCGGAGATGCTGAGAGACATGGTCACTTATCTGGGGTTCCGTTGGGCACCAGAGTACCAGGTCTACGAGCAGCAGCGAGAGTTTGACCAGACCTACTACCAGGCTATCGTCTACATTCTGTCAGATGATGGCATGAGCGTTGTCCACCGCTACGAGGCAGTAGGTTCCACAGTGGATATGGCTGTGCAGCAGGCATCTTATGTGAGTCTCACCGTCCTTCGTGCTGACTACTGGGGATTTGACGATTCTATCTATCGCCACATCCCCCGTGGTTACATCACTTCGGAGGGAGCTCACTTCACTCTCTACGACAACTTGGATGTCTACGAGCATGATAACACCAGGCTGCACACCACCGCTCAGTTTGTGAGGCACAGTGACGCAGTTGCCACCACACTTTCTCAGGAGTTGGCCTCAGTCAGGGAGCAGCTCTACCTTGCTTTGACTCGTCTGGCGACTTACACCACAGACTTTGTTGGAGATGAGCGCTTTGCACGTTTCGATCAGCCAGTTGGTCGTCGTCTGCCAGATGCTGGAGGTTACGAGCCGATCAGAGGTCCACTCCTCAACCTCGGTGCTGGTTACACTGGGATTCCACGCTTTGGAGCACAAGGAGTCGACGCTATGTACTTCACCACACCTAGAGTCGCTCTCAGGCCATGTCAGATCTATGTGGATCGTCGTTCTACCTACTTTCGTGGGCGTGCTCCTCACCGTACCCCTCGTCGTACTACTCACCGCCGTCCTGCGTGATGAGCATGGGAGTACCGATGTATCCATTCTTAGCTATGTTTAGTTATCCTGTGGCACTTGAACCATTTATGGTGTGTGTTTGTTTCACTCTTTATCTTTGGATTCTTATCTAATGACCCAGGACGGAATCCTGGGCGCGAGGAGTAAAAATTCCATTTTTTTTTCTTACAAATTGGATTGGTTTCGTACATTTATCTATGAGAAAATCCGGGGGTCAGAATTCCTTCCAATTCGAAAGTCCCAAATGATCCGAGGGAGCGGAAAGAGAGGGATTCGAACCCTCGGTTGGATATTCTGATGTATTTGAACATGTGATGATGTACCTGTTGGTTATCTATTCATGCGTCGGAATAATCTCTCTTTTCGGTTACCAAGTCTATCCTTTTCTGTTGTTGTGCTAAAATGCATGTCTATTCAGGATGCCGCCAACAAGGAACAACCCGCCTGAGCCACCGCCAATCACGGAGTTGTTGACTCAGATGACTCAGGTCGTGGCACAGATGGCCCAGTTTCAGACTAACCAGCACAACAACCAGAATGCTCCACGGTTCAGCATCAAGGAGTTCCTCAGTCTGGGTCCGAGAGCTTTCGTGGCAACACACGAGCCTCTGGATGCTGATGACTGGATCCGTGAGATGGCCAGGGCTCTGGACATTGCTCACGTTGTTGAGGAAGACAAAGTCAAGTATGCCACCTATCTGCTGAAGGGTCAGGCAGCTACTTGGTGGGAAAACTACCAGACCATGAGAGCTGGCTATCCTATCACCTGGGGTTGTTTCAAGGATGCCTTCCTGAAGCACCACATCCCAGATGGTCTCATAGAAAGGATGCGTGAAGAGTTTTGCTCTCTCAAGCAGGGCAAGCTGGACGTCATTGGCTATCAGAATGAGTTCAATCGTCTCGCTCGATACGCTGGTGATGAGGTGTCCACTGAGGCTAAGAAGATGGCAAGGTTCCGCCGAGGTTTTAACCCGGAACTCAAGTACGCACTCACCAACATCAAGTGCAAAGACTTCGAGGAGCTCGTGAACACCGCGCTCAATGAAGAAAATGGGCGCAAGGCGTTCGAGGAGTCTCGGAAGCACTCGGGTGAGGGTTGTTCCTCCTCCAACATGACCACCCCTCCGCAGAAGCGCCGCATCTGGGTGCCAAATGGTGCTGTCACTCGGGCTCCATATGCCCAAGCTTCTCCAGGCTTTGCTCCCCGCCCACCCAACCCATCTCAGATGCATGGTCAGAGGGTTCCAATGGGGCAGCCAAGGCCAGGTCCTCCTCGTGTCGTCACTTGCTTCAAGTGCAAGGAGACGGGACACTACGCTGACAAGTGCACTCAGAGGCAGCTACCTCCACCTCCTCGCCCCAACACCAACCAGGCAATGGTGCGTACTCCCCCGGCTAAAGCCTTCAACTCCAACAATAGGCATGTCGGGAGGACCGCGAGGGTGAATCATATCAAGGCCGACAAAGCTGAGGAAGCTGCTGACGTCGTTCTCGGTATATTACCCGTAAACTCTTTTCCAGCTAAAGTGTTGTTTGATACCGGAGCATCGCATTCTTTTGTGTCAAAGATCTTTGCAACAACGTACAACCTAGTTCTGGTTCCACTAAGCAATCAAATCACTGTTCACTCTCCGGGATCTCAAATGTTGACTTCCAAGATAAGCATGGACAATCAAATCCTAATTGGAGGTCGCATATTCCTTGCTTCACTCATGTTGCTTGGAAATTCTGACATTGATGTCATCCTTGGCATGGATTGGTTGAAGACCAATGAAGCTAAAATTGACTGTGCTCAAAAGTCAATAACTCTCTCCCACCCTTCTGGCCAGATAGTCTATTCTCCATATGGATCAAGTTCCATTCAGCTATGCACACTGGATGCAAAACCTCTTCCTACAATTGAAAATGTTCCGGTGGTTTGTGAATTCCCTGACGTCTTCCCAGAAGAATTGCCAGGAATGCCTCCGGACAGAGCAGTTGAGTTCGTGATCGAGCTTGAGCCAGGTACTGCTCCAATCTCTAAGCATCCATACAAGATAGCTCCTCCTGAACTGAAATTGTTGAAGGGGCAAATCGATATGTACATGGAGAAAGGTTACATTCAGCCTAGTTCCTCCGCTTGGGGTTGCCCAACTCTGTTCGTTGCCAAGAAGGATCAAACAAAGAGACTCGTGGTTGACTATCGTCCTCTCAACGAGAAAACCATCAAAAACAAGTATCCAATTCCTCGTATCGATGATCTTTTTGATCAACTTGCTGGAGCCTCAATATTCTCAAAGTTGGACTTGAGGATGGGTTACCATCAAATAAAGATCAGAAAGGAAGATATTCCTAAGACAGCTTTCACCACTCGGTATGATCTATATGAATACACCGTCATGTCCTTTGGTCTCACCAATGCACCGGCGACTTTCTCTAGACTGATGAATTCTGTCTTCCATGAATACCTCTACAAGTTCGTTGTGGTATATCTCGATGACATTCTGGTCTACTCAAAATCCGAGGAAGAGCATGGAGAACATCTTCGTCTCACTCTCATGAAACTTCGCGAGCATCGTCTATATGCCAAGTTCTCCAAATGTGAGTTCTGGATTCCAGAAGTTGCTTACCTTGGTCATATCATCTCTGCCAAAGGCATAGCCATTGATCCAGAAAAGGTTAAAGCAATTGTTGATTGGAAACCTCCCAAGACGGTGAAACAAGTCAGAAGTTTTCTTGGCTTGGCTAGCTATTGCCGTCGTTTCGTCCAAAACTTCTCCAAAATTGCGAAACCTCTCACTGATCTCACAAAGAAGGAAAAGAAGTTCGTTTGGTCTCCACAATGTGATGAGAGTTTCAATCTCCTGAAGACTAAACTCACTTCTACACCAGTTCTGGTTGGCCCAGATACTACCAAACCTTTCCAGATATTCTGCGATGCATCTCTCCAAGGTCTAGGTGCAGTTCTTATGCAAGAACGTCAAGTTGTGGCTTATGCTTCACGTCAGTTGAATGCACATGAGCAAAATTATCCCACTCATGACCTAGAACTTGCAGCAGTCGTGTTTGCCCTCAAGAAATGGAGACAATACTTGTTGGGTAACCGCACTGAAATCTTTTCCGATCATAAGAGTCTGAAATACATCTTCACTCAACCAGATCTAAACCTCAGGCAAAGGAGATGGATTGAAAAGATTAAAGACTTTGATCTTACCATTTCTTACACTCCAGGCAAGGCTAATGTTATGGCCGATGCTCTCAGTCGCAAGTCCTATTGCAATAATCTCATGATCATGGAAAGCCAACCTCCACTTCATGAAGAATTCCAGAAGCTGAACCTTGGTCTTGTTCCTCAAGAATATCTTGCAAGCTTGACAGCTAGTCCAACTCTCGAGGACAAGATTCGTTCTGAACAACTTCATGATGCTGAAATCAAGAAGATTGTAGAGCACATCAAAGAAGGCAATGATAAATTCAAGTCCTTCTCAATTGATGACAAGGGAACTGTGTTCTTCGAAGGACGCATTGCAGTTCCTCAGATTCAAAGTCTCAAAGATGTCATTCTCAAGGAGGCTCATGAAACTCCTCTATCCATCCACCCTGGAAGTACAAAGATGTACCAGGATCTCAAGACTCTGTATTGGTGGCCTGGCATGAAACGTGAAATTGCTCAATACGTTTCCGAATGCGACGTTTGTCAACGTGTTAAGGCAGTCCATCAGAAAACAGCCAGTCTACTCCAACCTCTGAAAATTCCTGAGTGGAAGTGGGACATGATTGAAATGGACTTCGTCACTGGTTTTCCAAAGTCCAGGAAGGGCAACGATGCAATCTTCGTTGTTATTGATCGTCTCACTAAGGTAGCTCACTTCTTTGCTGTCAAGGAAACTATCTCAGCTAGCCAGTTAGCAGAGCTCTACACAGCAAAGATTGTTCCTCTTCATGGTGTTCCATTGGAAATAAGCTCAGACCGTGGAAGTATCTTCACTTCTCATTTCTGGAAAAGTTTTCAAGAAGCATTGGGCACCAAACTTCTGTTCAGCATAGCTTATCACCCTCAGTCTCAAGGGCAAGTCGAAAGAGTCAATCAGATTCTCGAGGATATGCTCAGAGCATGTGGTCTCTCCTTTGGCATGAAATGGGAGGATTGCCTTCCATATGCTGAATTCTCCTACAACAACAGCTTCCAGGCAAGCCTAGGCATGGCACCATTTGAAGCACTCTATGGCCGCAGATGCAGGAGTCCAATCAATTGGTCTGGAGCTGGTGAACGTTCACTCTTAGGCCCTGACATTGTTAAGGAAGCCGAAGAGAAAGTTCGTATCATTCGTGACAATCTCAAGACTGCTCAGTCTCGTCAGAAGAGCTACTATGACAGTAAGCACATGGACATGGTCTATGCTCCTGGTGACAAGGCATATCTCCGTGTAACTCCCCTCAGAGGCACTCATCGTTTTGGTGTGAAAGGAAAGCTTGCACCAAGATACATTGGTCCTTTCAACATCCTCTCAAGGCGTGCGGAAAATGCCTATCGTCTTGAACTTCCAGAAAAACTATCCAAGGTGCACGATGTGTTCCACGTGTCACAGCTCAAGAAGTGTTTCAAAGATCCAGATCGTGCAGTTGATCATGATTCCATCGAACTGCAAGATGATCTCTCTTATGAGGAGCACCCTGTTCGTATTCTCGATGAGACCGAGCGTAAGACTCGCAACAAGAGCACCAAGTTCTTGAAAGTGCAGTGGTCGCATCATTCCGATAAAGAGGCAACGTGGGAGACCGAAGAGGATCTTCGCAAGAAGTATCCGGACCTTTTCTCTTCTCCGTAAGGAATCTCGGGGCGCGATTCCTTCAAGGGGGGGCGTTTTGTAACATCCCAAGTATGAAAACTTACCATTTAGAATGTTTGATTTCTTGTTTATTAAAGTATTGCATCATGTCATCATATGTATTCTTTGTTTGCATTTGTTTTACTTTGTTTTCCACTTGTTTGCTTCTGTTTTACTCTGTTTTCACATTTGAAATTCAAACTTTATTCAAACATTTAATTCATACTTGTTATGTTACAACCTCTCAAATAAAAAGTTCAAATAAAAACAACCATTGTTTCCATTTAAAACCATAATGTTCAACCATTTAAATTATGGCTTTTCATAATTTAATTATTTCCAAATGGTATTTCAAATTCAAGTCAAATCACCAAACAGCACCCTAATTTGAAATCATAAAAAATTACCAAACCATGCTACTCATTTGTTCTATTTAATCAATAGGGTTCACCCTATTAAAAACATTGTTTTCAATATTAATCATTTAATTATCAAATTCATTAAAAATGGAATCAATTTACAAACAGCAATTTTAAATTTGAAACTTTGAGAAAACAAAGTTGGCAAGCAGTTGTTTTGGTAATTACTAGCTCACCCTAATTTTTCTAAAAAAATTCACTAACCCCAAAACTCTCTTTTCATCCTTTTCTATTTTCTGCAAAAAAAAACAGAAGAACAAAAATAGAAAAAGGAAAAACCGACGCGCGCGCGGCAGCTAACCTACGCAGCCCAGCCCACTTACCTTTCTTCTCGCCCGCGTACCGGTTCGCACCCGCTCCTCCTTCTTTCTTCTGTACGGCAGCCAATACGCCGGTGCCACGGCAGCACTGTACCTCTCCGACGGCCAACAGCGCCCCTAAGCCCCTATATAAGCTAGCCCTAGCCCCCCTGCGCCGCCCTAACCCTACCACCTACCCTATCCCCTCGCGCCGCCATCTTCCTCCCTCTCCCCGGCGAATTTTCGCCACCTCTGCCACTGCAACCGAACGCCGCCGTTTCTGAATTCCGATGACCACCGCCGCCATGGACCTCCTCCACCCTAGCTAGCCACCGAAACTGCACCGCCATTTCATCCTCTTCCCCGACGACACCTCCGCTGAGCTCGAGAGGGCCCGTAGCCACGCCGCCATCCTCGCCGCTGTCGGCAACTCCCACCTCACCGGAGCTCCGTTGATTGAACCCGAGAGGCTCACCGCCGTTGCCATCATCCTCATCCCCGTCTGACCGCGGGAATCGCATCTCCTCCTCTCCCTCGACCGTCTGGACATCCTCGTGGAGCTCGACGCCGTCTGGATCGCCGCCGCCATCCTCACCACTGCCGCGGCGATCACCTCACCGTCGACCACCTCTGCAACCTCCGCGGTGAGCGCCACCGTGTCCTTCTCCTCCTCCCTGTCTGGCTCATGCACCACACCCGCACGCACACGACCTAGCGCAAGCCCAGCAGCAGCACGAGCACGCTGTTCACGGTGATCGCCGCCGGCGTTGCCTCTCTGACGAAGTTCAGAAGCAATTCGTCGTCAGTTAAAAATTCAGGGTCGCGATCTGAAGGTTAACCTCACTGCGCGTGGTATACTGACAAGAGCGATTCGATTACTGCACTGGTTGCGGTGCGTTGCGCGCGCGCTGGAGCCCAGGGTTCGACCCCTGGCTCACGCGATTAAAATCCAACCTTTTTTGCACCGAGCGCTGACAGGGTGGCCCCCCTGTCAGCCACTGCGTTGCCACGCAAGCACACACTGGCCCAGGGCCCAACTGGCAGTGCCTTGGGCTAGCTCTCTGTGCGGTAACAAAAGTTTTCAAGCTTTTCTGTTTAAATCTAAATCCTTTTAAATTAACAGATTGGTCCCTAATTTGGAAATGCAAATAACTTTCATTTTAAAAACTCAAATAATAAAAATAAAATATGTGCACTGCCCCAAATTCAATTGTCTACCTATTTATAACATTTGTTTTCTGTTTTGAATTTTCCAAATGCATTCCAAATTTGAATTCAAACAATTCATTTGTAATTTGATAAAATCCATAACTAATTCATACTTAATCCAAATAATGCAAATAAAATATGTTTTCCATGCTATTTCAAATAACCTTTTCAAATATAAATTTTGTTTCATGTTTTGAATAATTTAAATTGCTTAAATAATTTAAACCTTGTTTAAATCATTTAAATTTGATAAAATCATAACTTGCTCAATTTAAATTATTTTTGAACATGCAAAATATGTTTTCAAACTAGAAAAGCATAAACTTTTCAAATGTGATTTTGAATTTATGTTTTGAACAAATAAAATTTAAATAATATTCAAACTTGTTTTAAATTCATTTAAAACTTGTTTAATCTTGTTTAAGTCATAATAAATTCATCCTGACTCCTTTTTCAATATTTGAAACATGTAATCCAACTAAAATTTTGTATTCTTTTCAAATATGAATTTTGTTATTTATTTTGCACAATTTAAACTGGTGAAAACAACAACTATTTGTGTAATTCCTTTAAGGAACCAAAAATTCCCTAACTTAATAAATAAATTTCTAAATTGGTAACCCTTATTTCCAATTGGTTCTATTGTTGTTATTTTGTTGTTTTCCTCATCCATGCATCATACTAATCCACTTTCACCTGTTGGTTAATTGGAAAACAATTGTTTCAACCAAAATTCATGGGCTTTTTATATGCAACTCAAAATTGCATGTGGGTCCATTTAAATTGTGTTACCAAGTCCACTAGTTTATTTTGATGCCTCCATTAACTTGACATGCATCATACCATGATTGTGCACTATGCCATGATATTGATTGTTTATATTTCTGTCTTGTTTGTTTGCTTCTTCTCGAATAGACGACGACGTTGAGACAGACGATACTTACAGCACCCCTTCTGAGGATCTAGCTCAGTACCAGGCTGCTGAGTTTGCAGGCAAGTTATCACTCACATGAACCACTGTGTTCCTTTCAACATTGGTTACCGATACTTTCCGTTGTCTATTTTTCTAGCCCTATGTATAGTTTTTTCTGTTACGAACCCATCACATGAATCCCTTAACCCTGATATTGCCTCACCTCCACTCCTACAACCCCATTGTTTGAGCCAGTGTCTTACTAGCATGCTTAGGTTGTTTTTGCTCGAGTCTGTCACCCGTTATTTTCTGTTACTATATTCTATTATGTTCTGGGGGCTCGATGTTAATCAATCACCCTGTTAATAATAAAATGCTGATAAGGCACCGGCAGGAGGCCCCGTGTGGTTTTGAGGCCTGCTAGTGTCAACCCTAATAGAAAAAGGGTCTTGTCTACTGATCCATGATGAGCGCACTATCCGCATGTGGGAAGCGTGTATGGGCGCCCCCCTCAGTTTGATTCGATTCGCATCTCGTCCAAATCGCCTCATTTAGTTCGTGTTTTCCATTTGCCGCATGCATGTTTTTGCGAGCCCAGCGCAGGGTGGAACTTTTGTAGTCGGCATATAGGGGGACACATTCTTAGAGTGCTTTGAGGGTACCCTTTCTTCGGGGCTCGATTAGCCGTGCGCCCAAGGTGCTTTGGGCTTGATGCGAAGAAGAGTTGAGTTGTGTTGAGTGCCCCGCTTGGTGGGAGGCATCCCATCTGGCGGGTTATTCTTACGTGTACGGCCAAATTGGTGCACCCCTGCAGGGATAAATCTTCTCGAGAAGCCGTGTTTTCCGCGGTTATGGTTGACTTGGTGAAAGTACTGGCTAACAAGTACTCAGAACAACTTACACCTAACTATTGATAACTTGACTAGTAATGGCCTTATCGACACAACAACTTGACCCATTATTCATTAATCCAACTGTGTGAGTTATCCTCGGATTGCTTCTTTCGATAAGGGGCGAGATCCAGGATGGGTTTGTTTGGTGGTTAGTTATAGTTGGTTACGATACGCTATCTTATCTCTTTTCTGTTATCCGGAAGTTGTAGTATGATCTGTAGATGGTTAGCGCAGCCAGTTGCAGCATCTTTTATATCCCCTTTCTTCCGTTGAACCCAAGGCATCTGTGCTTGGTGTTGACGGGCTACACTTTGGTGAACTGTGAGTCTTGCTTGCCAGTACGTTGTTGTACTGACCCCTTTGGGGCTGTGGTTTCCGCAGACTACGCTTATGAGGATCCCAGTGACGGCTACTACGTGGAGTTTGACGAGGCTGCTGACGAGTAGGTAGCGGACCCGGGCAGGATCCGAGACTACGTGGATGGGCTCCGTCTTCTTTCAGTTCCCGGCTTCTTAAGCCTATTTGGATTTGTCTGTACTCAGACCCCTTTGAATGCTTCCGCTGAGATGTAATGATGTTATGTTGGGACATGTGTCCTCTAGATGATTGTATTTGCTATCTCTGCTCTAGTGAGAGCTATTTGCAACTTATTTCAATCTTTTGTGTCTTAGAGATATGTTTTGCTATCATTATGTTACAAGCCGTTGACGTACCATGTGTGTATGGTATGAAGTACGTCAATGGTAGTATCCTGATTTCTATGGGATAGTTTACGTCGACGCTGAACATATAGGGGTTGGTTGTCACACATACGTGTGTTGGCCTACTCGTAAGAGGACGCGGGTGCCGGTAAGCCCCGTAATCCAATCTACTACTGTTCAACGGAACGGCGAGTATCCTTTAGAAGTCCGGGTGCGACATGAAAGCCGTCTTGATTTGATCAGCCGGGTTGAGCTTGATCTGGTGATAGTCGTGATAAGCATCCAGAAACGAGAGGAAGCTCGCAGCCGGCAGTGGAGTCAGTGACTTGGTCGATTCGGGCCAGAGCAAAATGGTCCTTGGGGTAGGACTTGTTCAAGGCGGTGTGGTCAATGCACATGCGCCATGAGCCTTCCTTATTGATGACAAGAACACGGTTAGCTAGCCAGTCCGGTTGGAGGACTTCCATGATGAATCTGGCTGCCAGCAGGCGGACGGTTTCTTCTTCGATGGCTTTTATTCTTTCCTCCTCGAAGCGACAGAGGGCTTGCTTGATTGGTTTTGCATCCGTCTTGACATGGAGTGAGTGCTCGGCCAACTCCCTCGGGACACCCTACATGTATTTGGGGGACCATGCAAAGATATCCCGATTCTCACAGAGGAAGCTGACGAGCGTGCTTTCCTATTTAGGGTCGAGGCTTGCCCCGATAGTGATCAGCTTCTCGTTGGGCCGGCAGGTGTCGAGGGGGATCTTCTTGTTGTCCCTGGCCACCTGGAACTAGGATTTGCCCGGTTGTCTTCCTACAGCCGGCAGTCCTAGGGTTCGTTGCTGATCTCGCGTTGGATTTTCTAGAGTTCTTCGGCGTGCGTGACGGTCTCAGCCAGTTTTGAGCCGTAGGAGGCGCAGGCGAGGGACCGCATGTTGTCGCCGCAGACGGTGATGATCCCGTGTGGACCAGGCAGCTTCATCTTCAGGTAAGCGTAGTGCGGGACTGCCATGAACTTTGTCAAGGCGGGCCGGCCAAGGATGGCGTGGTAGGCGCTCTGGTGATTCACCACCTCGAACCGGACGGGCATGCGGCGGAAGTTTTCTTCTTTGCCAAATATGACATCCAGCCGGACGGTTCCCATGGGGGTGCATAGTTTTCTTGGCATGATGCCGTGAAAGGTCGTCCGACTAGGATGCATCATTGATTCAGTGACACCCATGGTGGGATTCTTATAGAGGATGTTGATGTTGCTCCCGCCGTCGATGAGCACCCAAGAAAAGGTGCAGGCGCTCTCGCTGGCTATGATGATGGGATCCAATAGGAGAGAGTAGCTCCCGGGGCACGGTAGGTCATCCAGGTGGTCCTCCCGGCTCCGGGTGATGGGTTGCTCGGACCAATCTAGGTACTAGGGTATGTCGGGCGCGGTGGTGTTCACCTCTGCCATGCGTGCCCGGGTGCTACGCTTGTCGTTACGTTTGATGACGGAGATCACGTAGGTGTCATCTCAGCGAGGGTAGTTGTCACGGGCCCCGCCGGTTGGATCAACCGGGTGGCTGCCTTGTGGATCACCGCGGTTGCCGCCCGCCGGGTTCGATGTTGGGGGAGCCGGTAGGCCTTCTCCCTTGGTCAGGTAGGTAGTCCATCCGCATTGCTGGGTGGTGTGCATGGCCGGCTTGCCCGGTCCGCTGTGGTACTTGCATGGGGAGTCCAGCATCTGCTCGAAGGTGTATCTAGGCTTCAGCCATGAGCGGTCGTCATCGTGCCGCATGAACATCCCGCCTAGCCGCCTTCGGTGGAGGCGACAAGACGGCTGTCATACCGCTCGTTGGACAGTTGGCTTCTTCCTCTCTTTCGGCTGTCCCGGTTGTAGTCGCGGTCGTTCCATATGAATTTCTTAGGCCGGTAGTGTCCTTCTGAGTCGACGGGGTGTTCATGAGCTGGCCAGGTTGGTCCAGCCGGATGGCTACTTTCATGGCTGCGTCCGCGGTGGCGTACATCTCCGCGATGGTCATGAGTGCCGCCATGGTATCGGGGTTGGGTCTATAGACCTTGTGCTTCAGCATGGTGCCCTCTCGACATCCGGCTGTGAAATGCCCGTTGGTAGTCTTCTCATCAACTCCCTCGCAAGTGTTGCGGAGGGTGGTCCATCTTCTGAGATATTTTTGGTCATTCTCCTTCTCCCCCTCGACGCACTGGGCGAGCTGTTGCGACCTTCCTGGTCGCTGGTAGGTGCTGGCAAAGTTATAGATAAAGACATCCTCGAAGTCCACCCAGGAGTTGACGCTGCCGGCTGGAAGGCTATAGAGCCAGGCCCGAGCCGGATCTTGAAGCACGAGGGACGCATAGCGAACCGCAACCCTCTTCTTGCCGCCTGCGATGGCGACGGCGGTGACGCAGTCAGCCGGTCAATATTCCGGCTTGGTGACACTGCTATACTTGGGGGTGTCTCATGGGAGCGAGAATCTCCTCGGGGAGGGTTCCTCCCTGATGCGCGGTCCGAGGCACGCGGGGCCGTCTGTCGGCTCGTCCTCTATACTTTGGGAGAGATTGAGCCCGTCGACGCGGCTACAGGCGTCGAGGTTGACTACAGGGCCGAGTGGTCCTAGGCGCCCTTGGATGCCGCCTCGAGGGTTGTCCGCCTTGCGGTATCGGTGACGGTTCTCCCGCCCAGGCGGTGGTGGTGGTGCGTCCACCCGGTTGGCGCGTGCCACCGGCTGGTGTCATCACCTACCTTGGTCGTTGTCTCGATCGCCACTTGCGCGGGGCTCGGCACGACGGACAGAGTCGATGCTGCGCTCGCGGTGTCCTCTTGTGACCAGCTGTTGGCAGTTCTATGTGGAAGCCTGCTGGCCGTCGTATGATCCGCCGTCTCCTCCTTGGCCGCCTGCCGAGCGTTTCGTGGAAGCGGCATGGACCGATTGCTACTGGTTGGCGGCCCATACAAGGTCTTGGAGGCGTTGTTTCTGGCGGCATAGTTCTTCCCTTTCCAAGTCGGCTAGTTCCTACGCGTCCGCCTGGGTCCCCTCATGTTCTCCGCCGGGGTGCTATAGATCGGCCGCCTGGGGGCAGGCAGAACCACAATCTCCCCTTGGTTCATCTTGTTGTTGAGGTCTCCGCCGCGCCGGCACACCGCGTCTCTCCGGCCGGATGCATTCGGCGCCGGTGTGTAGCCGTGGGCGACGTTATATTCGTGGACGGTGGCGTCCGTGTGGCGCTGCTGGGCCGCCACTTTTTTCGTCCTGCGTAGGAGCATGAGGCGTGCCCTCTCCAGCTCCTCCGCCGCCTTTGTCGGGTCGGCGTCGAGGGAGATAGGTTGGTTGAGTCTTGCGGCGATCCCATTGTCGGTGGGTCCGATTGGACGATGGTCGCCTGCTTGCTGGCTGGGACTGGGGCGGATGATCACCATGGTCTCCGCGATGACGCGGGCTCGGCGCTATTTTCGCAGCTGGCTGCCTCCTCGGGGAGACGGTCTGAGCAGGGTTGCACCTCGACAGGGTACTCGGGGACTACGACGATGTATACTCGGTGCTCCCCAAAGGACACGATGGAGCCGCCAACAGGGACTGGATCCTCCTCCGCGAAGCATCCGGTGTTGTTGAGGACACAGTCGAAGGCGCCGAATGTCATGAAGAGGCCAGAGACAACACGCTCGTCAGAGCTGGCCGGAGGGACTGCACGAAGAGAAACTCTAGTCAGACGAGTTCCCGCATGGAACGAGAATCCGTACGCTGCTCTAGGCCCTACGGTGGGCGCCAACTATCGTGGTATTATGCACCGCAACACCATTGTGTTTAACAATGGAGTTTACGAAGGGTACACAGTGCAGAAACATCGATGTCCGTGCGGGATGTGTCACAACCATGCAAGAGACACGATGTACCCAGGTTCGGGACCTCAGCCAGGTGATGTCCTTACTCCTGCAAGGATGAACTATGAGGTGTGATATCGAGTGTTACAGTGTGCTCCTTGAGCTGTATCTCTAGATGAATTAGCCCCTGCGAAGGGTGCCCCGGACTGGCTTATATAGGTGTTGGCAGTCTGGTTGACATGCGGGGCCGGCTGTACAATCAGCCGGCTGGGACCCACTCGGGGTCACACACAGTGTACTCGTCCTTCTATATGGCTACATGGTACACGATGGGACTTGGCAGGGAGACTACTGATGATGATGCGAGCGGACAAAGTTTAAGGATACGGCCGCCTACTCCGCCAGTGGAAAGATAGTTGACATCGTGTGTGATGTCCCATCGCCCTTTTGCCCATGTCTCCCTTTTGCCCACTCCATCCTTGCTGTCAGAGCTGTCCGGCTGAGGCCTCCAGCCGGCTAGGTGAAAGCGCATGGTGCCCCATGTGTGGTTTTGGTAATTAATGACAATCAGTATGGACTAATAGTTTCATTGAGCTGTACTTGTAGAGTTTGTCCATAGGCAATGCTTAATTCCATGTGTTGGATTCAAGATGATCAAGTGATGACCAAGGTTCTATTCATGTGAATATCCCAAGTTTGGTCATGAGAGAGTTGAGCATATTGCAAGTATGTCTTAAAGAAGAATATTGTGTGAACATTCATCTTCACCTTCAATACATCATTATTATGAAGAGAGAAGAAAAGATACAAGTTTTATCAAGGCAAAGTGCTAAGCGATGGTTAATATTGATCAACTCACAAAGCTAGAAGATGTACCATGTGGGATCATGGTATGGTAAGTAATTGTTCATATAGCTTTGTGTTCTAACCCATTATATGTGTGTGTGTGGTATATCTATGTGGGGTTAGGTATCATTCCATGGGCTTGCATCAAAAGGAATATTTCATATAACTCATGGTGGATGATGTCAAGTGATGATCGTCATCAAAATTGAGAAGTGCAATTCCAAGGGGATCATATCAAAGAGATCACATGCTTGGATCCTGCCACTCTTTTGGAGATAATGTACAAATGAATATGTACTTAAAAGAGCCTCTTTCATAGTGGCGTATGGGGAAGCAATCTATGTGTCTTCACCGAGCAAAGCGAAAACAAGAAATATGTTCCATCTTGAGGAGGTCAAGGTCTTCATCATCTAGCTTTAAGTGGAATGCTCAAGGCAAAGGCATGATATTGATAGATTTTCTATTTTACCAGTCTCATAGCATAGTTGCGAGACCTGGTTATAGGATAGATAACCGTACTATCAAGAGGGGATCTCATATTAGCAACTTGGTCGCATCCTTCGGAGAGATCTCAAACCTTTGCATACTTGGCATCATCTTTCTTGGTTCTTATTTGTGTTTTCTCCATGTTTGGTTTTATAGCTTGTCATGTGCTTCAATACAAGCTCAAGTTCATCAAAAACCGATTTCGTATGGAAAATTTATTGTGTTTTTTATGTTGGAGGTTTTACCGGTTGCTCTTTTATAGATAGGTCAAAACTTTCATCATTTGGTTTTATCCTCCAATGATGGACTATGATTTTTCTTTGCATAATCTTGTATTTCTTGTTGTCGTGATTTCAACGAGCCCAAGATCATAAAAAACGGAGTCCGGATGCAAAAGATATCGCGTTTTCAGTGTAGAAGCTTTTCTGGAAACTAGGGAGGCCGTCCTAGGCCGGGCGGGTCTGTTAGGTGGCCGTCCTGGCCGGCCTGGGAGGCCGGGGACACGCAGAATGCCCCCAACAGGCTGATTTTGGGGGCATATATAAGGGGTCTTCTTCCCTAATGGTTCCCCATCTTTTAGGCAAGTTTTTCCCCACCATTGTTGACCTCTTGGAGCTTGCTTTCTCTCTATCCCTTCATGATTCTTGCCGCCAGTTAGTGGGAAAAGAGAGAGGAGATCTAGATCTATTATTACACCAATCCATCTCTCCTCTTAGTGAGGGAAATTCTTTGGATCTAGATCTTTTGGATTCATTTGTTGAGTTCTTCCTTATTCTTCCTCTCTTCTCCCCCCATAGCATTTGTTGCTTTGGTGGGATTTGAGAGTGAAGGATTTGAGCACTTCTTGTGTTCTTGCCATCATAGGTTGCATCGGTTTGAGTTCTCTATGAGGATTCATTTGAGTGAAAGTTTGAGAAGCTTGTTACTCTTGGGTTGTTGGAGTGCCCTTGAGTTTGTCCTCTTGGGTACTTGGAGTGCCCTAGACGGTTGATTCTTGCCTTTGAGCTTTGGAAGCTTTCGAGGCCTTGTTGCTATCTCAGAGTTTTGGTAGCTCGCGGGATATTGTTGGGAGCCTCCAATTGACTTGTGGAGATTGCCCCAATCTTGTACGGGATCGTTGACCGCCCTCAAAGGTCCCCTGGTGGACCGTGGCACTCCGCATTAGTGGAGGCACGGGGAGAATAAGGTGATCCATTGGGCACTTGGAGTCATTGTGACTCCACACCTCTCCAACAGAGATTAGCTTCCATTGAGAAATGAACTTCGGGATAAATCATCGTCTCCACGTGTCTCGGTTATTTCTACACCCGATCTCTTTACTTATGCAATTTACTTTGTGATAGACATCGAGCTTGAAGTAGCATATCTTGCTATCACATAGTTGCTTGAATTGTTTAGCATAAATTATTGGTGCACATAAGTGAACCTAGTTTTTTTAGGTTTTGGCTTGCTAAATTAAACGCTAGTGTTATTCCGCATTTATTCAAGCCTCAACTGTAATTATTTTTAAACGCCTATTTAACCCCTCTTGGCGACATTCGTGTCCTTTCACCAGGTCTAGCCGGCCAGAGCCAACCGTCCTAATAGTAGCCACCTGGTAAGAGGCCAAACCAGCCGTCCACCTCCTTGGCCTTGCTTTGGTCTTGTCACTAGCTTAATCGGGGGTCAATCTCCCCGACATGTGTGTTTATGTTTCTGCACGTTCGTATGGGGTTTTTCTCTGAATCTAATATTCAGTGTCCATTGTAGTTATAGCATAAAAACATAATACGTTAATCAAGAAACTGATGTATTTTATTATCTCTTGGGCATACATCCAACAATCTCCCATTTTCACAAGAAACAATAATCTTGGCTCAACACCCAATGGCATGTCGTGTTTTTTGTGTGCTGTAGACTTCTTCCTTGGATCTGAAAATTCAGGTCCGTGTGTATTTTTATTTCTTGGAGAATTACTTCTTCCCTTGATCGCAAATGATTCTTGCGTTTTAAATGTTTGGTGTTTTAACTAAATAGATAGTCTGTTGTTCACAACATTGCTACATCTTTTGTAAAGTGCCATACACAGTTCTGTTTATCCCTTCTTACCTCTATATTTACACTTCCAAAATGTATCCCTTCTTACCACTGTCTTTAAAGATTCTAATGTTTAAACTTTAGAATTTTCCTTCAAGTTTAACATGTAATTTCTTCTATCCCACTATGCCACCTTATTAATATTAAGTGATTGTCTTTGCGATTATGCAAGAAACCCTTTATTAGTGTAGTAATTTACACTAAGTTGTTTTTGCATTTATCACAAACATGAAGTATATCTTATATTCATCATAAGGTTATCTTCTACTTGATCATACACATGATCATCTTTGGCTTATGTTCATAACACTTAGAATATAAGTCATATCTAGTTTATGTACATATTATTGCGTATATGACTGATCTAATTATTCATACGTATCATCCATCATATGTATCTCTTTTATATTCATTAATGAAGTAGATATGCTTTGTATAACTATTTTGATTTCTAAAGAAATTTTTCCCTTGGTTTTCACCAAGATGTTAATTGTTGTTCCAACAATTTAGCTCCACGATTTTAACATGTTTATTCCAACACAGAAAGATAAGGGAAAACGAGGACAATACTTTGTTCTATGTAGGCCATATTATTTCAATGAAATATTTTACTATGTCAATAATATTTCCAATCAATGATACATTGTTCGCATAATGGGTTAGAAAGATTCTTAAGCGCTCCCACTAACTTTTTTGAGTCCAGAAGCATCTTCGCCGTTCTTGATGATGTCAAACACCTTGATCATTTCATGTAGTTGAAGATCCCAACTCCTTAATGCTTTCTTTTGTTCCATGAATGGATAGCTAAAACTCACATCCCCTTTTAGCATATTCTTGATTTAATATTCACTTGAAAACAAGTTATGCAGAACTCGCTACAATAATCTGTGTAAACGTTAAAACCTTGCTATGGGAGATTAAGTCTCATCGTACTCATTTACTTGAATTTGCTAACAAGTCAAGACTTCTTGGATGTTTTCATCCATGTTTGTTTACAGATCCATTAACGAATGTAGGCTTAATGCTCTTTCAAAGAGTATACAAATATTGATACCAAGTTTCAAACTTGACTTTCGTTTATGGAGTCTATCCCTGATTTCATGGCGTCTAGCCATATCTTTGGAGTTAGGGTCCATCATTGTTTCCCTTAGATCACTGCATCATCACTGTGAATTTTTTTATTATAATCTACTTGGTTCACTCACTAAGCTTGATCAAAGTTTTACATCACATGTAACCACTTTCGTATCATTCATGATGGCAATCACGAAAATTATTTTCGGTTCTGCGCCACTCTAACATAATTATGGAGATATAATCTTGTCAAACTTATATTGTCCTCCCACTTACTTTATTGCAAGAAATAATTTCTCCGGAATACTCTCTTGACAAAACATTTGTCCTTGGCAGTAAGAAGAATCCCCAATACTTGGAATAATCATAAGCATACATTCATTTTATGATTTCTTGTAAACTCTTTTCATCACAAAAGGAATTTAGATGGTTTTATTTTCACTGAAAAACGCTGGTCTCTAAAATATAACTACGGAAGATATAATGGAATTTTAACATCCTTAATCCATCATGTCGAAACAAGGTTGGATCATATCACTTGGACACTCCATAAACTCATGGCATTTCGGATGACCAAGTTAGGAATTCAATATTGCTACAAAATTATTGTTACTTCACACTGAGATTCTTTGACAACTCAATTTTTCTCAGTCTTATGTACCTTTGAATAGAAATATGTATTTCCACTCAAACTTTCCAATGAGGATATGAAGTAAAATAATCCACCACTCACATCTCTACTAATTGCGCAACCATGGGTATGATTGCCAATAAGTTAGCTGAGCGTTTATCATGGCCCGTGAACAGAGTTTCATTCATTCTCCATTGGATAAGTTTTTGCATGTATCATGAGACTCGCGATCTACCCACGGAAGTGGATTCTTATGCATCACTTTTCAATATGACTTAACCGGTAGTGCCACAACTCGTGGAATTCTAATCATTTATCTTTTAGTATTATATTATTGATTTGTACTTGCAGGATTCATTGTATCCTATCCATATGGTCATAAGTCAAACTTATGTCCCCATCGAGGCAACATGTGTCAATGCTCACAATAAACCCCCAAGGAATATGGTGAATGGTAATCTTACTCCATCACCCATTATTATATTTTCTTTTGCTAGCCCCCTTAGGCCATTTTAATTGTTTTATCATGTTGCACATAAAAGCAACTGATCTGGTATACCTGTGATTAAATCTCTATACCAAAGAATCACATTGACTAGCTATTTTTAACATCAATAATTTATACCCGAGTTGGTTTTACCAGACTCTAGATTTATGCCATAAACTTTCAATACTCCCTATTTCGGTGTTTCCTTTCGTAGAGAAGAATATTTCAATACCAAGAATGACACCGGTTGTACTGGGATAATTTATCAGTGTGTAAATCATGACACCCTTTTCTTCTTAAATCGAACCCTTTACTCACCATTAACTTATGATAAGTTTTCTTACAGATTCCATTTTAAAGTTTAATTAATAAATCCCTTCATAATCTTTCTTCTTCCTTGGTCATTAACAATGACAAAGATCATATAGACTTTACCAGAATAGTAAAAAAGATTAAGATTGGTGCCAATTTCATGGTATACTGCGACATCCAATGTCTCCAATCCTCGTATGTACTAAGATTAGTGCACATATGTTAATCTACAAAGTTTTATCTATGTTTTTATTTCATACAAAGTTACAAACTAGTTCTTAAAATATATCATAACTTGTTTGTATCTAAAATAATTTTTCCAGCTCCTTGTCTATCCTATAGACATATATTTGCCAATTGTCTGCATATGTGTATATTACTATATACACCCATCCTTATATCAACAAGTGCATGTCACACTTCGAAACATTGACATCTTTACGGTGCTTCAATTTAGATATTCTTATGGAGACAAGCTTAATAGGAACCAATGCTCTTCAGATTATATCCATATATGTCATGAATCTCATGCATTCACATATGTTGAGTAAGTCTACCGAAATATTGCAATAGGACTTTTCCTTCACATTTTGAGTACACTCCTCAAATTACGAAACAAGTCGATAAAGTTTTGTTAACCAGATATATATTTAACTCAATCAATAAACAAAATGTGTAGGTGGGGAGTAGATGCCAATTCTATAATAATCTACGAAAATTATACTAGTTACTATCATGATAAATTGCACCTAGTTAAACCAAATATTTAGCTAAAAGTGTGCCCCCACTGAAATTTATATTTCTTATAATGAATATTCAGCTACTCGAGATACACATCGAAATTATGATTAGAAGGACGTATCCGTCTATGCAACTAATCATAATCCTATAGGGTAGGTCACCAAGCCAATCACATCTCATGTGACTCCCGCTAATCTTTCGATGTATGTGGTCGAGCTCATGACTATCATGTCAGAATATCAAGATAACCAACCACTGATCTTTCCTGTATGACATTGACCCTTGTATCCAAGTGATCAATCCATACCCGCCTCTAAGTTTCCAAGAACATACTGATCCTTGTATCCGAGTGATGAATGCAAACCCGAACCAGTTTGACGGTGCACAGTTTGAGTACGATTATCTTGATATTTTCAAGTGAGGAATCACCCTAATAATCATGACTATTGTGCAATCAAAAGAGTGCATAAAAAGGATTAACCATCAGAGGCAATTAATAGTGATGTAGTATAGTCCCCGTCGCTTCTGGCTTCAAACTTGTTCTTTGCTCCATAGATCGTTTTTTAGGTCCACGACATTTGATCACCATCTCCATGTCCTTCTCCTATCTCTACAATACTTGATCAAAGTATGGGGCACGCGGGCCAAAGATAGCAATCATATGGTTTCTAACCATCATGCTTTAAATTGACTCGCAGGTCAAAATAAATAGAGTGGATATCATTTCATACAAATCTTGAATGAGAACGGACTATACCACATCACATCGCATGCTATGCAAAATCAAGTTAGACAGATCTAACGCTTGAGTTTGTAAATTTTACATGGCCATTGGTTCTACGGAGTGAAATTTCACTACCTACGAACAACATCATGCATGATTGTTCATGTTACTAGATTGATATTGCGGGATGATTGAAACACAAACATTACGAAAACGTATTGAGCCTCAATCTAAACTTATTCATAACCAAGACGCGTGTGTGGTTCCAATCACATGCCCCGTCCATTATGATGTCCATGAATCCAACTATAGCAAGATCCAAATCTACTGGAGCACTTCTTCGGACTAGACGAGATATGCCAAGGGAAACTCAAATGTCCTTGGATTGCCAGAAGTTTGCAGAAAATCTCACTATGTCGTTGATAACAAAACGACATAACTTATTGGGAAGCAATCATAAACAATCCGAATATTGGAGAACTTTCTAATTTAATTGCACAAACTTATGCAATACCTGCACACACCGGCGCTCTAGATCGTACCTGTGCCTACGCATAGACCGCTCTCGTACCACTATTGAGTCGCATGTAGGAATTTTAAAATAATCCGTATCACGCAACACACATGATCTACTATGAAGGTACAAATGAAGATACATCTGAATCGTTACCGACAAGATGCGCGGAACGCGTGTCGATGACGATGTAGGTGATGCCTGATGAAGAGTCCCACGGCTAAGTCTAGCGGTGGGACTGTTGCCATCTCCCCATATCTAGGCTTTCATATTCAACCTTCCAGATCCGGCAGAGTGAGGTTCTCACGTGTTACCCCTTTGAGAGGTCGCACACATACGTGTGCCAAACTCCTACATCGCTTTGCCGTTCAGAACTAGGAACCACAGGTGCACATTGAGGTGGAGAGATCCCAACACATGGGAGGAGAGAGATATAAGAGCTAGATCTAATCGAGAGAGGACACCTCAAAAACCAATTTGAAGAAGCTTTAAACCAATTAGAGGGACTTAAATTTAACTAGACAGAGAGGCAGAGGCACGAGGCCAATTGTTATGATTTCTATCAAGGGATTGGGGTCCTTTATATAGGTGGAGAGGAGGGGGACTGGCCTTGGGGGGAAGCTCAGGGTGCGCCCAAGGATCTAGGCACACACCTCCCCTTCCACAACTCGGATTGGACTCCTAGTCCAACTAGGGGTCCTTTCTTTGTAAAGGGAATCCTTCTCCTCCTATTATTTTTCTTTCCTTTTCTTTCGGTCTTTACCTTTCTCTCCAAAACGAATATAGGAAGGTGCTTGGGGTAGCAACGCGCCATGCTTGTGGCCCTTGGGTCCACTTTCCAGCCCCCAAATAATGGTGCGGCCATAGGGGTAGATCAGCCCCCCTCTGGCACTTCCCCCTCTTCATGATTTTTTACTGAAACTCTTCCAGAACCCTTTGAACCTATAGATAAAATCATCAACCTCATTCACTGATGTGAGAAACATAGTTCCGACATCCCCCTCTGGCACTTCCCCCTCTCCATGATTTTTGACGCCTTAAGTGTGTGCCGCTACAAGTTCGATAACAGGTAGACATGACTTGTAAACCGTTTTCCTAATTTATAATCAACATAGGGACCGTGAACGTCCATATTGATTCCTTCAAGTTATACAAAGAAACTCTGTTGAACGTATGGATTATCAAGTATGTCCCCATTACTTCACGATACCAATCAATACCTCGAGGCAAGATAAATGACATGAACATGATTAACCTATTTAATCACCATGTCGCATTATCCTCGATATCCGGTATGATTCCTTTTACTCATTACCGTGTTATAGTGTCCCCATGACTTACATCATGTCTCTGTCTTTGTAGACTTTTTAATGGATAGTATCACACCGAGTGGATCCTGAATGTATATCTCTATTGTTTAGATGAGTAATTACCAATCTTGAACTATCACAGTGAAATACATACTTTTGCGATTACCCATTAATTGTTGTTTTTATCATCCAGTTTACGGTGTGATAATTGACTATACCAAAGCAATCTTTCGAGAAAATGCACCACCGTATATTCTCATGGTCAAAGAAAACAAAAAAATTAATCATGCCGTGATGATACTATTTATAGCGACGCTAAAACATATCTCGTAGTATCTCAACTATTTGGGTCTACCTAGTCACAATATTGAAACAACAATGTGCTTCCACTAATATTGACATAACAAATATCCATGAACAGGAAAACGTGACCATATAATATCAACGAGTTTTTCTATTAGACATGACAAAGGGTTATAAAGGTGTGTTTATGTTTCTACACGTGCTTATGGGTTTTTCCCTGAATCTCATATTCAGTTTCCATAGTAGTTACAACATACAAATATAATACATTATTCATGAAACCGATATATTTTATTGTCTCTTGGGCATACACCCAGCACTTGTACCTTTAACTGTGGCTACATTATATCATCGGCTAGTACCATGAGCAATGCCCAAAAGATGATCTCCTAGTATCACTAGCTAATGCCTAAAATTTCAATGTGTGCATGTCGAGACATCGTAGTAGTTTTCATAGACTGGGGTGCCATGAGACTACGGTAGAGACGTGGGGTAACGGAATAGCGTAGTAACACAGAACACGGGATTTTACCCAGGTTCGGTACGTCGCGACAGTACGGCGTACCTACTCCTGCACTTCTCACTAATTGGGACTAAAGCCCGTATAACAGGGTTACAATGTGAGGGTGTAGATCTAGCTACTCGACGAGGATGAGCTTCTCGGCGAGTTGCGTAGAGCTTGAACTTAGAACTTGTGTAACTTGAACCTAACCTATCTATCTCCCATCCGGCTTTATATAATAGCCGGATTAGGGCTTACAGAATAGGAAACCTAGAAGACTACGTTTAACTTGTAACTTGGAAAGTAAGGAAACCGTCTTCTCCTCCAAGCCAGATCACGTGGGCCGTGATCCGGGTTCTTCTAGAATCCGGCTTCTGCGCGTCGGACTACTGGGCCGCCCAATGGACCTAAGCCCATTACCATGTAGGCCACCCTGGTAGTCCGGCTCTTTGTCTACCATCTTCTATACCCCTATTCAGTATATATCCGACAGTAGCCCCCAGGAAGGATCAAAACTCTGATTCTCCGCCTTTCGTCAAATACATTTTGTCCGGGAAAACTTGATTCAGCAGTCTTGATTCTTTCTTCTTTCCTTTTGAAGGAGATGGTAACATAAAACTCGGAACTATGAAAATCCGGCTTTTCTTCTCGCGATCCTTCGCGGAAAAGGAACTCATGACATCAGCGCTTTAATCATGCTGACGCAAGCGCCGCTTGGTTTCACGCGGGAAACCCTGCAACGTATCTCTGACAGATTCTCACGAGAAACGAGGAGATAGCCATCATTCCCCTGTCGTTTCGTTTCCCGGATTTTCCGGCGAGCGACACGCGTCGAACATCCAACGGTCGAAAGAGCCGTTGGCACGTATCTAAACGGTTTTCCGGCTATAAATAGCCATCATCGTCTTCACCAGAAACTTTCCTCACTCCCTCACTGCCTACGCCATTGACGCGACCGCGAGCTCGAGAGCAAGTCCTTGTCCCAGGCGCACTTAGCATCCAAACGCACCGAAACGCGCCACCAAAAGATGGCCTCCTCGCCGTCGTCACCGACCCGCGCCGCCATCGACGAGCTCGTCGACGATCTGGATCCGCAATCGGGAGCGCAAAAGCACACCGGCGGTGAGCCGGAGAAGACCACGGCTTCCGCGGCGGGCGGAGAAAACACTTCCGCCGCCGCGGACGTTGCGGGATCGAGCTCCGCAGTATCCCCGCCGTTCGTCCCAACGACGGCGAGGGTCAAGATCCCTTCCCATGGCGATGAGCGCTTCGCTACCGGAGCCAACAACGAAACAGAAATTGTCGGCAATTGGAATCCGAGTAATACTTCTCTCGTTCTTCTTCGTCGGATGTCAAAGGAAGGTTACATAGTTAAAGGCAAATGGCGGATCTCGAAAGATGAACCCGAGCCCAAGCCAAAAGCCGGAGAATGCGTCATCCTTACTTCTCATATCGCGAGAGGTATGGGTTTTCCCCCCTTCCGCCTTTTTTCTGGACATCCTTAACTTATATGGCGTCCAACCACACAATATTTCTCCGAATTCCATCCTCTACTTAGCCAGTTTCCAAGCCCTTTTCGAAGGATATCTCGGGATAACACCCGACCTAGGTTTCTGGCAATATTGTTTTGAGGTAAAGCATAACATCACAAACGGCATATCGCCTATTTGCGGGACCATATCTTTTACCCTCAGAAAATTTAGGGAGGAATGGTATCCAAAAATAGAAATGCCGGAACCAGACCAATCTTGGCTAGGTTCTTTCTTTTATCATCAGGATATTCCATTCCCAGGCAGGACAACCGGGGTTCCTCCCTTTGTTAACTCTGCTGCTATTCCTCGCGAGAGTTGGACAACCGCAGTAGTAGAAAATTTGCCAGAAAACCTGATGAAAATAAAGCGGCGCATCGCCAAACTTTCTTCCTCCCAACCTTCTTTGGTTGGGAAGGATACCGTTATGTGCTGGTTCGGACGCCGTATCCAACCTCTCTCTTTTCGTTCCCGACTCCTTTGCGAATACCAAGGGCCAGAAGATAACATGAGAGGAACAGATAAGGCCTTTACCAAAAAGGATTTTATAGGACGACTTCACCAACTGGTTGCCGCCAGTAGTCAGGTTGAGGAAAATCTGGCGATCTATCACGTGGAAAACCCGGTCCCTAAGGTATTTATCTTTCCTTGTTTCCGAGTTTTTCCTCAGATTATCTTCTCTCTCTGCTTTTTAACATATTGTTAACTCCTTCCTAGTTTGATGAACTTGGAGAAAATGATCTTGCTTCCGACGCTGAACTCAACAAATTACATGCCGAGTTTCACAACAATCGGAAGCGCAAAAGGCAATCAGCTATCAAAGAGGAATTTATTCCCAACCCGGACGATATCCGATAAAAGAAGAACCATTCGACGAACTCGGATATATTCGTCCAGAAGCAAAGAAATTCTTTGCTCCTGCGCCTCTGATTCGCCCTTGGCCACAAAACGGGTTAGTTATTCGCAATGATATCGCTTTTTCACCTCGTCAAGTTATACACGATGGCCTTCATCACGTTGGGATTCTCTTTGCGGAATATGCCAAAGAATTCAACGAGGTTTTGACCGACTTGCGAGAAATGAGCCAGGTAATACTTCTAGCCCCCAAGCATTAAGTTGAAATATGTATTCTTCTTAATGTTTCTTCATATGCCTGTGCAAACTTAAGCATCTGGCTTTCATTTCCATGTTTCAGCATTCCGCAGAAGCCATAAACTTGGAAGTTTTTAAGAAGCTTAGTCTCAAGAGCAGAGAAGTAAAAACCCTTCAATCTGTTATTGAGTCTAAAAGCAACGAACTATCGTCAACTCAACGGCAACTATCAAAAACCACCGGTATTTTATTTTGTGCTATTTGTTTTCTCTGGAAAATGCTTGCTGAATTGTTTTGTAAACTCAAATTAATTATTGCCCTCCAGCTGCTTTAAACAAAGCCAACAAATTAGCAGAAAACGCTGTCTATGTTTCTCGGCTTCGTGAGGAAAACTCAAACCTCCGAAAGGAACTTCTGAAAGTTCAAGAAGACCTAGAAGCCAGTAATATGGCCCTTGGGATTGCTCAATCCAAGGCTTCTTTACAGGCAGCGGAAGATAAATCTGTTATCAATGATTTGGAAAGTATGCTACTCCCGCGCATGAAAGAAAGTGACGAAATTGACAAGGTTCTTGGTAAGTTAAATTCTTTTTTACCAATGTCTTCATGTCTTATTTCTTGTATCTTTTCATGTAATCCTTTGCTTTTGTCAAAAAAGCAGGAAATTTTCCAGGAATTTCTCGGACTGAAAAGATCCGGGCATTTGGGGAAGTGTGGAATTCGATCAGAAATGCAGGAATGCAGCTGATTAGTAAATTCCTTCCCACAAGTACTATACAATTTTCGGAAGTCTACCGACTTCCAGGTGCCATCACAGAGGTAGTAGAGTCGAAAGAATCCATCCTTCGCTCTGCCGCACGAGGTGGTGCACGCATGGCACTTGGCCTTATGCGTCTGCATTACCCTAATGCTAAATCATGGCGCGTAGCATCCGGTATCCCTCAAGGATATACAGAAGCGCAACGAAATGCAATTTTTGATGAAGTTGAAGGGCATGCTTCCAAGATTGCCTCTATGGTTAACATTTCCATTACTTATCCGGAAGAAGAAGTGCCCGCAGCCCCCGAGAATGATAGTAGTGACGAAGACTCGGATGCTTAAGGGAATACACTTGACTCAAATGATGGATGTGTATAAGAGCATTTATACAATGCAATTCATATTGTAATGCTTTTATGTCCTTTGTTGAAACAAGAACTCCGCCTTTCGCAATTTCAAGTTTCTTGCAAAGTTTTTTCGGGTTTGACTGTTCCTTTATCTTCTAAGTAATCTGGCAAATGTGTTTTAACTGCTCTAGTGTTAAAAAATGGCTCAAATAGCAATATGAATCTTCATGCCAGGGTAACTGCGGTCGAAACAAGCAGTTTTGAAACTCGGAAACATGGACCATGCTAAAGGCATTTTTACTAACTAGTTCCAGTAACCCAACACACACACAATCAGATAAAATTTAGAGAAAACAAGGAACTATTTTGAAACTTGGGCACGCAGGCACAATCCGAGTTTCCTTTAACCTTTAACAGGCCGAATCATTCAGCTTTTAAACACCGAGCACGCAGGCACAATTCGGGTTAACATTGAGTATTTGTAAGATCATTGGGAAATAGATGAGGCGGAAATATTTTGTACTTATAATGAATATGAATTCCGACAACTTTATTTCATGGTCTCAAAGATGTTTACATAGAAATTTGAACTAAGTATAGAAGGGACGTAATTGCTGGATGCTCCAAGGCCGCTTTGTCTCTCCTAGTTCATCATCTATTTTTCTCTTTCTTTTGCGATTCGGCTTTTCGGGATCATCCTCCGTATCTCGAATGTCGACAAGATAGTATGATCCATTCTTCATGGCTTTACTGATGACAAATGGTCCTTCCCATACTGGGGCCAATTTGTGCTTCCTTTGCTGCACCAATCTCAGCACTAAGTCACCTTCTTTAAAAGAACGATGCCTGATTTTCCGACTGTGATAACGTCGTAAACCTTGCTGGTAGATGGCGGATCTTTGAAGCACAAGTTCTCGTTCTTCTTCTAGGAGATCGACGGCATCCTGTCGTGCTTCCTCGGCATCCGAGTCGTCAAAATTCTGCACTCTTGGGCTATCATGGATCATGTCCGTTGGAAGAATAGCTTCCGCACCATAAACCAGGAAAAACGGGGTTTGTTCAGTTGAACTATTTGGCGTTGTTCGAATACTCCATAATACGGAAGGTAGCTCTTCTACCCACGCTTCAGCTGCTCTATGGAGAGGAGATTCGAGTCTTGGGCGTATTCCTTGCAGGATTGAGCTGTTCATTCTTTCAACCTGTCCATTAGATTGCGGGTGTGCCACAGATGCAAGATCTAAGCGGATTCCCGTTTGTTGGCAATATTTTGCCAACTCTCCAATGGAGAAATTTGTCCCGTTATCGGTTATTATGCTGTGTGGGACGCCATACCTCATTACTAAATCAATAATGAAATTTCTGGCAGTTGCGCCATCCAGCTTTTTGATGGGTTTAGCCTCCACCCATTTTGTATACTTATCTACCGCTACGAGTAGATGTGTAAGTCCACCTCTTGCAGTTTTGGACGGTCCCATCATATCTAGCCCCCAGACCGCAAACGGCCATGTGATAGGGATAGTTTTAAGTGCTTGGGCCGGCAAATTGGTCTGCTTGGCGTAATATTGACATCCTTCGCACGTATTCACTATGCGCTCGGCGTCTGACTTGGCTGTTAACCAGAAAAATCCCGCTCGGAATGCTTTTTTGACTATGCTTTTTGATTGAGCATGATGTCCGCAATCGCCGGCATGGATTTCTTCCAGTATTTCTCTTCCTTCTTCTGGTGAAATACACCGTTGAAAGATTCCGGAAGTACTGCGTTTATACAAATGGTCGTTGATCACCACGTATCCTTTGCATCGACGCTGTATTTGCCTTTGCAAGACTTCGTCTGCTCCTTCCGGGTACTTCTGATTGACTAAGAAGTTTAAGTATGGGATTGTCCAATCCGGTTTAACGAGCATGACCTCAATTGTTTCAGATGCCAGAGGGTAATCAATGTCTCCACCTTTTATGGACGGTTCATGCAAGTGCTGGACGAATACCCCTGGTGGTAAAGTTTTTACTCTTTCTGATCCCATGCGGGCTAACGCATCCGCATTCCAATTTTCCTCCCTTTTTATGTGAAGGACTTCGAATCCGAAGAAACAGATGGCGAACTCATCCACCGTCCTCCGATATTCGGCCATTATAGGGCTTTTCGCGTCCCAGGTTTGGTTGAGCTGATGCTGTACCAAATCCGAGTCTCCATAGCACAAGATGCGTTTTACCCCTATTTCTTTTGCAATATGCAAGCCATGAAGCAGAGCTTCGTATTCTGCCACATTATTACTGGCGTTGAAGTGTATTTGCAATACATACTCCATTGTGTCTCCCTTGGGAGATTTTAGAACTACGTCGGCCCCAGCTCCTTCCTTCATCTTGGATCCGTCAAAGTGCATGATCCAGTACTCGGATTCTGGCATCGGTGTATTTTCCATTGCTTCTGTCCAGTTGGCGACGAAATCTGCCAAAACCTGGGATTTTATTGCCGTCCTTGGATGGTACTTAATGTCGAAGGCTGCCAGCTCGATGCCCCATTTAGCTACTCGGCCGGTTGCCTCCGCATTGTTTATAATATCCCCTAGTGGTGCTTTACATACCACTGTTATGGAATGCCCTTGGAAGTAATGGCGCAGTTTTCTGGATGCAAAAAATACGCCATATGCCAGTTTCTGGTAGTGCGGGTATCTTTGTTTGGATTCGGAGAAAACTTCGCTTATGTAATATACCGGATGTTGATCTGGTATGCTTTGCTCTTCCCTTGTCCGTTCCACAACGATTACCGCACTAATAACCCGATTAGTAGCCGTAAGGTATAGTAACATGGGTTCTTCGTCTTTTGGAGATGCCAAGATGGGAGCGTTCATCAAGGTTTCCTTCAACTGGGCCAACGCTGCATCGGCCTCTTCTGTCCATTCGAACTTGTCGGATTTCTTCAACAGTTTGTAGAGTGGTAAGGCTTTATCCCCCAGCCGACTAATAAATCTGCTGACGGCTGCAGCGGAACCCGTCAATCTTTGGACATCTTTTACACATGTAGGCTTTGAGATGTTCAAGATTGCCTTGATCTTTTCCGGGTTAACTTCTATTCCTCTGTGGGAAACAATGAAACCCAGAAGTTTTCCTGAGGGAACCCCGAATACGCACTTAGATGGATTCAACTTCATCTTGTAAGTGCGCAAATTCTCGAAGGTTTCTCGCAGATCCTCAAGGAGTGTATCTTTTTCCTTGGTTACGACGGCGATATCGTCCACATAAACATGGACGTTTCTACCAATTTGACTATGCAAACAGCGCTGCATGCAACGCTGGTAGGTTGCACCTGCGTTCTTCAGGCCGAAAGGCATGGTTACGTAATAGTACGTCCCATACGGGGTTATAAAAGAAGTCTTGATTTGATCTTCCTTTTTCATGCGTATTTGGTGGTACCCGGAGTATGCATCCAAAAAGCATAAAAGCTCGGAGCCTGCAGTGGCATCTATTATTTGATCGATTCGCGGTAACGCGAACCTATCTTTCGGACACAACTTGTTCAATCCTGTGTAATCTATACACATTCTAACAGCAGTGGTGTCTTTCTTCGGCACTAATACCGGATTTGCGGACCAATCAGTATGGATTACTTCCTTGATGAAATCTGCTGCTAAAAGCCGGATAATTTCCTTGCCAATAGCCTTCCGTCTTCTTCCGTCAAATCGACGGAGACCTTGTTTGACGGGTTTTGATCCGGGAATAACCTTGAGTTGGTGCTCAGCAAGTTCCCTGGGTACGCCTGGCATGTCAGCTGGACACCAGGCAAAAATATCCCAGTTCTCACGGAGGAACTTTATGAGCTCGCCTTCCTATTTGTCGGTCATCCCAGTCCCTACGACGACAAATTTTGTCGGATCTTTGGGATCTAGGATTACCTGTCTTGTATTCTCGGACGCCTTGAAGCTATCTGTTGGCTTCCGAGTTTCTTTTCCTGCCGGCATTTCTTTCGGCGATACCTCCTTGGCTAATTCCTTCAGTTCCTCCTTTGCTATAACTCTCTGAGCGCAAAGGGCGTTTTCTTTCTCCAACTCGTTTGCCAGCTTGAAATCACCGGCAATGGTGATTACTCCTCCTTTGGGTCCTGGCATCTTCAGCTTGTTGTAGATATAGCAAGATCTAGCCATAAATTTGGCGAAAGCCGGACGTCCGAGTATTGCGTGATACACGCTTTCGAACGACACTACTTCGAAGGATACTTTTTCCTGCCGGAAGTGATCTTTATCTCCGAAGGTGACATCTAGGGAAATTTCTCCTAGGGATCGTGCTTGCCTGCCAGGAACAATGCCGTGGAAGCGTATATTGCTGTAATTGAGCTGGGACTCGGAGATCTTCAAGTGCTTCAGTGTATCCAGGTACATTATATTGATGCTGGATCCTCCATCCATCAGCACTCTTCTTAGCCTAGTGTTTTGAACAATAGGGCTTACAACAAGAGCTTGCGTGCCGGGTTCAGGGATATTTCCGGGATGATCAGACTGATCCCAGATTATTGGTGTGTTGGAGTACTTCAAGAATTTCGGGGTCGCAGGGATAACTGCGTTTATCTCCCGAAGTGTTCTTTTGGCCACCTTTGCTGACGGGGTTGCTAGGAAAGTTAGCATTGCTTCTCCATCAACTCTCGGAAATTTGGGTTCGCCCTTTCGCTGTTGTTCCTGGATTTTGTCATCAGTGTCCGATTCACTGTCTTCTTTATCAACTTCTGGCTTTTGTTTGGCAGGTTTCCTCTTGGAACCCTTCCCCTTGTTTCCGGATCCTGCATTGCCTTTCATATGCTTATTTAGCCGGCATTGCGCATTTGTGTGGGTTGGTTTCCCAAATTGCGAGTGGTGGACGCAGGGTTCCGACTTAATTCTCTCCCATTCTTCGGGAGTGTAATTGATTGGATCTGGACTGTGGCCTTTCCACTTATTCACCTTTTCTCCTCCAAAGGCTATGTTGACCTCCTTGGGCTTTGTCGTTGACTCCGGAGTTCCCTTTTTGTCAGAACGAGGGGTTTTCTTGGCGAGTATTAGTGACTCAATATTGCCTCCTCTTGCTCTGATATCATCTTCGGCTGCAGCGTGTTCATTGGCGGTTGTGAGCATAGATCCGAGATCTTTGTGCTGTTTAGAACCAACCATGAACGGTACGAGTCCGGGTTTTAGGCCATTGACGAAAGCATGCATTGCTTGTACGTCAGTTACTCCAGAACAACTATTCTTCATTGCAGTCCATCTGGAGATGAAATCCACGTATGGTTCGTCCTCAAATTGGGTGCAACGGTTCAGCTGGTTGATGCTATTTGGGCGTTTGTATGTTCCCCGAAAATGCTGAGTGAATACTCTAGCCATATCATCCCAGCTGTCGACAGTTCGTGATGGTAAACCATTGATCCAATCTCTGGCTCCGTCTAGCAACATTAGGGGAAGAAACTTGACAGCTTCCAGGTCTGTCCCATTGTTGATCTGGACGGCTGTGTAATAGTCTGAGAGCCAGGTATCCGGGTTTGTGCTGCCGGTATATTTTTGATAGGTTGGACCAACTTTGGCGAAGCCAGAGTGCAGGGTTATCCTTCGGATCCTGTCAGTAAAACACTTAGGACCAAAGTATAGATCATCCTTTTCTGCTCTATCAATGTGTGCAGAATATCTTCCGGCTGAATGGACAGAAGGGGATCTACTCCTCTCTTTTCCATTGTTGCGCGGATGCGCTTTTCCGGGGTTGTTTCTATCTCTTCCGTTGTCACGCCCCTTGGGATTAGGTGGAGTCCTGCTCCTGTACCTTTCCTTATCCTTAGGCGGTGTCCGAGATCTTTCACGTCTGTGAGGTATATCATATCTTCCAGCTTTCTCAGCTGGGTTTCTTGGAGGTGGCATTATTTTGCCGTCATTCCGGTGTTTGTCTTCCCGATCACGTGGTTTATATCCATCTTTCGGGAGATGAGGTCCGGTTCCAGACGCTGCGTCCCGGTTGTCGGGGTTTTTCTTGTCTTTTCTCGGATCCTCATTTTTATCCGAATCTCCGGGTCCTTCCGGTCCAGGTGCTCCAGCAGCGCAAGTAGCTGTTTTGCAGAGGGCGGAATTATCATGCAGCCTCCCTGATCGCTCTTGGCCTCGCTGTTGCTGCTGTAATGCTTTTCCTAAGAAAGCATACACCCCTTGGAGTTTTTCCCCGTTGGAGTACAGATCATTGTTTAGGATGGCGAACGCTGCTTCCGCGTTTTCAGCTGCGGTTTTGTATATTGGTTAGCCCTTGGCATCTTTGCCGTTTAACTGCTTTTGCCAAGATGGGTTATAGAACCTTTCTTTCGGCGGCAGTTCTTCCGGTCTTGCGATTCCGGGTAACCTAGTAGGCTTTAATGCAGATCTATTCTTTCTCTCGTACTCCTCTATTTCCTCCTTCATGATTTTGATATCATGCTGGGTTTGTTGAAGATGTTGCCGAGATCGGAGTAGATGTTGCTGTTGTCGTTGGAAAGCTTGTCTCCTGGCTTCCAGCATCTCAGGGGGTTCATTGGGTCCCACTGGAGTTTGTAATAGATCCTGTTCTTCTTGCTCTGTCATTGGCACAACAAGGATTTCCTTTTTCTTCTCCGCTGGTTTTTCTCTGCTTGCTTCTCCTATTTCCGGGTTTTCTTCAGCTGCATAAGCTAGCTTTTTCTTCCGGAGTTTTTTAGCAGATTTGTGCCTTTTCTTGGAAGAGGGAGGGTTTTTGACAGGCTCATCTTCTGTCATCTCCTTGACATTAGGGAATATCAGAGAAGTTTCTCCGTCTTCTCTCTCTTCCTCTGGCGGAGGGGTTTTAGGGCTTTCCTGGCTTCCGGCGCCCGTTTTATCAGCTGGTTTTGCCATTAGCACTTCATGGAATCCCTCTTGAAAGGACTTTAACCTTTCTTACGAAGGCATCATCGTCTTCGTCTTCGGAGTCGAAATTATCCGATCCGGTTTCCGACTCCAACCTCGCCTCAATGGCGGCAAGCACGGACTCTGCTTCCGAGCTCATCGTCTTGTTGACGGATGCCGGATCTTCCGCCTCTGTGACGGGTGTTTGTTCTTCCGTCTCTATGACGGGAACGTTGTTATCTGCCTCTTGCACGGGATTTCCGTCACCCGTGTTTTCAGCGATTTCGGATTGCACCATGCCGATAAAGTGTGTATCACTTTTTTGTCGGCGATCTGAGCAGAATCCGACATCATAGTCATCTTCGACTGGGTATAGGGCTGGTGGGATAAATTTACTTCCACCGCAAAACCCCATTGCCTCTGCAGTTAGTCCGATAAAGATGTTAGCAGATCCGATCGGTAACACGCAGGCACTTACCAGGTGGTTTTGCGCCGGTATGTAGGATCCGTTGTCAAGGAAGCGCCCGACGTTGTCGTCGAACTCCAAGCTTCCGACAGTGATCGATCTTCCAATTCCGCCGAGTATCCCAGATCGGAATTTCACGCCTGACGTCGTTTGCCCCACGGTGGGCGCCAACTGTCGAGACATCGTAGTAGTTTTCATAGACTGGGGTGCCATGAGACTACGGTAGAGACGTGGGGTAACGGAATAGCGTAGTAACACAGAACACGGGATTTTACCCAGGTTCGGTACGTCGCGACAGTACGGCGTACCTACTCCTGCACTTCTCACTAATTGGGACTAAAGCCCGTATAACAGGGTTACAATGTGAGGGTGTAGATCTAGCTACTCGACGAGGATGAGCTTCTCGGCGAGTTGCGTAGAGCTTGAACTTAGGACTTGTGTCCTTTCTTAATCTATCTCCCGTCCGGCTTTATATAATAGCCGGATTAGGGCTGACAGAACAAGAAACCTAGAAGACTACGTTTAACTTGTAACTTGGAAAGTAAGGAATCCGTCTTCTCCTCCAAGCCAGATCACGTGGGCCGTGATCCGGGTTCTTCTAGAATCCGGCTTCTGCGCGTCGGACTACTGGGCCGCCCAATGGACCTAAGCCCATTACCATGTAGGCCACCCTGGTAGTCCGGCTCTTTGTCTACCATCTTCTATACCCCTATTCAGTATATATCCGACAGTGCACAACATGAGATACTAGAAGACACCTATGAAATATAAATCAAGATATGGCAAAGCAAAAATAAAAACAATTTCACCAGTTTAAAACAACCCTCATCTAGGATTGGCCAAACAGGGCAAAAAAGTGCCTACAGGATCATGTATCCATACATTCCACATTGTATACACTACAAGATCCTATGGGTACGCTCCTTGCCTTAACCGTGGGTACAATCATCGGCTACAACCAAAATGCACACAGAAATTCACATTGGCCTTAGAAATTCCAAATACAACATGCAAGGAGAGCCGGGGCCATAGGACCAAAGGTCAAGCACACAAGATCTATGCATCCAACTTTTGTCCTGTAGTCACGGCCCTCTCACACAGTTGGCTATATGGTTCATCACATGCCGAATACATCTAAGCCACAAAACCCCTAATGTAACCCCTAAACCCAAAAAAATCCCCAAATCTGCAATCAATCTAACTAAACCATACATATCTTATGAAGTACTATAATAAAATAGACACACATCATCGTGAAAATTCATGGTCTACACTACAATTACCCTACACATACAGAATTAGAGAAAATCAGCGAAGAACCCCCAAATATGAAACCCCAACGCAGATCGAACCCTAACATCTCGTAGATATGCTATGATCTAAAGATCTAAGGAGTGCAACACGGGTTGGAGAAGGTCTTACCGCAATTGATAAAACCGTCGACGAAGAAGGGTTGCAGCACGTCAAGAAAGACGAGGTGCGGAGTGGTCGGCGACGAGGGGAAGGCCGACCTTTCGCTTTCACCGCCACCGAAGATGTTACCCGCCAAGTTGTGATCGTCCCGGCGGTAGGGAAACCACCAACGGAGAGAGGCGAGAGAAGACGAGCGAGTGGAGTGGTTGGAGAGAGGGAGTGGTGAGAGGATTTATGACATGTATTCCCAAAGGAACTTCTCCCACCCCTGCCGCGCGTGCAGCCCCCCCTCTAAATTTTTACCTACGAAAGGGTGGATCCGCAGAAACCACCGATTCGACCTTTTCTCCATGGCCTGACATAGACTGTTTTAAATTTCGTGCAGATGGCAGTTACAAGGAACGGGTGAGAAAACCAAACAACCCAAAAACGCGTCTTGAGAGTCTCTATGGGCTCTCCATGGGCAACCAAACACGTCATCTCTACTGCACACCACTACTAGTCTCCGTCCCTATCAATCGGTGATCTTGTTGTGATTGTGTGTGTGTCGTTTCATAAAATTTTGTCAGCGTTTGTAAAATAGTGAACAGAGAGCACGTCAGGAGAGATGGAACATGAGATAAATTAATCAAAATTCGATTGCCTAGAGTCTAGACGGTCGTCCACGAAATACACATTGCCCAAATTCTACCGCTATCCTTTTTCTGAGTGAAAATTCGTCGGTTGGAAGAAATCTTTTGTCAGATTTTACTCTTTTTTTAGTGGAGTCAGAGGGTGTGATTAGGGAGAGGCTTCCCTCTCAGAAGCGTGCGACAGGACGCGCGCGAGAGCAGACGCGTGGCAGAGGTACGTATACGACTTCTTTTCCTCCTGTACGCGAGCAGATGTGCACGAGCGGGAGTGGCCAAGGCAAGCCAGGCCATCCGCCTTTAGCAAGGTACAAAAAAAATCAAATAGCCTCCTGTACACTCCAATCGATAGCACGGAATCAAATAGCCTCCTGTACACTTCAATCGATGGCAGAAAAAAAATCAAAACATACACAGAAACGCGATGTATAAAAAACTGAAACTGAAAGTACGGGAAGTACATGATGTATAGAATACTACGGATCGGTTTCGTCTCGATATTTTTTTACGGCCCGGTTTCGTCTCGATAAGCATTTATAAAAATCTTAAGGGTATACATAGGTCGTTGTGCGTATTTTTCAAAGCGTGCATTTATCGTTGTGCGTGCTACATCTCAGCGTGGCCTCGTGCTACCGCTCGGCTTCGCCTCGAATAAAACGCCTACGACGCTTTATTTAGAAAGTACACATATGTTGTATCTAAAAAGTATAAAAAAAGTTGTTACTGAAAGTATACAAACGTTGTTTCTGAAAGTATACATGTTATATATGAAAGTACAAAAAAGTTGCTACTGAAAGTATACAAACGTTGTTTTTAAAAGTATACGCGCGGTGTATCTGGGTGTACATCCGCCTGGGTGTACGTCGGCCTTCACTAGGTGTACAACTGCCTGGATGTACACCGACTCTTCAATGGGTGCACATCCGCCTCGGTGTACATCCACCTACACCTGGGTGTACAAACGTCTAGGCGTACACCTGTGATGCGCGTGGGTGTACGTCAGCACTGCACTTGGGGACGTACATATGCCACTGTAACTGGGCGTACATCTGCGTGTAACTGGACGTACATCCGTGTTAATTCTAGATGTAAAAAAGGTTTCTCAAAACTTATCAACATAGGATCTAGTTTTGAAGATCTCGACGCGAGGATTTTAAATATGAAAACGGTTCGTAATTTCGAAATACTGTTCTCGAGATATTTCATTTCTAAAAAAGGATCTCGAAATAAATGCGTGCCACCCATCCGCGTGGGAAGGGAAAAATCTCACCAAAACTCTCTCGTGGTGACACTTGGCGCGCATGCAAACACCTGTAGAGGTTACGAGAAAGGAGAAGGTGACACTTATCGCGAGGGGAGTGCACGAGAAGGGAAAACACGACAAGTGTCGTCACGACAGCGAACGCGGGTGCCCTTCCGAAAGCCTTTTTTAAGTGATTTCGGGAGTCAGATTTTACATTCAGCCTTTCTCGTCTGATATAATAGGCCTTTAACTTTACGTGGGCTGCATCCGTATCAGCCCAAGCCCAGCAGAAAGTAAAATAGTCTTCTTTCTGTTAAAGACCTCCAAAACCCTAGCCATCTCTTCTCTCTCTCTCCACTCCTCGCGCGCGCCACAGACACCGCCGCCTCACCACCGCGAAGACCCCTTTCTCCCCAGGCAGGAGCAGCCGGAACCCACCATGGCGGGCGGCAAGATCCAGAAGAAACGGCACGGGGGAGGAGGAGGCGGCGGCGGCGCCCGGCTGCAGGGTGGGATCCCGTTCGAGAAGTCCAAGGGTCAGCATATCCTGCGCAACCCGGCGCTGGTGGACTCCATCATCCAGAAGGCCGGCCTCAAGCCCACTGACACCGTCCTCGAGATCGGGCCCGGCACGGGGAATCTCACCAAGAAGCTCCTGGAGGCCGGCGTCAAGGCCGTTATCGCCGTCGAGCTCGACCCACGGATGGTTCTCGAGCTCAGCCGCCGCTTCCAGGGAAACCCCCTCGCCTCACGCCTCAAGGTACTAGCGCTCTCCTACTTGGCCTCTATTTCTTGTATACTAGTGGAATGATTTGATTATAATTCAGTGCTAGGATCTGCTTGCTGTCCTGGTTTTGTACTGTGCCTGCTCTGCAATGCTGTCTATAGAGGCCTAATTTGCTTGCAGTACTGTACCTGACTACCCGTTCTGTTTGGGGAAATCGGGCGCTTGATTTTCTGCACTGGAGATCATTTTTGTGGCCTGTAGTGTAATTGGTTCTTAAGTTATGTGGGATGACCATATATTGGATTTGGCGGCAAATGGGGACATTGGGGTGGTATGATGTTTGTGTTAATGGAGCAGAATTGTTATGTGCCACTCCTTCCGTACCAAAATACTTGACTCAGGTTTGTCTAAATATGACGTGTTTAAGTGTATACATACATCCATATTAAGAAAAGTTGAGTCAACTATTTTAGTACAAGTCTACAGTTTTGTTTTCTGTAGTACCTAAGTTATTAAGTGCTTCATGGTGATTGTTCCTGCGAATCCAGAGCGATAGTTGTATGTAGGAAGGTGAGTTGTCATAAATAAGCGTTGCTTCTACACTAACTGATAATTGTGTTATTGATAATTCTTAGTGTTATTACGCACTGTTGCATATTGTGGTCTGTGATTGCAGAGAAATACTGATCACATAGTATAGTGTAGGTATTGGCGTGTCACCAGCATTTAGTCCTCACTTTTTCATGTATATGTAGTTGCAATGTTAACTGAATGTTACCCGCAAAAAATAAAGTTAACTGAACGTTTGTTAATAACAATGTGAATCTTTGTGTATCATATTGCAGGTTATCCAAGGAGATGTTCTTAAATGTGATCTTCCGTACTTTGATATCTGTGTGGCAAACATCCCATACCAGATTTCATCCCCTCTCACATTCAAGCTTCTGTCACACCGTCCAATCTTCAGGTGTGCTGTGATCATGTTTCAGCGCGAGTTTGCCATGAGACTTGTTGCACAGCCTGGAGACACTCTCTACTGCCGTCTATCAGTGAATGTGCAGCTCTTATCGCGTGTGTCACATCTCCTGAAGGTTGGGCGGAACAACTTCAGGCCTCCACCTAAGGTAGATTCTTCAGTTGTGCGTATCGAGCCCAGGAAGCCCCTCCCTCCTGTCAGCTTCAAAGAGTGGGATGGACTTGTGAGGATTTGCTTCAATCGGAAAAACAAAACCCTGGGCTCCCTTTTCAAGCAGAAGCGTGTTCTTGAGTTGCTAGAGAAGAATTACAAGACGATGAAGTCTCTCCAGCTTGCTCAAGAATCTGAAATGGGTGAGGAAAAGATGTCACCAGATGATGTCGCGTTGCTAGCTAATATGGTTGAGGACCTGAGCATGGAGACCAGTGACGAGAAAGATGACGATGAGATGGAAATGGACGATGGCGATGTGGCAGATGAGCGTGCCAGCTTCAAAGAAAAGATTATGGGCATATTGCAGCAGGGTGATTTTGCAGAGAAGAGATCTTCCAAGCTGAGCCAGATCGATTTCCTGTACTTGCTTTCTCTCTTCAACAAAGCGGGTATACATTTTTCGTGAGGATGGGCAGCCAGCCTGAGATGAATCTTGACGACTGTGTTCTATCTTTCGGGTTCATGTTATGTAAGTCCTATAAGTTGAAAGTCACTATGTGATATAAGTTGAAATATTTTTGACACCGTCGATTTTGCCGCAGCTTTAGTAAGTTGAATAGGTTTGAATAGTTCTAAGGAGTATGATATTATCTTGTGCCGTTGTAGTTCGGCTGCTAAAAATGTCAAATCGTAGTTTTACCTGTATTTGGCGTTGGCTTCAGGAGCGAACTGAGCTATCACTACTTTTGCTGTCTACGTGTCAGGTTGTTTGGTATAGAAATGACACGCGGCAAAAGATGGGGGTCAACGGTCAGCAGTGTTGAAATCGAACCAATAATAGAGACGATTGAATGTGTCGAGGTGTCGATCCCTAGTAAATCCCCAAAAGAATCCAACTATCCAAGTTTTTCGTTCACACACCATATAAATCGTGCGCTGTATTCTCTAGCCGTGGCCATCTCTCTGTAACACGCATCTTCATAGCAAGAACACATGGACATTGCTCTGTCTGCTGTGGCGAGCGAAGTAATCAGCCGGTTCATGTCTTTCCTCATCAGCAAGTACAGAGACCAGGCATGCCTGAAGAACAAGAAGAGGAATCTGGAATTGCTGCGCCAGCTCCTTCTCAGGGTTCATTGCGTCATCGAGGAGTCCGAGGGGCGATACATCAAGAACTCAAGGTTGCTGGTGCAGCTCAAGGTGCTCACGGAGGCTATGTACCGGGGGTATGATGTCTTGGACACCTATGGCCCCCTAGAACAGATCAGAGCACAAGTGGAGGTGAGTGGCTCATACATCATGGCTTTCCCTACTGTCAGGCATACCGCTGCTAGCAAGGTTGTGGAGACTGCACTGGAAAAATTGGAGGCCACCACTAGAAACATAACTGAATTTATCGCCCTCCTAGCAGGTTGCGAACGCATGCTTCGCAGCCCGTATAGCTGCTACCTCTACATTGACAACTTCATGTTTGGCCGCCAAGTCGAAAGGCAGCATGTCATGAACATCTTGTTGCAGGATAATGACCCACTCAGGGTTCCGACCGTGCTGCCGGTCATCGGTGGTTGCAGAGTAGGCAAGAAAACTTTGGTCTGGAGTGTTTGCTCTGATGAGAGGATCCGTTCCCACTTCCCTAACATTATCCATGTCAATGGATGTGAGATTCAAACAATTGACCATGACAGGTTCAGTGATGTCAGGACTTTGGTGATTGTTGAAATCCAATCAGATGTGGATGACAAGGAATGGTACAAGTTTCATTCACTGCTTCTGACTCTCATGGGTGCAGGAAGCAAGGTTGTGGTCATAAGCCGGCTCGAGAAGCTAGCGAGGTTCGGAACCGTAAATCCTGTTCGGGTTAATAGCTTCTCGCAAGAGGAATACAGGTACCTTTTCAAGGTCCTCTCGTTTGGAAGCTCCGACCCGGTGGACCACCCGCGGCTAGCGTTGATAGGGAAGGAGTTGGCAACGATGATGAAGGGGTCACTTGTCCATCTAAACGTGTACTCCAGCATGCTGAGGAGCAACCTGAATGTTCAGTTCTGGAATCGTGTCCTGAAACTGTACAGGACCGTGATGGAGGCCAATCTATCCATCTTTGGTGAACACCCGAGAGCTCTTCTTGACAAAGGTAGCACCATAGATATCACCAGGTTTTCACCGTCATCTACCTCGCTTCGGTTTATGTTATTGGTTGGTGGAACTGGAACGGACTCTTCCAGATCAGGTGACCTCCACAGGATGACATTTGGAGATATAATAGCAGGCTCTGTAGTTCTGCCAATGAAATTTGAGTTGGTGTGGGAATCAAGGTTACCCCCTTACACCGTTATCTCTGCCACTTGTGTTGCAGAGAAGCCTGAGCACTTGGCCTCACCAAGGAAGAAACGCCCTAGATTATGTGCCTCTGTAGGCCATTAATGTGTTAGCCCATCTGTCTCCAGATGATATGAACTTCAATTTATTACACTTCTTTTGCGGTTGAATGTATCACTTCGTTCCATTAACATAGTATACTCCCTAGTTTGTCCTCCCACAGCTAGAATGGTGTACACTTGCACTCTTTTTGTTCGTAGGGGTTTAAAGCAAGATCTCTTCAATTAGGTTTTGGTGTCGCCGCGAAACCGCTCGGACCGTCTTGGCAATGTTGTCTTGAATAAAAGTCCGCGTTTTCCAATCCCGTCATGGTGGAGCTTCGTCCGTTGCTATTACCGAGTAGTTTGAGAGTTTTGTTCCCGTCTTTTTTTCATGGACGATGGGTTGGTTCTTTGTGCTGTTTGTTGGCATGGCTTCATGGGCATCCTGGCAACAATATCATCTTCTTCAACTGCCCCTTCTTTCGAGCCTTTGCAAGCAAGATTGACGCCAAGTATGGCAATAATGGAGTGGTTATCTTTTTATGCCGGGTTGGTATCCCCGCGGATATGGTTGGCGCGATTGCCAATCTCCACGAAACGTGGCGGTCTACTATTGCGTAGATTGAACGGGGTTAAGTCCTCTATACGTCTATGCGGGTACTTTAATGGATGAATTTCTCGACGTTATCCATCGCCAGCGAGAACTATGGTGGCGTACTCCGGGGATGGCAAGAGTTTTGAGGAGTAATCTCCCCTTTGTTTAAGGTCTGTTTCTATTGCCATGGGTTCAATACCCTGTTATTTGGTTGTGTAGGTGTTTGCCAGTGTTTCGTAACCGGCTAGTAAAAAATTATATGTAGGTAGGTCTTGTGACCACGATCGAATGGATTAATTGTGTCAGACACTCAAAGATGTATACAGGTTCGATCCCCGAGATTGTCTTGGGTAACAACCCTCCTCCTGTGTATTTCGATGTATTTGAACATGTGAGACGTTGAAAATACAAGGGCTGGTTCGGTTGGCGGTGCAGCCGGCTAAGTTGCTCTCCTCTATGCAGGAGAAGAGCTAGGTGCGTGAGGTGTATGAGTGTTTAAATGTGAGAATGATCCACCTCTTCCCATGAAAACCCAATAGGAAGATGGGAAAGGAGAGATGGCTACCTGGGCTCGATCTCTATTCATATATATAGGATATCAAGATTACATACGTGAGATACAAGTCAGGATCAATCTACGGTTAGCATGTACAGCTCATACGTGGTTGGCTAACTTATCTAGACTAACAACCTGATATGCTAACAACTACGTACAGGATCCTAACTTGTTTAACACCCTCCCACAATCTAAACGTGGAGGAGCCATGTTAAGATTGCCTCTGAACTTAACAAAGAGTCGAGCACCAAGAGGCTTAGTTAAAACATCTGCTAGCTGATCATGTGTGGAGATAAACCGGATGTTCAGAGCCTTCTGTGCAACTCTCTCTCGCGCAAAATGGTAGTCCACTTCTATGTGTTTTGTATGGGCGTGGAAGACGGGATTGACTGATAAAAACGTAGCACCGAGGTTGTCACACCAAAGAATAGGTGCCCGAGGAAGATAAACTCTCAATTCCTGTAGAAGCCCTTGTATCCACATGATCTCAGCTGTTGCATTAGCAACTGACTTGTACTCAGCCTCTGTGCTAGACCTGGAGATGGTGGGTTGTTTTCTGGAGCTCCAAGCAATGAGGTTGCCTCCAAGAAATACAGCATGACCACCTGTCGATCGACGATCATCTGGGCATCCTGCCCAATCCGCATCAGCAAAGCCACTCAACATAACTGAAGAATTTTTTTCCAGAATCAGTCCAAATGACAGGGTGTGCTTCAGATAGCGAAGTACTCGTTTTACTGCCGACCAATGTACATATGTTGGGGTTTGCAAGAACTGACAGATTTTGTTTACACTGAAGGATATATCCGGCCTGGTGAGTGTCAGATATTGAAGAGCACCTACCACACTTCTATACCGTGTGATATCTGCAGCTGAAAGAGGTGTTCCAACATGCCGAGACAGTTTGTCACTGGTTGCCATGGGTGTGCTAACAGTTTTGGCTTTAGTCATGTTCGTTCTTGTCAATAGATCTATGATGTATTTCTGCTGAGAGAGATGGAGTCCATCCTGCTGGTGCTTTACTTCTATTCCCAGAAAATAACTTAGATGGCCAAGGTCCTTGACAGGGAAGGACTGACGAAGCTGAGCAAGGAGCTGATCGGTGGCAGTGACTGATGAACTGACAACAATTATGTCGTCTACATAAACTAACATATATATGGTAATTGCATCTTGCTTGTAGATAAACAATGACACATCAGCCTTGGAGGGAATGAAACCTAACTCCTGTAACTTTCCACTCAACCTAGCAAACCATGCCCTAGGCGCCTGTTTTAATCCATACAATGACTTCTGTAACTTGCACAAGTAATTCGGATGTTGCTGATCAACAAATCCAGTCGGCTGCACCATATAGACCTCCTCCTCAAGATGTCCATGCAGAAACGCATTATCGATGTCGAGTTGCCTCATATGCCACCCCTGAGTTACAGCAAGAGATAAGATGACACGGATGGTTGTTGTCTTGACCACAGGGCTATAGGTGTCATCATAGTCGATGCCGTAACGCTGCTTAAACCCCTTTGGCAACGAGGCGTGCTTTGAAGCGATCAATAGATCCATCAGGCTTCCGTTTGATCTTAAATACCTATCGACTGTCAATAACATTGAGGCCACGACGAGGAGGAACCAACTGTCGGGTCTGATTACGCTGGAGTGCCGAGAATTCAGACTCCATTGCTGCCTTCCACTTTGGGTGCTGAAGAGAAACAACAGCAGAACATGGTTCACTATCATCTCCACGGACAGCAGTATAGGTGACAGTACCATCTGTGATCCGTCTCGGAACTTATTTTCCAAGACGAAGGCGAGTCAACATCGTGTGCTCGCGAGCTGGCGCAGGTGGGACAGGAACAACCTGGGGTGCAGTCAGTAGATGAAGCGACGGCGCAATTGCAGTATCATCGTTGTCAGATGTTTCGTCTGCTGCAGCATCAGACGGTCCATTATGGGCTGCGGAGGTATCACCGGGCTCCGAATTCGGCCTATCAAGAGGCTTAGCATGTGGCGACGTTGCAGCATGTCCAACAGGAGCACGTCGATCGGGTGCACCTGCACAGGAAGAAGAGGGCTGCACCTCGTGGTGATCATTAGCACAAAAAACATTACTGCCAAGATCTAATAGAGAGTCATAGGTGTATTTGGGGGTGTTAAGTGGTGTTGCTGTCCGAGAGAAAGGGAAGAGCATCTCATCAAAAATGACATCACGCGAAAGATAAACACGTCCAATATCGGTATCAAGACATTTGTAACCCTTATGGTGATCACTATATCCAATAAACACGCACTCTTTAGATCTGAAAGATAACTTTCGTGAATGATATGGTCGAAGAAGAGGCCAACAGGCACAGCCAAAAGATTTAAGCATGTTGTAATTTGGCTTGGCCTTGTCACCAAGGAGTCGTTCGAGTGGTGTTGCATTGTCAATGACACGTGTTGGGAGACGGTTGATGAGATATGTGGCGGTGGTGAAAGCCTCGTCCCACAATTTGACAGGCATGAAAGCTTGAGCTAAAAGGGCTAGGCCAGTTTCAACTATATGCCTATGTTTTCTCTCGGCGGATCCATTCTGTTGGTGTGTGTGAGGACACGAAATAGTGTGAGAGATCCCTGTAGAATCAAAGTACTTATGGAGACGGCGATATTCGCCTCCCCAATCAGATTGAACTCCCTTAATTTTATGAAGCAAAAGTTCAACACGGCGTTGAAACTTAAGAAAGATGTCCTCAACGTCAGATTTTGCATTAAGGAGATAAATCCAGGTGAATTTGCTAAAGTCATCGATAAAACTCACATAATATTTAAAGCCACCAACAGAAGATATAGCAGGACCCCAAACATCAGTATAGATGAGTGTCGGATATATACCAAATAGGGATATATCTGATGGTAGTCTAAAGTGCCGGATTTCCCGGGTGGCCCGAATGGTAGTGGGCTACGGTCCATTGGGCGGCCCAGTAAGCTGACGCACAGAAGCCGGATTCTAGAAGAACCCGGATCACGGCCCACGTGATCTGGCTTGGAGTAGAAGGCGGATTCCTTACTTTCCAAGTTATTAGTTGCCGTAGTCTTCTAGGTTTCCTACTCTGTATGCCCTAACCCGGCTATTATATAAAGCCGGACGGGAGATATGATAGATAGACAAGAAGCTACAGGCTAACTCGCCGGGAAGTTGATCCTCTGCGAATAGCTAAACAGAACCTCACGTTGTACTTGTATACACAGGCTTTAGCCCTGATTAGTGAGATTGCAGGAGTAGGAACGCCGAATTATTGCGACGTGCCGAACCTGGGTAAACCCTGTTTTCTTGTCCTTCGCACAACCACGTCTCCCCACGTCTCTACCCGTAGTCTCATGGCACCCCCGTCTATAAAAACTACTACGATGTCTCGACAGTTGGCGCCCACCGTGGGGCTGACGGCGTCAGGCGTTAAATTTCAATCTGGGATACTTGGCGGAATCAGCAGTACCATAACCGTCGGAAGCCTGGAGTTCGACGACGATGTTGGACGCTTCCTCGACAATGGATCTTACATACCGACGCAAAATCATCTGTTAAGTGCCTGCGTGTTACCGATCGGATCTACAAATATCTTTATCGGACTAACTGCAGAGGCCATGGGATTTTGCGGTGGAAGCAATTTTTTCCCACCCGCCCTATACCCAGTCGAAGAAGACTATGATACCGGGTTTTGCTCAGATCGCCGGCAAAAAAGTGATTCACACTTTATCGGTATGGTGCACTCCGAGGTCGCCGAAAACACGGATGAAAGTAATCCCGTGCAAGAGGCAGAAAACAGCAAACCCACTACAGAGGTGGAAGATCCGACATCCACCAATCCAGCGATTAACTCGAAAGTTGACTCTGTGCTAGCCGCCATTGAGGCGAGATTATAGTCAGAAACCGGATCAGATGACTTTGATTCCGAAGACGAAGACGTGGACGCCTTCGAAAGAAAAGTTAAATCTTTTCAGGAGGGATTCCATGAAGTACTAATGGCGAAACCGGCTGAAAACACGGACGCCGGAAGTCAGGAAAGCCCTAGAACTCCTCCGCCAGAGGAAGAGAGAGAAGACGGAGAAACTTCTCCAATATTCCCCAATATCAAGGAATTGACAGAGGATGAACCTGCCAAAAAGCCTCCCTCTTCCAAGAAAAAGCACAAGGCTGCTAAAAAACTCCAATACAAACTCCGGAAGAAGAAACTGGCTGATCCAGCTGATGAAAGACCGGAAGTAGGAGATACAAGCGGAACAAAACTTGCGGAGAAGAAAACAAAAGAAATCCTTGTTCCGCCAATGACAGAACAAGAAGAACAGGAGTTACTACAAACACCAGTGGGATTGCATGAACCCCCTGAAGTGCTAGAAGCCAGGAGACAAGCTCTCCAAAGGCAACAACAACATCTGTTCAGAACTCGTGAACACCTCCAAAAAACCCAGGATGACATCAAGGTCATGAAGGAAGAAATCGAGGAGTATGAGAAAAAGAATAGATCTGCCATTAAACCTACAAGGTTACCCGGAATCGTAAGACCGGAAGTACTGCCGCCAAAAGAAAGGTTTCATAACCCATCTTGGCAAAAGCAGGTAAACGACAAAGATGCAAGAGGCGAACCAATATACAAAACCGCAGCAGAAAACGCGGAAGCAGCGTTCGCCATCCTCAACAACGATATGTACTCAAACGGTGAAAAACTTCAAGGGGTGTATGCTTTCCTCGAAAAGGCATTGCAGCAACAACACCGGGGGCAAGAATGGTCAGGGAGGCTGCATGACGACTCCGCCCTATGCAAAACAGCTACTTGCGCCGCTGGAGCACCCGGACCGGAGGAACCAAGAGATCCAAATGAGAGGAAAACGGATCCGAGAAAAGACAAGAAAAATCCCGATAACAGGGATGAAGCGTCTAGAACCGGATCTCATCTCCCAAAAGGTGGACTTAACATCCACGATCGGGAAGAAAAATACCGGAATGACGGCAAAGCAATGCCACCTCCGAGAAACCCAGCTGAAAAAGCCAGAAGACAAGGTATACCTCACAGGCGTGAGAGATCTCGGACACCCCCCAAGGACAAGGAAAGATACAGGAGTAGAACTCCACCTCATCCAAAGGGACGTGATATCGGAAGAAATAGAGACGATCCCGGAAAAGCGCGTCCGCGCAACAATGGAAAAGAAAGGAGTAGATCCCCTTCTGTCCATTCAGCCGGCAGGTACTCCGCACACATGGATATGGCGGAAAGAGACGACTTATACTTTGGACCTAAGTGCTTCACAGATAGGATCCGAAGGATAACCCTGCATTCTGGCTTTGCCAAAGTTAGTCCAACGTACCAAAAATACACCGGTAGTACAAACCCGGATACCTGGCTCTCAGACTACTATACAACCGTCCAGATTAACAATGGGACAGACCTGGAAGCTGTAAAGTTTCTTCCCCTAATGTTATTGGATGGAGCGAGAGATTGGATTAACGGATTACCTTCCAGAACTGTCGACAGCTGGGATGATATGGCTCGAGTATTCGCTCAGCATTTTCGGGGAACCTACAAACGCCCGAATAGCATCAACCAGCTAAACCGTTGCACCCAATTTGAAGACGAATCATACGTGGATTTTATCTCAAGATGGACTGCAATGAAGAATAGCTGCTCTGGAGTAACTGACGTTCAAGCAATGCATTCTTTCGTCAATGGCCTAAAACCCGGACTTGTACCGTTCATGGTTGGTTCCAAACAGCACAAAGATCTCGGATCTATGCTTACAACCGCCAATGAACATGCTGCAGCCGAAGACGACATCAGAGCTAGAGGAGGCAGTATCGACACACTGATACAGGCCAAAAAGAATCCTCGCCCTGAGAAAAAAGGAGCTCCAGACGCAACACAAAAGCCCAAAGAAGTTAACACAACCTTTGGAAGTGAAAAAGGGAATAGGTGGAAAGGACGCAGTTCGGAACCAATCAATTACACCAAAGAAGAATGGGAAAAGATTAAGTCGGAACCCTGCGTCCACCATTCGCAATTTGGGAAACCCACCCATACCAACGCACAATGCCGGCTGAACAAGCATATGAAAGGCAGTGCAGGATCCGGAAATAAGGGGAAGAATTCCAAAAGGAAGTTTTCCAAACAAAAGCCAGAAGATGAGAAAGAAGACAGTGAATCGTACACTGATGAAAAAAAATCCAAGAACAGCAGCGAAAAGGCGAGCCCAAATTTCCGAGAGTTGATGGAGAATGTGCCCTAACTTTCCTGGCAACTCCGTCAGCAAAGGTGGCAAAAAGAACGCTTCGAGAAATAAACGCGGTTGTTCCGGCAACCCCGAAATTCTTGAAGTATTCAAATACACCAATTACCTGGGATCAGTCTGATCATCCCGGGAATATCCCTGAACCCGACACGCAAGCCCTTGTTGTAAGCCCTATTTTCCAGAACACTAGGCTAAGGAGAGTGCTGATGGATGGAGGATCCAACATTAATATAATGTACCTGGATACACTGAGGCATCTGAAAATCTCCGAGACCCAGCTCAACCACAGCAACATACGTTTTCATGGCATTGTTCCTGGCAGGCAAGCAAGATCCCTAGGAGAAATTTCCCTAGATGTCACTTTCGGAGAAAAAGATCACTTCCGTCAGAAAAAAATATCCTTCGAAGTGGTGCCGTTCGAAAGCGTGTATCACGCGATACTCGGACGTCCAGCTTTCGCCAAATTTATGGCAAGATCATGTTATATCTATAACAAGCTGAAGATGCCAGGGCCAAAAGGAGGAGTAATCGCTATATCGGGAGACTTCAAGTTGGCAAACAAGATGGAAAAAGAAAACGCCCTTTGCGCTGAGAAAATCATAGCGAAGGAAGAGTTGAAGGAGCTGGCCAAAGAGGTATCGCCGACAAAAATGCCGGCAGGAAAAGAAACCCGAAAGCCAGCAGATAGCTTCAAGGCCTCCGAGAACACAAGACAGGTAATCCTAGATCCCAAAGATCCGACAAAATTTGTCGTAGTGGGAACTGGGATGACCGACAAATAGGAAAGCGAGCTCATCAAGTTCCTCCGTGAGAACTGGGATATTTTTTCCTGGTGTCCAGCTGACATGCTAGGCGTACCCAGGGAACTTGCTGAGCATCAACTTAAAGTGATTCCAGGCTCCAAACCCGTCAAACAAGGTCTCCGTCGATTTGACGGAAGAAGACGGAAGGCTATCGGCAAGGAAATTATCTGGCTTTTAGCAGCAGACTTTATCGAAGAAGTTATACACACCGATTGGTCCGCAAATCCGGTATTAGTACCGAAGAAAGATACCACTGCCCTTAGAATGTGTATAGATTACACCGGTTTAAACAAACTGTGTCCAAAAGATAGGTTTGCGTTACCGCGAATGGATCAAATAATAGATGCCACTGCAGGCTCTGAGCTCTTATGCTTTTTGGATGCATATTCTGGGTACCATCAAATACGCATGAAAAAGGAAGATCAAATCAAGACTTCTTTTATAACCCCCTATGGGACGTACTATTACATAACCATGCCATTTGGCCTGAAGAACGCAGGTGCCACCTACCAGCGTTGCATGCAACGTTGTTTGCATAGTCAGATTGGCAAAAATGTCCATGTTTACGTGGACGACATTGCTGTCGTAACCAAGGAAAGAAATACACTCCTTGAGGATTTACGAGAAACCTTCGAAAACTTGCGCACTTACAAGATGAAGTTAAATCCATTAAAGTGCGTATTCGGGGTTCCCTCAGGAAAACTTCTGGGTTTCATCGTTTCTCATAGAGGAATAGAAGTTAACCCAGAAAAGATCAAAGCAATCTTAAACATCTCCAAACCTACGTGTGTAAAAGATGTCCAACGATTGACGGGTTCCGCCGCAGCCGTCAGCAGATTTATTAGTCGGCTGGGGGACAAAGCTTTACCACTCTACAAGTTGCTGAAAAAATCCGACAAATTCGAGTGGACAGAAGAGGCAGATGCAACGTTAACCCAGCTAAAGGAAACTTTGATGAAAGCTCCGTTGCTGAAAAAATCCGACAAATTCGAGTGGACAGAAGAGGCAGATGCAGCGTTAACCCAGCTAAAGGAAACTTTGATGAAAGCTCCGATTTTGGCATCGCCAAAAGACGAAGAACCTATGTTATTGTACCTTACGGCTACAAACCGGGTTATTAGTGCAGTAATTGTTGTGGAACGGAAGAAAGACGAACAGAGCATACCAGACCAGCATCCGGTATATTATATAAGCGAAGTTTTCTCCGAGTCCAAACAAAGGTATCCACACTATCAAAAACTGGCATATGGCGTATTTTTCGCATCCAGAAAACTTCGCCATTACTTCCAAGGACATTCCATAACGGTGGTATGTAAATCACCACTAGGGGATATAATAAACAATGCGGAGGCGACTGGCCGAGTAGCCAAATGGGGCATCGAGTTAGTAGCCTTCGACATTAAGTATCAGCCCAGGATGGCAATAAAATCCCAGGTTTTGGCAGATTTTGTCGCCGACTGGACGGAGGCAATGGAGAAAACACCAATGCTGGAGTCCGAGTACTGGATCATGCATTTTGATGGATCCAAGATGAAGGAGGGCGCTGGAGCTGGTGTAGTTTTAAAATCCCCTAAAGGAGACACAATGGAGTATGTATTACAAATACACTTCAACACCAGCAACAACGTGGCAGAATACGAAGCTTTGCTTCATGGCTTGCATATTGCAAAAGAAATAGGGGTCAAGCGCATTTTTTGCTATGGCGATTCAGATTTGGTACAACATCAGCTCAACCAAACTTGGGACGCAAAAAGCCCTATAATGGCCGAATATCGGAGAACGGTGGACGAGTTCGCCATTTGTTTCTTCGGATTCGAAGTACTCCATGTTAAACGGGAGGAGAATTGGAACGCGGATGCGTTAGCCCGCATGGGATCAGAAAGGGTAAAAATCCTACCACCAGGTGTTTTCGTCCAACATTTGTACGAACCATCGATAAAGGGTGGAGATGTTGATTATCCTCTGGCTTCCGAGTCAATTGAAGTCATGCTCGTTAACCCGGATTGGACAATCCCATATATAAACTTCTTAGTTAATCAGAAGTACCCGGAAGGAGCAGATGAAGTCTTGCAAAGACAAATCCAGCGTCGATGCAAAGGATACACGGTAATTAACAATTGCCTGTATAAACGCAATACTTCCGGAATTTTTCAGCGATGTATTTCACCAGAAGAAGGACGAGAAATCCTGCAAGAAATCCATGCCGTAGATTGCGGACATCATGCTCAATCAAAAATCATAGTTAAAAAAGCATTCCGTGCCGGGTTTTTCTGGCTAACAGCCAAGACAGATGCTGAGTACATAGTAAACACATGTGAAGGATGTCAGTATTACGCCAAGCAGACTAATATGCCAGCCCAAGCACTCAAAACTATCCCCATTACATGGCCCTTTGCGGTCTGGGGGCTAGATATGATGGGACCATTCAAAACTGCACGAGGCGGACTTACACATCTACATGTAGTTGTGGACAAAATACCAAGTGGGTGGAGGCTAAGCCCATAAAAAAACTTGACGGTGTAACTGCCAGAAATTTCATCATTGACATAGTCATGAGATACGGCGTTCCACACAGCATAATAACCGACAACGGGACAAATTTCTCCATTGGAGAGTTGGCAAAATATTGCCGACAAACGGGAATTCGCCTAGATCTCGCATCTGTGGCACACCCGCAATCCAACGGACAGGTTGAAAGAATGAATAACTCAATCCTGCAAGGAATACGTCCAAGACTCGAATCTCCTCTTCATAGAGCAGCTGGAGCATGGGTAGAAGAGCTACCTTCCGTGCTTTGGAGTATTCGAACAACACCGAACAGGTCAACAGGGCAAACCCCGTTTTTCCTAGTTTATGGTGCGGAGGCAATCCTTCCAACGGACATGATCCATGATAGCCCAAGAGTGCAAGATTTCGATGACTCGGATGCCGAAAAAGCACGACAGGATGCCGTCGATCTCTTAGAAGAGGAATGAGAACTTGTGCTTCAAAGATCCGCTATTTGTCAGCAAGGTTTACGACGTTATCATAGTCGGAAAATCAGGCATCGTTCTTTTAAAGAAGGTGACCTAGTGCTAAGATTGGTGCAGCAAAGAAAGCACAAACTGGCCCCAGTATGGGAAGGACCATTTGTCATCAGTAAAGCCATGAAGAATGGATCATATTATCTTGTTGACATTCGCGATACGGAAGATGATCCCGAGAAGCCGAATCGCAAAAGAAAGAGAAAGATAGATGATGAGCTAGGAGAGACAAAAAGGCCTTGGAGTATCCAGCAGTTACGTCCCTTCTATACTTAGTTCAATTCTATGTAAACATCTTTGAGATCATGAAATAAAGTTGTCGGAATTCTTATATCCATGTTTTTTACAAGTTTATTATAGTTCAAAACATGATTCCACCTTATCTATTTCCCAATGATCTTACAAAATACTCAATGTTAACCCGAATTGTGCCTGCGTGCTCGGCGTTTAAAAACTGAATGATTTTTAGCCTGCCAAAGGCTAAAGGAAACTCGGATTGTGCCTGCGTGCCCAAGTTTCATTCAAAAAATTCCTTACTGTTCTCTAAGCATTATCTGATTGTTTGTGTGTTGGGTCACTGGAGCTAGTTAGTAAAAATGCCCTTAGTATGATCCATGTTTCCAAGCTTGAACTGATTGGTTTTACCCAGTAACTTGGCATGATGATTCATAATACTATTGAGCCATTTAAAACACTAAGGACAGTTAAAACACATAAGCCAGAGAACTTAGAAGATAAAGGAATATAAAAACCCGGAAAACTTGCAAAGGATTTCATAATTAAACTGCAAAAGGCGGAGTACTTGTTTATACAAATGAATAGAAGCATTACAATATAAAGTTTACATTGTAAAGTGCAGTAATGCTCCTATTTTCTAACTCCACCATCCAGGTTAAGGACAGCCCTTCAAGCATCCGAGCCTTCTTTGCTGCTGTCATTCTCGGGGGCTTCGGGGATCTCCTGTTCTGGATAGGTGATGGAGATGTTCACCATGGAGACGATCTTGGTGGCGTGACCTTTGATTTCGTCAAAGATGGTGGTTCGCTAGGTTTCCGTGTATCCTTGAGGGATACCGGATGCCACGCGCCAAGATTTGGCACCAGGGTAATGCATACGCATAAGGCCGAGAGCCATGCGTGCACCACCCCGTGCTGCGGAGCGCAAGGTGGACTCCTTGGATTCCGCCACCTCCAGGATAGCTCCCGGAAGTTTCTCAACTTTCGAGAATTCCCCAGTCCTTGTGGGAAGGAACTTGTTGACCAGCTGCATGCCAGCAGCTCTGATCGCAATCCACACCTTCCCAAAGGCTCGGATTCTCTCAATCCGAGTAAGATCTGGGTTATCTCCTGTTTTTTCAGACAAACAACCAAAAGGTTAAGTGAAAAAGCAGAGAAAGAAAGCAAGACATGGAAAAACCGGTAAAAGAAAATAAGCTTACCGAGAATCTTGTCGATTTCGGAGCCTTCCTCCAGGCGAAGGTTTAAGGCACTTTCCAAGTCCTGGATAGTGGACTTGTCCTTCTCCGCCTGTTCGGAAGCCTTGGAGTGAGCAATTCCAAGGGCCAGATTGCTGGCTTCCAGATCTTTTTGAGCCTTCACAAGATTCTTATGAAGGTCCAAATTCTCCTTTCGGAGAAACTCGGCATTGCCGGCATCTTCAGCTATTTCCTTGGCCTTAGACAAAGCAGCTGGAAAGCAAGTAAAAAATTCCGAGTTTAGAATAATTCGAGAAATTACTTAGACAAAAAACTGGATAAAGAAACTTCAGAGAATAAAGCATACCTGTTGTCTCCGACAGCTTTAGCTGAGATGATGCCAGCTCCGCTTTCTTAACATCAATAATAGATAGAAGGGTTTTCACCTCTTCATTCTTGATGTTAAGCTTGTTAAAAATTTCCAAGTTTATCTTATCGGCAGTATGCTGAAACGCGGAAATGAACGTAAGACGCTTAAGTTAAAAACAAGCGTAATAAGAAGCAGTAAGTGGAGAGCATGCTTTCTACATATTGCTTGGGGGCTAGAGATATTACCTGGCTCATTTCCTGCAAATTTGACAAGGTTTCGTTGAAATCCTTTACATACTCAGAGAAAAGAATTCCAACGTGGTAAAGGCCATCCTGAATGACCTGACGAGGTGAAAATACAAAGTCATTGCGGACAATTAGCCCACCTTGTGGCCAAGGACGGATTAGAGGGGCAGGAGCGAAGAATTTTCTAGCTTCTGGGCGAATATATCCGAGTTCATCGAATGGTTCTTCCTTTACCTAGAAATTCCTGTTAAAAGTGGGAATGGGTTCGTCCTCCCCAGATGCTCGAAGATTTCTACCCATCTCTGGTCCCGCCCTTTCCCTCGCATCCATGTTGGATGCAATAGGCTGGCTGGACCGCTGAAATTCTGCGCCCGGGTTTGTGGTTTTCTCTTCCCCGCTGAATACAGCTGAAGGGAGAGAAACTGCAGCGGAAGATGGTTCTCCTTTGGCTGTAGCCTTATGTTTCTTCAATTTCTTTGCTTTCAAAGGAACTGGAGCAAGGCTGAAAAGGGAAACGTCCGAGAAATAAATATCTCAAAACAACTGGAAGGGAATGATAAATATAAAGCTCCAGGAAAATACCCGGAGGCGGCGATGGGAGTTCCGTCAAGATTTATCACTTCTTCAAAGGTCACTTGCCTCTTGCGTTTCCGGCCACCATGAAAGCTGTCATGTAATTCGTCAAGCTCGGCGTCGGATGCAAGATCAGCTCCCTGAAGTTCGTCGAACTATGGAGAAGACAAAGGACTCGATTAAGTTAGGAAAAAGGGATAATCCGAGAGAAACCCAAAAGCAAGGAAAGTATAAATACCTTAGGGACTGGGTTCTCCTCGTGATACATTTCCAAACTTTCCGTGTATTAGGCGCGAGTAGCAACCAATTGGTTGACTCGTTTTTTGAAGTCCCTTTTGGAGAAGGCTTTGTCCGTCCCTCTCATTCCATCTTCTGGCCCTTCGTAGTCGCAGAGGAGTCGTGAACGGAAAGAGAGAGGTTGAATACGGCGGCCGAACCAGCACAAAACAGTGTCTGTCCCAGTTAGGGGAGGCTGAGAAGAGGTGAGTTTGGCGATACGCCGTTTTATCTTCATCAGGTCTTCCGGCAAAGTTTGCACTGCTTCGACTGCCCAACTCTCTTGAGGAACGACGGCAGAATTGACAAATGGAGGAACCCCGTTTTCTTTCCCGGGAAACGGGATGTCATGATGGTAAAATAAGGAACCCGTCCAAAATTTGACGGATTCCGACGTTTTTACCTTTGGGTACCAGTCTTCCCTGAATCTCCGAAGAGTGAAAGAAATGGTCCCGCAGGTGGGAAGAACGCCCTCTATGGGGTTACGTTGCACTCCAAAGCAATATTGCCAAAAATCTAGTCTGGGAGCTATTCCTAAATACCCTTCAAAAAGGGCTTGGAAGCCAGCTAGGTAGAGAATGGAGTTCGGTGGAAGATTGTGTGGCTGAATGCCGTAATGGTTAAGGACGTCCAAGAAAAAGGCGGAAGGTGGTAAGCCCATACCTCTCGCAATATGAGAAGTAAGGAGGACACGTTCTCCGTCTTCTGGCATGGGCTCGGATTCGTCTTCCGGGCTCCGCCATTTGCCTTTAGCCAAAAGCCCCTCCTGCTCCATCGTCGGAAGGAGGGATGGTGGGATACTGCTCGGACTCCAATTTCTGGCAGTTTCTGTCTCTTCTTCGGCTCCGGCGGCGGCGGACGCTGCGTTCTCCGCGGTTGCGAGCTTGTCGCTGATGAGTGCGTTTTTTCCCTTCACCGTTTTGGGCGCAAACGGCGGGGCAGGCGCGGAGGAAGATCCCGCAAGATCTGCGGCGGCGGAAAGGTTTTCTTCGCCCGCCGCAGCACCCGTGGACTTTGTCGACTCATCGCCGGAGGCGGCGTGGGTCGGGGAGGTCGACGGAGATACCATCGGATTGGCGGCGCTCAATTGTTCCGGTGAGATCCTGGGTGCGGTCGTGCGTTCGGGAAAGGGCTCTGTGAGGGCTTGGTGCTAGTAATGGCGTGCGAAGTCAGAGCAGAAGATTGTCACGGTGGACGAAGAAGGCTATTTATAGCTGGAAATCCGTCAGGATGCGTGCTAACGGCTCTTTTGACCGTTGGATGTTCAACGCGTGTCACTCGCCGAAAATCCGGGAAATGAATCAACAGGATGATTATGGTTATCTCCTCGTTTCCCGCGAGAATCTGTCAGAAAGATGTTTCTAGGTTTTCTCGCCTGTAACCCAAACGACCCTTGCGTCAGCAAGTTTTAAGCGCTGACGTAGGAAGTTCCTTCTCTGCGAAGGATCGTGTGAGAAAAGCCGGATTTTCTGGATTCCGAGTTTTACGTTACCATCTCCTTCAAAGGAAGAAAAGAAGAATCAAGACTGCAAGCCAGTATTTCTCGGAAGGATGCATTTGACGAAAGACGGCGAAAACGGTGTCTCGATCCTTCTTGGGGGCTACTGCCGGATGTATACCAAATAGGGGTATATCTGATGGTAGTCTAAAGTGCGGGATTGCCCGGGTGGCCCGAATGGTAGTGGGCTACGGTCCATTGGGCGGCCCAGTAAGCTAACGCACAGAAGCCGGATTCTAGAAGAACCCGGATCACGGCCCACGTGATCTGGCTTGGAGTAGATGGCGGATTCCTTACTTTCCAAGTTATTAGTTGCCGTAGTCTTCTAGGTTTCCTACTCTGTATGCCCTAACCCGGCTATTATATAAAGCCGGACGGGAGATATGATAGATAGACAAGAAGCTACAGGCTAACTCGCCGGGAAGTTGCTCCTCTGCGAATAGCTAAACAGAACCTCATGTTGTACTTCTATACACAGGCTTTAGGCCTGATTAGTGAGATTGCCGGAGTAGGAACGCCGCATTATTGCGACGTGCCGAACCTGGGTAAACCCTGTGTTCTTGTCCTTCACACAACCACGCCTCCCCACGTCTCTACCCGTAGTCTCATGGCACCCCCGTCTATGAAAACTACTACGATGTCTCGACAATGAGCTCAAAAGGAGCGGTAAAAACATGTCTAGAAATCGAATAATGCAATTGATGACTTTTGCCAAGTTGACAGGCATTACAAATAGTTGCATGCTCAGAATTATTACAAACTGAAAGTTTATTAAGCCTCAAAATAGATTGAACTACTTGAGGTGATCGATGGCCAAGGCACCGATGCCATTGCTCTTTGCTAGTCCGGGAAGAGAACATGGCACATTTGAGGGCGCTTACTTTTGAAGACTCGATAGGGTAGATACCTCCTCTACATCTGCCTTGCAGCAGCGTTTTATTCGACACCAGATCCTTAATGAAAAAATAGTGTGGATGAAATTCAATGAACACACCATTATCGAGAGCAAGTTTATGAATGGAGAGTAGATCTTTGGAAATTTGTGGAACATGGAGGACATTTTTAAGGACAAGATGTTTGGCAGCAGTGTTAATTGTGCTATGACCAGTATGAGAAATGCACAAACCTGCTCCGTTGCCGACTTGGACGCGATCATTGCCGTGATAGGTATCACGCATGTGGAGGCGCTCAAGATCGCCGGTGATGTGGTCCGTCGCGCCGGAGTCCATGTACCAGTTGGGTTCAACTTGGTATGAGGTGGATGCATGATTGGAGGAGTGGTGCTCCTCCTCTCCACCGTAGGCATGGTCGAAGCGGCTGTAGCAGCGAAGAGCGATGTGCCCGTCCTTGTTGCAGATCTGGCACACAGGGTGAGGTGCCCCATTGCCGCGACCGAAGCTGCCGCGTCCACCTTGTCCACGTCCATGACCTCCATCGCCATAGCCGCGTCCACCTTGTCCACGGCCACAACCTCCATCGCCGTTGCCGCGTCCTCCTCGGTGACCCACCTGGCCACCCTGTCCATGGCCACCATGTCCATCTTGGCCGCCACCGCGACCCTGGTTGCTGCGGCGAGTGAAGTTCGCCGAGGAACCGTTGTTGATGCCGTAGTCGGAGTTCTGGATATCATGGAGATGCTCATAAGATAAAAGATGGGCATATACCTCATCGAGAGTTAGATCGTCTTTGACGCTGAGGGATGTGACGAGTGAGTCGTAGTGCGACTCGAGCCCAGCGAGGATGTAGGCGATTATCTCGTCCTCGCTCAGTGGCTGCCCGATGGCAACAAGAGTGTCTGCCAGGCCCTTCATGTGGCGGAAGTAGTCCGCCGCCGCGACGCCCTTCTTCTTGGCGGCGGTGAGTTGTGTGCGGATCTGAATGACCCTTGCACGCGACCTGGACGAAAACATTCGCTCCAGGATGAGCCAGGCAGCGCGCGCCGTGGGCGCACTCATGATGTGCACGAGCACCTCCTCCGTGACAATGGAGAGGAACCCGCCGAGCACCGTCTGGTCGCGAACATACCATGTTGCGTACTCAGGGTTGATGATGACGGTGCGAACACCCTCAGTCGAGGTAGAGGCGATCGTCTCATCCGGCGCCTCGAGTGAACCATCGATGTAGCCCAACAGAGAATTGCCGCGGAGATGGGTGAGCATCTGGGCTTGCCACAGGAGGAAATTGGTGTGGTTCAGACGAACGGTCACTGCGGAGGTCACCTCCGGCGCCATGATGGATGAGGAGGAAGACATGAGTCGTGGTGGCTCTGATACCATGAAAACCCAATAGGAAGATGGGAAAGGAGAGATTGCCACCTGGGCTCGATCTCTATTCATATATATATATGATGTCAAGATTACATACGTGAGATACAAGTCAGGATCAATCTACGGTTAGCATGTACAACTCATACGTGGTTGGCTAACTTATCTAGACTAACAACCTGATATGCTAACAACTACGTACATGATCCTAACTTGTTTAACATCCCATAGGAGAGGCGTACCCCTTAAATAGGGGCACACCACTGCCTCATAGGTATCGAAGTGGCACTACAAGCTATGATTAGACGAGAGCTAGGTGTGTGAGGTTTATGGGTATTTAAATGTGAGAATGATCCACTTCTTGCCATAGGAGAGGTCGAACCCCTTAAATAGGGGCACACCACTGCCTCATAGGTATCACGAAGTGGCGCTACAAGCTATGATGAGACGAGGGCTACACTAGACGTCCGGCCAGGCAGCCATCCAAGTATGGCGGGACCGATGTGCGGGTCGTTAGCAATGACTTTGAGGCGTCGTGAGACAGATGCGTACGTCGGCCATGATTGCTCGGGGTGGGACTTGATCTCAGGAGAGCCGCATCAGCATGCTTTACCAGGATATGGGCATTGGACTAGCCATGATGATGTGTCTTGTTCACTTCCTCTCCTATTAGGACAGAGAGTGGAATTTGGCCAGGTAACCCGTATTTGAATGGTCGGTTGGGGATGAATGCCGTCTGGGGAGAGGGTCACCCGACAACATGAAGAAACCTTCGTTCGCTGGGTTGGTTGAGTCGGCAGGCCGTACGAGCTGGCACTTGTAGTTTCGCCTTTGAAAGGCGTGTCCATAATCCTATCGGTAGCCCCAAGCCTTCGAGCACGTGGAGGATTTAGTATGCCTTCATTTGCGGAGGTTAGTTCATGGGTAGCTTCTTAGTTGTGCATATTGAGCCCAGGACCCCCCCTTCAAAGAGTGGGATGTACTTGTAACGATTTGTTTCAATCGGGAAAACAAAACCCTAGGCTCCCTTTTCAGATAGAAGCATGTTCTTGAGTTGCTAGAGAATAATTACAGGATGATATAGTCTCTCCAGCTCGCTCAAGAATCTGAAATGGGCGAGGAAAAGATGTCACAGATGATGTCACATTTCTAGCTAATATGGTCAAGGACCTGAGCATGGATACCAAGGACGAGAAAGAAGATGATGAGATGGAAATGGACGATGGCGATGTGGCAGACAACTCCTCCTAGCAAAGGAAATCGTGTTACAGTTAGATGCGGCCCAGAACTCCAGGCCTCTCACTTCTGCTGAAAACTGGCTTCAAAAAAAGCTAAAAAAAGAAAATTCTGGGCTACTCATCTCTGTAGCGTACCATTGCGCGACAACGATCCCGCATCCTCTGGCTTCAGGAGGGGGATGCAAATACCTATTATTTCTATGTCCACGCCAGAATCATACGTTGAAGCACCCATATCTTCAAGCTCTGGAATGGTGATCATGAGGAGGAAATTCAACAAGGCATGAATGACCTTAGCTCTGACTACTACCGAATCTGATCGGCACTCTGATACGTCCATTTTGCATCACTATTTTATATGATAATTTTCTCTTATTCATTGATATTTTCCCTATTAGACCACTATACTTATGTTATTTCGTTGTTTGCTTTGTGTTTTACAATTTTACGGAGTTATTTATCGGAGTCAAAAAAACAGCTGGAAAAAGCACCTCTCATAGGGATATTTTCTGGACGGCATAAAAATCTGGAAAAATCAGAAAACGAGGATTTGTCAAAAATCACCGGGGGAGCCCGAAGGGCTGCCAGGGGCACCCAGACGCCTGTCAGGCACGACCCCCTCTTGGTCGCGCCTGGTGGGCCCCTAGGGGCCTCAGCCCCCCTCCGTCTCTCCTTCGAGGTACTTACCCCCCCCCCCCCCCCCGTGACCTAAAAACACCGAGGAGGCACTTCGTAGAATTTTTCCGCCGCCTCTTCGCGACGGAAACGACAGAAAGAAAAAACACCTTCCTGGCGGGGAGATTCCGCCAGGGAAATTCCCTCTCGGAGAGGGAAATTGTCACCACCGTCACCGTCATCGCACCGGGCATCATCAAGATCATCATCATCATCGTCCTCACCATCATCACCATCCACCTCCGTCCCGCTATAACAATTAGGGTTCTATATCGTTGTTTTCCACTAGATCTCTCTCCCGGTGTGAATTACTTGTTTGTAGTTGATGCTTATGAGATTTATCGGTGTTTGCACTTTATGACCAGATTGTTATTCATCCATTTATCACCTATGATAATGTAACTTATGATGTGTTGTGAGTAGATCGCTTAGTTCTTGATGACATGGGAGAAATCTAGTTGTTAGTAGTCATGTTTCGTTGAGTAATATTTACCGGTTTGATATTTAAGTTATGTTGTTATTTCTCTAGTGGTGTTATGTGAACGTCGACTACATAGCACTTAACTTTTTAAGGGCCTAGAAGAATGCATTGTGTGTTGGATTGCTTGTGGTGGGTTGTCGGAGTGACATAAACCTAAACCCCAGCCTGCAATACTTCACATAAGGGAGTAGTAGATACCACGAGTTTATTGCCACAATTAGATTTATTTCTTAATTACTTTCTTGTATTTGCGGATGCTTGCAAGTAGTGTAAGTGTGCACTAGTCTTGGATATGACAGTGCACTAGCATAGGTCTACCCACATAACACTTACTAAAATGATAAATATTAATAAACGGGGTGTGATGAAAATAACTAGATAAAACCTCATGTGTGTCCTTAGGAACGTTTTAGCCTTTATACGAAGTACCACCGACTTGTACTCTGTGCTAAAAAGGATTGGGCCACTTGCAGCAACTATTTACCTTTATTGTCATATAGTTGTTATCGCTTTGTTACTATTACAAAAATTCCTAAACAATTGTTCTCTAATGTTTATAGTGAAACCTTGATCGAAACTATTTATCAATACCTTCTGCTCCTCGTTGGGTTCGACACTCTTATTTATCGAAAAAGCTACGATCAATCCCCTACACTTGTGGTTCATCAAGAATATTTTATGGCACCTTTGCCGGGGAGTGTAGCGCTATTGGTAAGGAAACATTTTACTGTAAGTGTTGTTTTTATTATTGTATGTTTATTTTGCTGAATCATGGAATCCTTTACTGCTGGTTATATGTTTGGGAATGACTCCACCACCACTTGTGTGGCAGAGGGAAGTTCCCCATCTACTGAAATTGTCCGTTTTGAAATACCTATAGGAACTGTTGATCGTGTTATGGATAACCGTTATGCCGGCGATAGAACTGTCCATCCCGGTGAGCACTTGCTTTATATTAAAGAATTTTGTGAGTTTTTTAAGATTGCAGGTGTGCCAAGAGATTTAATTATGAGGAAATTATTTTATATATCACTAAAATAAAGAGCATCAGAATGGTATAGGTTATTGGATGATTCACAGTTGCTGGATTTGAAGGAGTTTACCACTTTCTTTTATTACTAATTTTATCCTCTTCATGAAATACATCAAGATTGGAATTTTATTTATAATTTTTGGCCTCGTGATGGAGATAGTATTTCCCAAGCTTTGGAGAGGCTAGAAACATTAATGCTTAAATGCCCCAATCATAAGCTTCCCAAGGATATTATTATTACTAATTTTTATGCTAGACTTTCACGTCATGACAAGGACCTTCTTGACGCTTCTTCTAATGGTTCCTTCATGAACAAAGAGATTGATGCTAAATAGGATATTATTGAAAGAATTCAACGTAATACTGAATATTGGGAGATGGACAAAGGTAAAGAGCCAGGTATAAATTATGAATACGATTGCATCAAGTCTTTTGCTGAAACTGAAAATTTTAACATGCTTAGTGCTAAATATGGGCTCGATTCTCAAGTAATTGTTGAACTTTGCAAAAACTTTGAATATCATGTTAGTATTCCTAAAGTGAATTGGGACAAGTATCATGAACCTTATAAGGATAATATTAAAGAGAAACAATTCTCTTATAGTGAAATACTTGTTAACACTATTGATCCTATTTTACCTGTTGTTCACTTTGAGAAACCGCCTTTTCATGTTAGCATAAAAGAGCATTCTTTTGCCAATGATATTGTGAACACAAGTTGTAAGGAAGTTATTGAACCTGAAGAACAAATAATTGTGGAACCTACGGTTGCCATGGTTAAAGATCTTGTTGCTAAAAATGTTGATGGTTGTGATATCTATTTTTGTGAGGTTGCCTCTTACCTTGTGGCACCTACTAAAAAGCATAGACCTATTGTTGGCACACTTGTTGTTTCTGTCAAAATAGGTGATCATAATTATTATGGACTTTGCGACATGGGATCAAGTGATGTGCCATACATTTTTCTCTCTATCAAGGAATAATGAATGAAATTGCTCCGTGTGATATTGAAGACATTGATGTTACTATTCAACTTGACAATAGAAAGAATATTTCACCAGTGGGTATTGTAAGAGATGTTGAAGTTCTTTGTGGTAAGGTAAACACCCTGCTGACTTTTTAATACTTGGTTCAGTTGAAGATAAAGTTTGTCTTCTTATATTTGGTAGACCTTTCCTTCGTACCCTTGGTGCTGTTATTGATTGTAAGAAAGAGAGAGTGTGTGTGTCAAATTTGGTGATGAATATCCTGAATTTAATTTTAGTAAGATTGCTAAACAACATCATGATAAAGAGTTACCTAATGAAGATATGACTATTGAAATAATTGCTTCTATTTCTATTCAACCTAATGATCCTTTGCAGCAATTCATGGATGAACATGAGAATGACATGTATATGCAGGAAATGAATGAATTGGAGGATATTTTCCTCGACCATCCTGTTATTATCAAACACAATTTGCATGTTGAATCTTTAGGGCCACCTTTACCACCTAAAGGAGACCTAGTGTTTGATATTAAAATTCTTCCTGACACACTTAAATATGCTTACTTAGACGAAAACAAAATATATCATGTTATTGTCAATGATAACCTTTCAGAGTATGAAGAAGAACGTTTATTGGAAACACTCCAAAAACACCGCAAAGCTATTGGTTATACCTTGGTTGATCTTAAAGGAATTAGTCTTATTCTATGTCAGCATTCAATTATTCTTGAGCCTCATGCCGAGACCGTGGTTGATCATCAACGCCGATTAAATCCAAAGATAAAAGAAGTGGTGAGAAGTAAAATTTTGAAGCTTCTTGAAGCTGGTATTATTTATCCTATTGCTGATAGTAGATGGGT